>WBNA01000098.1:2340854-2350912 GCA_013398345.1 Nothocercus nigrocapillus | reverse complement strand
AAATCCACTCAGCCATGACGGAAGCAGCTGTTTAGGAAACCTTAAGAGCTTGGCTCTTCTATACGAGAAGAGCATGAGAGCTGCTTTAGCTGCCATGGACCCTGACGCGTTTTGCTCTCTTGGATGTCCAGAGGCTGAACACGCACAGGAAATGTGGACAAACCAAGGCTGATCCTAAATTTGCAGCAAGAGAGCTACGGTGGGAAGAGTGAATGAACAACTACATCCTTTTAAAAATAGACCTAAAAAGAGTGCTTTTTTTTTTTTCCATCTCACAAAAAAAAGTTTAGTTTTGCAAACTAAAAATACACTTTTGTTTGCTTTTCTGCAATTTCTTCAGAAACCATATAATTTTAGTTGCGTCATTGCAGTAGAAGTGTGTTAAAATAACTTGGAGTGCTTTCGCCATGTTTCTGTGGCTAGTCCCAGTTATGGTTCATATAAATAATAATTTTGAGATAAAGCGACTAACTGTATAGGACGTAAGGAAGGTTTTCTGCATATACTGCCCTTGCTTCAATGTGGGTGCATCTGTTCAATGCGAATAAGCTTTTTGAAGGCGGCCTGAAGCATCGGGAATACTGGGTTGCGAGTCAAATGGGAGGTGATTCCAAAACTATTTGCACAAAAGCGACAGGTCACAGGCGGAAATGATAGAGGGGTTGCTTTCTTCTGCCAGTGTGAAATAGGTGTTAAATAACGAGATTTAAGCACGGCGGAGTTCTGTGCTCATGGCCAGGCACCAGCACAGCTCTGTAGACAAGGAAAAGGAGTTGCTGGGTAGTGTGCGGGCGAGGGCGGTCAGGGAGGGCTCGCCGGGAGGCTGCTCGGGGTTACGGAGCAAGCGACGGCCCGCTGGTTCTCACTGCCGTTATCCTGGTCGGCAGCGAGAAGGGAACCCGGCGCCTCCGGGCTCCAGCTGTGGCCTTGGCACCTGCTTTACGGCACTGGTGATGAAGAAACAACCCTTTACCACGATTGGCTACTCAGGGTATTTACTCTTGTTTTTCTTTTTAATGTAGATAGAGGTGGACCGATATCTTTGCCTAGCAGCGGTAGGGAACGACCTTCGACTGCTGTTTGTCGAAATCCGAACTGCAAAACAAGCGCGTGATGCCCGGAGGAGGGCGGCCCCAGGCGGCAGGGCCGGCCGGCCGACGCGCTCCTCGCGGGGAAGGCGCCGGGGCCAAGACCGAGACCGAGCCTGGCGTTGCCTTCGGGCGCACGGGCTCCGCGCAGCGCCCAGCAAGCTCCGGCGCGCACCGCGCTCGAGCCGGGCGTCGCGCTTCCCCGTGGGCGCGCGCGGCGCTTCCCGCCTTCCCTCGAGGTTCACAATGCAACCTGACTCGGCCAAAGGATGCCCCGTTTTGCTGCTCTTGCTGAAGCAAAGAGCAATGCCTTGCCACTGCAACGCTGATGTTAGGACCCGAGCCAAATTTGGTCCCAAATGTTGCTTTTTGGTTCACTGAAATGCAACAATACAGTTTTCCCGCTTGCTGATTTAAAAACCATGCTTTTCCCGCCATCCCGTTATTCCCACCTTTATGTACCGCCTTGTTCTTCTTCCTAGAGAAAACAAAGTGAAGATCTTTTGATTAGCCAACAGGGCAAGAAGTGACCGATTTATTGGAGAGTGGCTTTTGCCAAGTACACGTCGGCAACAAGCGCGCTGCTTGTTAGGACATTGCACTGAGTCACTTGTTGATGCTGTTTGAGGGAGGGAATTTGGCTAAAGCCACTGGAACAGGACGTTCCTCCTATTTCAGTGCTGTTATCCTGAGAGCTGGGGAAGCAGCGACTCGCGCTTGAGGCCGCTCTTCTCCTGCCGTGGCTTGGGGATGCTGTCGTTTGGCAGAGGGCACAAAACTGGGCTTTCCCAATCCCTGTTTGGCTGGCACTGCCCGTCGACGGGCCCCTCTTGAGCCCTGTGCGTCTGGGATCCTTGGCCACGTCCCCGCGCCGGGGCCGGCCCGGTCGCGCCGGCTGCTTCGCGGCAGGTTTGCCCTGCAGAAACCGGCAGCCCGGCGGCACCGGAGCCTCCGGGTCGGGCAAAGGGAAGGTCATTTCTCAAGTCGGAGGTCGAATTAGAATTTTAAGTGAGGTTTTTGGCTGTAATTTTATTCAGGGTGGCTCACCTGTGGGAATGTGATTATTAAGGTGGCTATCAGATTAGCATGAACCGCCAAATATGTACTGCTTATTTGCTGAATGAATTTATTAATAATAGATCCTGAAATTGAGAGTGTTTCCTCTAAGGAGCACAAAGACCTTTAAAAATAATTTGTATGGATCCCTTCTGCTTTACTTCAGGGTAGCAGCCAGCAAATCTTTAAGAGCACACTGTTTATGGGCAGAAAATAATGCCTATTGACTTTATTTAAAGCTGTGGGAGGAATTTACGGGGGAAGGATGTCATTATTAGGTTTAAAATTTGACCGAGGTAGCTTTAGGTATTGGGGAAAAGTGCAGTGGGAACAGAAGATATAAGGATGTCCCTCCAAGTGGGAGATCTGCATATTCAGTAGTGCAATTACTGTCCTGGGGAGCACCTAACAGGACCAGGAAACACGTGCGGACCAGGCAACAGAATGGTTAAGGAGGCTCCTCCACCACCTTATAGAAAAATACAGGGAATGTGTAGGCAAAACCATACATTTTAAATTATCTGCAGTCAAGCAGTGAAATGCATTCATCCCTCCTGGCACTGTTGCTAATTCAATATTTAAAGCAATATGAATTTCATGAACATTTTTTAAAATCATAATTTAAATTCAATTTGCTGTCAACTCATTTGATGTTTTGTGCAAAGCCATTTCCCATAAACAGGTTATTGAATATCAAAAGACTTGTCTCATACATAATTTTTAGAGATAAATATTATTATAATAAGGGCTAGCATCTGGCCCTGGAGCGCCTGCGAGCCCTTCCTGGATTCTGGTGTTCTTCCCTGCTTCCCATGTCCCACCTGAACGACTGTCCCGGGCAAACAACAGGGGGGAAACATTCCATAATAATGACATAGTCTCCCAGGATGCGATAGGTTTTTCTGCAGCTATGATATATGAAGAAAGACCACGGATTTTTTTCCATATATCAAAAGGAGTTGGAAGAAAATGACTAAAATACCTCAGGTTTGATAGACCTTCCAAACAGGGCTCACGGAGAGTTTATTGGGCTGGGTAATATTAACAGACATCAGTTGGAAAAAAAAGGATGTGTTTGGTCAAAACTGTTGAAAAAATTGCTTTTTTTTTGGCATGGAATATTTACTGGTGCTTGGAGATCGTTGTCATCCGGAAGACACTGTGCTCTGTAAACTGAATGGCAAAACTAGGACAGAGCTCCATCCTTTGCACAAGGGCACAAGGAGATAAACTGGTCTCTGATCTTGGCAGGGTCTTTTCCAGGGCCCGGTAACGTCCCTGGGTTGTGCACATGTAACCCATGGGAAAACTGCTTGGGCTGTCTCAAAGGGGACGTGAAGTCCCAAGTCCGGTGCATCAGTCCAGTAAAGCAGAAATATGTATATATCTGTTTTTCCCCCTAAGAAGCTCAGTTGTGGATGTGGACTTTTCCGTCTACCTTTGAATACTTCTCCAGGAAAAAAAAAAATATATATATATATTTCTTTTTCTTTTGCAAAATGAATTTCATTCCAGTTTCAGAATTTTGAATCATTTAAATCATTTATGATGCATCAATATATGAGATAATCATTGAAATAATCTCTTTTCAAAATAATTCAGGGCAACTACCTTGTCTGAATTGCACTTCGGGCTTTCTCCAGCAAACTTTCTCCTACTTCATACTGCACTGAAGCACTTTTATGATTTAATAAAATTCAAAGCTAAACTTTGAAATCCCAACCACCTGGATTTTTCCAGACCTGTATCTTTTCCCAGACGATTGATTGCCTGGGGAGGAACTGTACGTTGCTTAAATTGGGAAAACAAGCTCGACCTAAGTGCCAAGTGTCAAAGCACCTTTAAATAAAGGTAGAACTTCTGAGTTTCGGGTAACTTGGTTTCGGGTAACTTCTGAGTTTCGGGTAACTTTTCCAGCCGCCGAGGGCTGCTCTTTCAGGTGCTTTCAGAGATGCTCCTGTTGTGCTGTGGCTGATCTGGCTAATTAAAAATGAGATCCTGTCAGTAAAAGCATCATTCCAACGGTAATGGCAAAATAAATAAATAAATGAAGTGCCATTTTAGTAAACCATTTCCTCTGCCTGCTTTACGTGGGAAAAAATGAGGCTTTTGTTTTGGGTTATGTTATTCACAATATGTTGAGTTCTATTATTCACAGACCTTTCTGTTAGGAATTTTCTTCCCGCTGGCTGCCCAGATGGTCAATGCAGGTTTATTCAAGGTGTTTCATTACTTGCCCAGAGGTTGGGAAAGTTTCCATGGGGTCTCTGTTGGAGTTCGCAAAAGCTGCTGGAAGGAGCTGCCAGGCGGGTTAACTTGAGCTGGGTTCAAGGAAGAATTTTTTTAAATGCTCATTCAAAATGCTTGATGGTCGAGCCTGGGCTGTTGTAAGTGTGTGATGTTAGGGTGCCCTCAGCTCTGTCCTTCGCTTGCAAGCCAATTTTCAACAAAGATGCAACACAAAGAAAAACCTCTCAATAGCAAATTTCCCCAAAAGTTGGTGCAAAAACTCTAGTGCCTTAATGACCAAACTGCAGATTGCAAATATTGCCACCTAGCAGCCAAGACTAATTACATGCAAGCAGTGAATTAGCTTAGCCAGTCAAGCATCCCAAAGCAGCAAAGGGATTTTCTTGCAGGATTTCTCTCACCCTCCATTAGTTTTGGAATAATGCTCTTCTGTTCTGCTTTTGTCTTTCTGCAACGCTGTAAACCCCAGCCGTGGTTAGTGGCTGCCTATGGCGCGGACGTCCTTTAGCACCATCACGTGCTGTGATCTCCGTCCAGCCCTTGTGCGCCCTTACGGCAGAGCCCGACGCTTCCCAACGCGGAGACCTCGAAGGAAAATCCTGAGAGGATGTTCTTGCACCCTGATTACAATCTCATGACTTAATCACAAGCTGCCTTTTGCTCAGGTCTGTTGGTCCCGTTTGCTTCTCTTCTGCTTTGACTCTTGGGCTTTTCCCTTTAATGTGGCAACTGTTCGGCTGCCGCGTGAGCAACGGGGTTGAAAGACACGCGGAAGGGCAGAGCAGCTTTCAAATTCCTTTTGAAAGGCACCTGGAAACTGCAAATTCAGGTCTCAGGTGGAAAACTCGAGGGAGGGAACAAGCCGGGCACGAGTTCCTGCACAAGGCTGCAAACGGGGCATATGTGAAACAAGGCCTCAGGGTCTGAAGATCTTTATGTTCGATTGTGCCGGTGTCCAAGGGCAGAAGGAAACGAACCCAGTGCGGAAGGGCTCTAAGGTAAGGCGACCAATAGGTAAAATCAACACGCTTTCCCCCCCATATGCAGATCCTGCAGCAAAGCTGGGCAGCTCAGCCACGTGTTTTTAGAGAAAAAGCAAGATTTACATAACAACAACAACAAGAATGTGTAGTTAAACACGGAAATTTGTTTACAAAATATCACCGCTCATCTTTGTTATCTAATGAAAACCAGAGCAAGTCTTCGGGCAGAGCTAAAGGCTCAGGCCTAGCACAAGTCTGCCGCGCGTCTGGCAACCCGAAACCCTGCAGAACGGCCCCTTTGCCTCGCGCTGTCCGCCGGCGAAGAGGAGCCGCTGGAAGAGCCCTCCGGAGCCCGCGCGGCGCTTGTCATTCTGCTGCTCGGCGCCCGGTTTCCTGCGCGCAGAGCCGCCTGCACCCGGCTCTGGAGGATCCCCGGAGCCGCGCCGGGCGTCCCTGCCCCGTCGCCCCGGCCGTTGCGATTCCCCGCGCTGGGCCGTGCTCGCTTTGCCCTCCTGCGGCTGGTGGCGGATGTTCAGGAGGCCCTGCCTGCTCCTCCCGGCGCATCCCGGCGCCCAGAGGCCCAGAGCGCTGAGATGCATGAGCTGCAACAGCTGGAAGGGCGTAAAAGCCGCAGAACCCTGTGACGAATGCGCCAAACTAAGGCAACGGCTCGTGCGAGAAGCGGTTTATGAAAGCAAGTCGACGTTCTTGCTCTCACAGCTCTGCACATGCCGGTAGCCTCGTTGAAGCTCTCGAGTTCTGAGCTTTAATTACTGTTCCAGGCACCTGCTGTCGGCTGTGCATCCTCATGGCAGAATTTCTGAAATGTTTGTGTTCTTTCTGGGTAAAGCTGTGGGAATTTCCACTCACAAATTATATGTTTGAGACATTTTGCGTAAAATATTTAGAGTTCGGGGCAAAACTGAATTTTCTTGTTCCTTTATAATTGTAGCCACAGCTGCATGTCCTTGCCTATCTTTGGGAATGGCAGTAGCAAAATCTCTCCAGTTGAGCTGCATTCTGTTTTTCTTTTATGGAAGTCTTCAATGGGGAGAGCCGTGTGTTTTCCAGGCACAAGCACCATGCGGCCCAACCTTGAAACGTGGCGGCCAGGGCATTCAGAAGGTGAATTTCTTGCTTGCAACACTGACGATTGCGCGTGTGCCTTAACTGAAGACGGGTGCTGTGGGTTGGAAGATTCGTCCCTCCTGCTGCCACGAAATTTCCAAAGCAGCCCTGGGGACGGCGTGCACTTGCAATGCGAGTCAGAACGCAGCTGAGCGCGGAGGGAGGGGCGGGAGGTGTGTTTGATATGGTAAAACCTTCAAGAGCTCTGTCGTTCCCAGCCTGGAGTTGGGCAGCAATTAAAGCGTTCCAGAGTGGTTGGAGTGGAGTGGCAGGTGCTTTAATGTAAAAAATATTTATCTTTGCATTACAAAGAAAATAATGGCTTAGGAAAAAAAAAAAAAAAAAAAGATTATTCACAAAACACCAGGACTAGGACTGTGAAAAACTGCATAGAAAATTGCTTTCAGGGCCACGCTGCGGAGCCGAGGATTGTTTTTTCCTCGTCTTGGAAGGCCCTTCTCATATCTGACGGCTGTTAACCCTTTTTGTCAGTCGTCCTCATGCAGGAGGCTGAAGCAGTTTGATGGGTTTTGTTATGTCGTGTTTCCTATTCCTTTGGCACTCGTGGCTGCCCAAACGCAGCGTTTCAGCCCAAGGGCTGCTGGGTTTCTTGTGCTGGTTGCGCCATGGGGGTTTCTCACGGATGCTACGTTTAGTAATGCATGTCTTCTTGCAGTGCCACTAATGTTCTCGTATTAATTTTATGATTCCCGACAAACATCGTGGGTACTCTCCGGCGCTCCTGTTGCTGCATTCCCTGCGAGTTCCCTGGGATCTGGATGATCGAGGCTAAGAGGGAAGAAAATGTTTCTGGGTTTGTCAGCGGGTATGCAAGTCTCTCTCTCGGTTCCTTAGGTAATTCGGTGCCACGTCGCGAGCAGAACGTCCTTACAGCAAAACGTCCGTGTCCTGCTGTCCTGAGCGCGCTGGTGTCACCCTGCCAGGCTCAACCCGCCACGCGGGGACGGGGCCTTGGGAACTCCGCGCCGCGCGAGCTCCGCTTATCGCGGTCAGCCCGAGGTGGAAACGCAGCCAGGAAAAGCTGCGGCCTCGGCAGGGCGGGATTGTCAGGGGATGCAATGAGGGGAAAGCTGCCACTGCACAGAAAGCCCTAGAAGAACCATCGCCGCCTTCGTCTTCGTGCCCTCCCTCCTCGCCCTCGTCGTCCCGTGCCGTAAGCCTTGGAAAAGGCTGCGGAGAAGATGGGCCCACGGGAATGGGAGCCTGCCCAGCGCCCCTCCTGCTTCGGGCGGGACGGCGGAGCCGCCTGGCAGGGATCAAAGGGGGGTGTCCCGCCCCAGGCCTTGGGAGAAGCCGGAGGAAGCGTCTCCGGGGGCTGCAAGAGGCCGGACGGCGGCTGGGCCAGGGTCCGCAACACCCTCGTGGCCACAGCGGCAAACGCTCCCAAAGCGGAGGCCGGGCAAGCTCGAGAGGACACGTTTCTAACGAATTTAGAAAAAACACTTCTTTCTAGAGAGTTTCTGAGTGTGTGGCCATGCAGAGGAGAGGGCTCTGGGTCTGCAGCGCTGTCAGCCTCCTCTGCTGGCACGGAATTCCCTCCGTGGAAAGGGGCCCGGCAGCCCCGACGTGTCTGTGACGTGAGCGCAGACCATGACCTTGACGCTGCGATACGAGGAGCGTTTGCCTGACGGGAGGAGCTGCTTCTCGCTGCATCTTGTGCACACACTTCCAGATAACTGCGCTTTTTATATAATATGTCATTTAAAGGCTTCCTAGATGTGGTTCCCCTTTCCAGCATAAGCTCTGTTGCAGCTCTGAGGTGCTGCTCGCCTGCGAAAGGACCGTGCTGTGATTTTATGCTGCTGAATATACGGTGATTCCTGCTGAAGTTTGCGGTTCCCAGAAAATTGCTTCACTTAAGGTCTTAGTGAGCGGAGCTGTCCCGAGCTCATGGCACAGAGCTGCTCTCGGCGGGGAGGGAACTCCGGGCTTGCTCAAGCTGCTTCCAACCCCAGCGCCCCGCTGGGTAAGGGACCTTGCAGACCCGCAGCCGGAGGGGAAGGGGGAGGCCGCGAGCCCAGGCCCGCCTGCAAGCAGAGGGGAAATTCTGGGCATTGCGCTTCGGCTCGTGCCCGCGTTTCGCCTGTGCCGGCAGCAGGGGAGCCACATCGCAGGGACACGCTCCGGACGCTGCAGCTGCCGGGGGCGCCGCTTCCTTCCAAGCAGCGCTGCGGGCCGAAACGGAGCAGGAGTCGGTGCTTAGACAACGTGAAAGCGCAGGCTGGGGAAGGCCAAACCCCCTGCTACCAATTACTGCAGGTGTGAGATAGCCCTGGCGCTGTAACGACGAGAGACCCCGTTCCGTGGAAATTTTCGTCACCTAATGGGGAGCCATGGAGTGTAAATACTACTGCGGTTGGCAAGGGGCTTTGTGCTGAAAAGTGACCCCCCAGCACACGTTTTTTTCCTGCAGCAGAGGCTCTCTGCCCTTGGATAAGGGGCTTTGCTGGGAGGCAAGCGCCTGTTGATGGTGCCTGCCTGGCATGTTAAGCACTTTGCACCACTTCCTTATCTGAACTGGTATCCGCAGAACTCAGGCGCTCTCTTTCGTGGGGAGAGAAGGTGCAGCTATGGATTAAAAGCACCTGCGTATGTCAAGAATACCAAGAATGATGATGGTTAAGAGTTTCATCTTGCGAGGTGCTAAACTTGCAAAGTAAGCTGGAGAGAAAGCCGGTTGCATTTGATCCACCTTTGTGCT
Organism: Nothocercus nigrocapillus; assembly: GCA_013398345.1. NCBI lineage: Eukaryota > Metazoa > Chordata > Aves > Tinamiformes > Tinamidae > Nothocercus > Nothocercus nigrocapillus. The sequence continues at coordinate 2,341,685 of WBNA01000098.1, read as the reverse complement.
ACGGGAGGGCAGCTTTTCGGCTGAACGGGAGTGCAATAATGGGACTAGCAATAGTAATAGTTCTTACTTCGGTGTTGTTTCAGAAAGTGGTGCTGGGGACCTGTTCCCAAGTTCCCTCGCCTGTACTCACAGGTCGAGTTAGATGGATCTGACATTCACAGCTTGTTAATCACCAGAACCCCAGGTAAAAATAACTGGATACTTTAAGTGCTGTAAGATTTTTCTACCGGCACTTAATAACACCCTGGGTGTTTTTCTTAGCTTTTGTGCTTTGCGTGCACTGTAGTCGTTTGATCATTACAGCATAAAGGTGTCTTCAGTCGCCGCGAGATGGAGGAGGAAACGGGGTGGATGTTTGACACTGTAACAACAGCTCTGCAACTTTCTGTTACGTTAGGCAATTTTGTTCAAAGCCGTTTTATTCGGTGTATAGCGAATGGGGGAAAATGTTATCTAGCCTTGGAAGCGGAACGTTTGGAACGCACAAAAGGAGCAGTGTTGTGAGGAGCATCGTGGGGCTCCGTGTATCGGAGCGCTCTGCTGCAGGGCGGACCGACGACACGCACCGTTCCTCTGTTCAGCCTCAGATTTGGTTCCTGCTCTCCCGTCGGAGGAACAGAGTCATGAGCACCTGGTATTCTCACTTTGAGCAGCTGTTTTCATCACAAGAAGAAAAACGTATTATAGAAAAGGCAAATTTTGGCTGGTAGGAGTGTTACGGGTAGAAGGATCGATGGCTTCCAGAAAGCCGCTGAACGCTGTCCCCCTGTGCAAACCCAAGGCCTCCGGCATCCCGAGGGAGGGAAGCAGTAACGCGTCCTGGCGGGATCT
>WBNA01000098.1:2327658-2338412 GCA_013398345.1 Nothocercus nigrocapillus | reverse complement strand
CTGCTCTTCCCGCTCTGCCGCTGGCCGGGGTATCCGAGAGCCCAGCGATGCGCCCGACGCCGTCGCGCCGCGAGGGGAGCGCGAGGGAGGCTGCCCTGCAAGGGGCCGGTTCCTCGGCCGGAGCTGAAGGTCGGCGTTCTTTTCCCTCGAGTTTTATGGAAAAACTATGTCAGCTCCTAAGCGAGAGGCAGAGCTGCTGGTGTTTGTGGCCAGCGCGAGTTTCTCTCAGCGTTTTCCTTGCAAACGGGAGCAGCCGAAGGCTGAGCTCTTCGAAGAGGAGCCGCAAGCCAGAACCCAGCAGTGTGACTACGCTCAGGCATCGGAGTGGCAACTTCTGGATTACTCGCAATATGCCTCCGGCTTTAAAAATACTGGGATAAAAACCCATTTTGAAAAGGTGTGAAGGAATGCTGAGGAAGTGAAAACTTCTCACTGGCAAGAGTTTCCTTAGTGCAGGGTAAGGAAATGAGCAAAAGCCTCTGCAAACCTGAATTGTTTTGAGCCAAGTGTGACCTTTCTCTACCTTTCTTTTTTTATTTTATTTCTTTTTTGTTAATCAGGAAGAAGCTGCTTGGGAGCTGCTGTAGATCTACTTCAACATCTCTTTCTAAATCACTGCAGCGTCTCCAGCACCCTGAGAAGGAGCTTAGGCCACAGGAAGCCCCCTTAATTTCAAGGAACGATTCAGCTTCAGTAAGGCTGATGAGCTGAGAGTATTAAGTGAGAGTTCTTGCAAAACTGCAAGTGTCAAATTATTACTAAATTTTACCCTGCCTTTACTGTTTGCAACATTTTTGACAATTGTCTATATTGCTGAATATTCATGTTATTTGTGCCTTTGCTGCCTCCTACTTTACAGGGGAATAATTTATTACCTTGACGATATAAAGCAAATAAAAATGTTGTTTCTTTCACCCCTTCATGGTAATGGAGTAACAAAACGGTGTCCCAGACCCAAAGTTCTTCCCAGGTTCTAAAGAGTGGCCACAATCCTGTGCATAGCTGAGCTGGCATAACAAATCTCTCGGTTGTTATTTACTACAATATGATGGAAATCTCCCTGTAAGCTACTGTGTTGGATATGCTTATACATTCCTGAAAGAAAAAGAAACGCAGCGCGTAGGAAAAACCGCCACCGCAAGCAAGGGCTGCACAGTAATGCTTGAACTTGCAGGCAGAACTGTACTTATCTGGCCGAGACTCAGCTTTTTGTGGTAAAGGCATCCGTGTTTGTTTAATGTGTCCCTTATCAAATTCAAAAGCTAATATTTGAGCTGGTCCTCCCTGAAGATAAAGTGGGACGGTCTGAATGGGAATTGAGATGTCATGCATCGTCCTCCTCGGAACAGGATCCGAGGGGTTTGCCTGGCATCCAAAGCGGTGCCCTGCAGGCGTGTGTTCCAGCGGCGGTCACGGGAAGGGCTCGTGAGAGCAGCTGTGTGCAATGAAAGCGTTTGGGGCTGTCGTAGCGAGGCAATTTATAGCGGTCAGGAAAAGAGGACGATTTCCTGCTGAGGACCAGATCTAGCTACCGATATCAGCTCTTACAAGTAACGTTTTGAGTTCTTCGGGTTCTTGCCTGTCTTACCGCGCGCTTGGTCAAGCCGAACGCTGGAAGGAGGCCGAGTAGCTGTAACTTGCTGGATGCGTTAGTCGGAGAAAAGGAAAGTGCAGGATTGGGCCGGCTGCATAGAGGAACGAAAATACTGTTTGGGGAAAGATGGCAAAACTCCCTGAATAAAATACAATAACCTTGAAGGCTAAAGCATCTCCCTCGCAGTGGGGACGTGGAAAAAGCGCGGCGCTTCCATCCTAAATTCCGTCACTGTTTCCTTCCTAAAGTTTCCACTTTTGCCTAGAAATTGATGGATTGTGATATGACATATATTCAAAAAAAAGATTAATCAGTATCCTAGGAGCCATTACTAGGAATTAGTAATAGAGAGAGTTATACAGTGAACTTAGGAGCTTAAGGAAAAGTGTAAGAAAACATCAGGAAAGCATTTCGGGAATGGCAGGAGCGGAGCAAGAGGCAGCCGGCTGTGATCTCCGTGATGTGCGACTGGGAAGCCAAGCGAGCCCATCGTGGAGGAACTGCCGGGAAGCTGCCGCGGGAGCCTGCGGAGGGCCGCGCGGAACAGCAGTTCCGCTGCAGATGCGCCGGAGCGGAGCCGCTCCAGGCACGACGCAGCCATCGTGTCCCAAAATAGCCGGTTTCTTGGCAAGGCTGGATCGTGAGTGCTGGGGAAGGGGGAGAGCTGCCTTTGCTCTCCTGGAAGGCTGTTTGCAAAAGCGGAGAAATCCGCTTGGTCTGTCCTAACAAACAGGATTCCTGTGCGTGTCGCCTTTGCCAATTTTTACGCACATTGTCCTATTCCTTTTCTCCTCCCATGCACTTCGCTGACTTGGTAAGTCTCCCCATGCCCAGCTGAAGGTTTGCTTATCATATCATTGAGAAGTAATGGGAACTGATTAAAAAAAAAAAGCGAAACCCTATGTGACGGATTTGCAGGATCCTGTCAATCTATTTCCTTTTAGTAAAGGAATTTAGAGCATTTCCCAAATCCAGTCCAAGCAGTGCGCAGGGGATGCAGTTGTTCTTCTAAAGCAACGGAAAAAGCAAATGGAAAACCCTTTCGTGACAACTTTCTCCAAGGCCTGTTTATGCAGGTTTTCCATGCCATTCCACTGTATGGCACGGCACGTTCACCGGTGAACCGGCGAGGCCGAGGGAAAATGAGGCGTGCTTGACCGGCGTCACTCATCCCCTACAGCCTCCCTGTGTCCCGCCGGGAAGGGCACCCGGCTCTGCGGCCGCGGAGCGCCCTCCGGCCGCGATCGCCCCGCCACGCGTCCTCGCCGCCCCTCTCGGCNCTCGCCGCCCCTCTCGGCGCGCTCGTGGCGCGCCGGCGCCCCGCGGAGCTGCTCAGTGCAGCGCACGTCGCTGCCCTCGCGGGGCTCCTTCGCCTCGGGGCGCGGCAGGAGGAGCAGGAGGAGCACGGGGTGCACAACTGGCTGGCAGTGCACTGGAAAGATGCTGGAGTTGACTTTAAATGAATAGCTTAGGTCCTCGGAAGCCAAGTAGCTGAGAAACGGGCTAAATTACCTTGAAGGGAGCTCTGTGTTGCTCTAGTTAGTCCGTGCCTGGTGCTCGAATTAAATGAGATACGTGTACAAGGTCTGCAGCGTGTACCCAAATATCCCAAATGCAGATTTGGGTATTTTAATCCGTCAGTGACCCTACTCTGCTCCAGGGCCTTGACACCGACCTCCACGAGCGACGCGAGCGTCGTCTTCCTCTCCGCGCTGCCGACAGCGAGTGGGCAATCCCTGGTTTTGCCCGTCTTCCATCCTCGTTCTTTCCTGTAGCCAAAACTGTGGGTGTTCAGAGCGTCCTGCACAAGTGCGCAGCAGATTGTGTTGCCAGGAAAACGCAGGAAACAGCCGCAAAACGTCCTGTAATTTCCTGTGATAATCTGGTGTGATCATCTGCCGAGATATTCCACGGAGCTGTAGGACTAAATTGTTCCAAAAACGGGCTCTTGCTTAAGGAAGTGAATTGCAGTTATTACTGCTTCAGCTGTAGTTTATTTTGAGCTGAATATTTCAGCCACACTCGCGGAGAGAAGAAACGTGGGCGAATCTAAGGCTGTTGACAGGCAGAGCAGCCGTGCTGGGTGCAGCCGCGTTGCTACCAAGTGTAACATGGGATTCAGTTTGGATGCATCGCTGCTGTCAGACTCCCGTTTACTAAGTCTCCCCTTTAGAAGGTCAGCATCATTTGAGGCTACTGACCGGGAGGAAAACCATCGCACTTCGCAAGGGAAACGTTGCCGAGGGGTCTCTGGGAGCCGTGCAGTGACAGGGACCCGCTCAGCCTGCAGGAGGGCCGGGGTCTCCCCGTTCCGCCCGCGCGTTCCAGCCGAGGGGAGTCAACCTGCCCGAGCAGAGCTCTGCATCAGCTGATACATTTCAAGAACTGTGCAATGATCATAATTAGGGGAAAAAAAAAGTCCTCCAGAGAGAAATATGACTCATAGTTTATGGTCTCTTCAGTGTTGCTATGGAAAAAGACGTTAGTGCCAGTGGTCATACAGTAATTCCGATCTCTGATCTGAGAGGAAAATGAAGAGCAACCCCCAGCTTAACCCAGAGCAAATTTCTGCTCTGTAACCAAAATGTGCTTCATTAAAGGGGATAACCACGTAAGAGAAGCTAAAGGTGGCACCGATTATCAGTGTTCCACATGCACTTGGGGTTCCTGGCTTGAGTTCCGGTGCACTTCAGCATTGGGCACGTGACTGGGAGAAGCGAGAGGCAGGAAAAGCACCGCACAGCCCGAAGGAGAAGGCAGAAAACGGGAGCGACTGCCCAAAGCTGAGTAAAACCTTGCGGGTTGATAGCAGGGCTCGAGCAGCCTCTGAAACACAGCCCTGGCAGCACAGGCCTGAAGTGCTGGGTGGTGGTCAGGGCGCTCTTCCCGTTGTTCGGAACGCGGCGCATCGGGGTGTAGGAGATGCCTGGGCGCTGAGTCAGCAGCGCTCCGGGCTGTCTTGGCAGCCCTGTCGGGGAGTTGTTTGGTTGCCTAGGAAAATTCCTCCCGGGGCCGGGGCCGCCTCCTTTGCCCTGGTGCCCAGGCTGCTTCCCGCAGGCAGCAGCGCAAGGCGGCGGCCGGCAGCTCCCTGGGGACCCCCGCGCAGCGGCTCCGCTCCGTTAGCAGCGCTCGGAGCTGCGTCTGCTCCGGCGCGGTTGCTGCTGGTGAGGACGCGGCGCCCGGAGCGTCGCTTGGCGTTCTGCTAACGACGCGCCCTGCAGAGCAGCGATCCGAGCTCGCCTCTCGCCAGCCACGTCGCGTCTGCAATGCTGATGGCAGGGAAACTTTTTATTCTGTTGATGAGCTAAGCAGGTCGGATTAGGGAGCTCTGCAGAGAGACCTCAGGGCCTCGCACGGCCCTCGCTGTCGGGCATGTAGGGCTTAAACCCCCCTCCGCGGCCCACGCGGTCCTTTGAGTCAGCACAGGAGCTTCCACTGACTTTCAGGCTTGGACCAAATCCCTTGGTGAACGGTTGGCACTCTAATAAATTGTCATTATTTGAGTAATTCTGTGCTTCTTTAAAACGTCGTCAATCAATCAGGTAACTCGTTGGCACTGCAGCCAAAAATCACATGAAAAATGGCCTTCATTGTGCCGGTGTAAAGGGCACAGGGGTATATTTTAACCTCTGAGACCTTATCTTTTGCAGGTCACGGCTTCTGCAGGACAGCGCTACGTGTGCAGCCAGCGCACGGCCCTGCAGCCTTTAACAGCGTCAAGAAGGGTGAATGTACAGTTTCTAAAAGGGGTTATGCAGGCAGAGCCGCCACGCCGAGGAGGGAGCACCCCCTGTGTGCGCGCAGGCTTCGAGGAGAAAAGGTCTGGTTCTCGTCCCACAGCTGCTCCCTGCGTGCTCGGCGCGTCCCGGGCAGCAACGTGAGCTGTCCCCGGAGCTGCCCCGTGCCAGCATCGCCCGTGGCTTTACCGCAGGGCTGGCTCACGCTCCCAAAATGCTGCACACAGGCCTCATCTCGGCATCTCCCAGACGGCATGAAGGGGATATTCCAGGGGTACCGCCGGAACTAGGGCTTAGGAGGGCGGGCAGAGCGAAACGTGAGGGTGACGCTGCCGTCCCTGCCTGCGCTGCACAGGCCGACAGCTCCGGCACGGAGCTTGAAACACGCGTGCTTTGCTCTGTCAGCTAAATTAAGTCTCCTAGAGACTGCCTGGCGCTCTGGACGACGGGACTCCATCCGTGTGAATAAACAGAGCGCACAACGGAATGCCGTCCCGCTTTCGGGCTGCGCAGGCGGCTAGAGAGACGCTGGCGTGCAGTAAGGAAACGCAGCCGGAGGCAGCCGGTTTTGCAGAGCGCCTGGCTGCCTTGGGGACCCGGCGAGGGCCCGGGAGCCCGGCCCGAGCCCTGGCGCTTGGATTTCCAAACGGCAGCCGAGGATGAGGAGGAGAATGCAACAGCTCCTACGGGGACACGAACTGGAGCAGCAGATGTTTGACCTTTGCATTTAATCTCTGCCAGCTTCCAAAAGTGCTCTACTCAAAGAGTGACATGACACGCTTTGTGTTATGTTTTTATTTGCCATATCTGTAGTTAGTTACAAGTAAAAATGATCAAAACCCACTGTAGTTAATTCAAATAAAAATATAGCTGCACGAGTTATGCCGTTTTTCTTAACAAACAATACCGCCTCTATGGTGCTACATACCAGAGAGCTTAACTCTTTATGGCACTTGCTTACACTAAGCTCTGACTGACTGATTTCCAGTGCGATTTGCTGGTTATAGATAATATTCCTGCCGAGTAATGTCTGTTAATCATTTCTTAATGATATTTCTTGCCGTAGCTTTTATTTCCCCTACAATCTGTGATTCTAAGTGCAACTCAAAAGATACAAACTTTTAGTGCAATGTTAAAGTATCGGTAGAATTATATATCCCTATATATGCTATAAAAAACGCCCTACTGCATAAACAAACAAGGATGCAAAGTAACTGTTGTTTGTGCTTCCCTTTCTTCCCTCCCCTTTGCCTTTGCAGGTGACTGGAATGAGCTCACGCGGGGAACAAAAGTACTCTGCCACCTCTCATTTCCGTGAACTGTGAAAACTGTCAGACGTGTCATTCTGAGAGCCTGTTTCGATGCAGGTTATTAGCAGATAATCAAATCCTGTGGGTCACTCTTATGTAAGCTCATTCCTGCCATCACATTCAACCCATAGCATGTTTTTCCCTTTAGAGGGAATGCCTAATGAGCATTTTCACCTTTTTCTCTTTTTTTAGAAAAAGTCTTTACATCCCTGTAATTATATAATTCTTCCGTGTAGATATAGCTTTGCATACGAAATAATCTATAAAAAGACAAATTATGCTACTTTTTCAAAATACTCTGAGATATAAAGTTGTGCAGGTGCAAAGTTTGATCTTGTATTGCTATAAGGAATAAGAATGAGTAGGAATGAACAATTAGTGTTATCTGAGTATATACTCTTTAAGCTCTAAGTACAGATTTAATATTGTAGGCTTTTTAACATTTCATGGCACTTCAGACTCCCTTCAAACTGTCTCCGTGATTCTATCAAATTCCACTTTTTTTCTTCGCCCCTCTAATTTCTGACCTATTAAAGGTACAGTAGCTGGTTACACATCCACGCTAGTCAGTAATATCTCAGCATAACTCTGCTAACAACATAAAACATCCTCTGGTTCCATATAACCCAGTCATTTCTTCTAAGTGAACAGCAAGAGACTACTGGCACAATATCACCCTCGTTGGCACCAATGGGACCAACTTCTCAGTTTCACTTTTTAAATGCTCTTCTAGTATTACAGCATAACGCCCCAAACGAGCAATACTGTGCATGTAGCTGCTGAGGCTGTTAGTGTACTCAGAGCATAGCAAGGCAACCTAAAGTAAAGCGTTCTCTTTGGTATTTCTACGTTTACGTACAGAACTACTCACAGTGCTATGAAACGCTGTGATAGGGAAAAAGGAGAGAGAGCAAAACCTTTGTTTTTTGACTAAGTGCCATATATTTCCCTGGCCTAACTCTAAGAAAGCCAGCTCACCACGTTGCTCTGGATTTCGTTATACCGGTGAGTTGGCCTAAAACGCGTGGCAGAGTGGAGCAGCTCGTGCCGCTGGCTTTGCTCGCTCCGCACGCCGATACGACGCAGCAAGTTATCGTTGCAGAGAAAACCGCGGAAGGAACTGAATTACTGCAAGGGCGCGTGCGGCAGAAACGTACACGGGTTATTTGCTGGCCTCAACCGTGGGCATCTGGAACCAGAGGGAAGGCTGAGATTCATTACGCCGCTTAGTCTATCCGGAGAACGGCTGCTTGGGTTGTTTCTTCATCGGATTCTTCCATCTCGCCACGGACGGGCTCATTTCTCCCCTCGGACGCTTTGTGGCTAGAAACTTCTAGAGGCACCCCATACTCTTCGTCATCTTCGACGATGGACAGCTCGATGCTGCTGTTGATCCGGGCTTTCTCTCCCATTCTGGCTTCTTTCTCCAGAGAGTCGGCCATGGCCTTGCTCTCTTCCGAGAGGGACGCGGTAGGCGTCGCGTCGGAGTGCACGTCGGAGAAGGACGTCTCCTCCTCGTTCTCGGCCTGCTCGCTGCCGGCGCATTCCGGGGGCCGCTCCTCGGTTTCGGCAGGGCTCTCTCCCTCCTGGCCCGTCTTCGCGTTAAGCGCGGCCGGAGGCGCTTTGAGCGAGGAGCCCTTGGAAGGGGAGGGCTTCTGGTGGTGCCCAGTGAGGGACTTCCTGATCTTTTCTCTGCGCTCGGGCGAGACGATCTTTGTGCTGATCTTGCTCATCTTCTTCTCGATGTTCTGGCGGGAGAACGCTTTCTTGAGGCTGTCTACCTTCTTGAGGCCAGACCTTTTAATCTTCTCGGCCCGCGACTCCTCGACCTTCTCGTCCGCGCTGTCTTCCGCATCGCCTTCCTCGTGAGGCATCTCGTCATCCGATGACAGCTCCACCGTATGCAGGGTTTCTTCCAGGGTTTTGTTCTCATCCACGGGCTCTTCCTTTCCTTCTGTAACGCTGGGAACGGGCTCCTTTGCAAAAACGCTGGCAGGGATCTCATTTTCCTCCTGAAAGAATTGACGACATTTGAGTTTCATACTTCACAGGACACAAATTTAATAAACAAAGCGCAGCCCCGAACAATTACCATTTTTTTTTCCTAAACAGCGCAGTGAAGGATGCTGAACATTTCTTGTTGTTTCAATATATTTAACCAGTAACAAGCCCCTCAAAGCCCACTCAACCATTAGCTGGTACAATTTAGGGCTAATGAGTTGCCAACTGTGAGATTTCTCTTTCAGAGCAACTTGGAAGATCTACAGGACAGAAAGCCTGTTCTTTGTCATTTAAATTGGAGACAGTTATTAAAGAGTTTGGCTCTAAAGCCATAAATTTATCTGCAGGGAGACGCTGGGATGGGTCTTTGGCTCAGGCTTGGCTAACGCTGTCTTGCCACCCATCTCCTGCATCGACCTGAAGAAGCCACGTAACCTCCCAGAGTTCCTGTTTCTTCAGGGAAAGGTTGGGAATATTAATTCCCCACTGAGGGGTGTCATGGAAGGAGAAGGTCATTAGCATTTTCACCTAATTTCAGAAAAAATGTACGTTGCTGCTGTTGTTAAAACTGGAGGTTTGGTATGGAGAAGACCAAGCTCCCAAGTGGGGGTCCCTGTTCCCCTTGGATTTAAGTCTGTTGCTCGATACCCCAGAAGGCTATAAAATGAAATGTATCAAAAGAATTGAAAAGAAAAACACTCCCTACATAATGAGCTAATGGTTCAATTAAAAGCAGGCGCTAGATGGTCTTAGGCTGTCAGATAGGCCTGGCATTCAGGAAATCAAACCTCTGCTTAAACTTCTTGCAGGGCCTTGGGAAACATCAGCTTCTGGGCTTTTATTAGCCTGCCTGTAAAATGGGAATAGCTGCTGGCATGGGAACTACTAAATGCAAATCAAAATAAATTAAGCACAGTGGTTTGGAAATACAAAGGTGGAAAGGCTCTGTGGCTGAACAGCTTCTTATGTTCAGTATAGTTACTGGTTAAAACATCTATAGTTATAGATGTTTTAAGGGGGCTATAGGTGGCTCTTAGTGTAGCAAGCTTATGTGATACTTGTGCTTTGATACTTTTTCCAGGGCCTGGTATTCTTGCTAGAAGACTGGAAAAATAAAGCCACTGAAATGCCAACTGCTGCGAGCAATATACTATTTCCAAGGGGGAGGGAAGAAAAAAAAAAGTCCTGAGAAAGGTGCAATACACCTTTTTATTTTCTACATTTGAGCTCAGAAATGGCATTTGTGTTTTTCTCAAATGAGCTCAGGCATAGCCTAGCTCCTCTGAAACTTGCGGGGTCCGAGTCCCTGTGTGCAAAACCTCCCATTAAAAGTGTTGGTGTTTGCAAAGGCGGGTGCCAACAAACGGGGATTTCTGTCAAAATAAGTGCTTCAGGATCGGAGGCCACACTTGTGTGCTGCTTCCGCAGCTCAAACACAAACAGCTCTCCCCAAACCTGGTCATGTGGCCAGAGCAAAGCAGCAGGAATGATGCCAAAGCTTAATAGGGATTTTAAAATACAGTCACTTCAGTGTTGCGCTACCTCGCTGCCCCGCTCGCGGCAACTTTTGCATCCTCAAACCCTCGCAGGCAGCGCATGCAGCCACGAAATCATCCCTTAAACATATGCAAAGGGGGAACAAATGGGCAAATACATCCAGGTTTCTCTGCTTTTGTACAGATCTGGCGTCAGGATGGCTTCGCTGCTCCAGCTTCTCCTTCCGGGAATTGTTTTTCACTGGGCTCGTGCCCAAGCTGGGGGATCGATGCCGGATGGCGCAGGGAAGGCCTGGGCTGAACCGCAGCTCTGAGTGAGCCCTAACGTCCCAGAGCTGCTACGTTTGGAGCAGCGGAACAATTTGGATGCCGCTGCATCCTGTGAACCCTTCTCGGCAGCCTTTGCCGTTCCTTACGGCACCGCGTGCCTAGAACTGCCCCGTCCCTGCATTTTGGGGCATGGACCCGTGGGCAGGGGGGTTTCCTTCCTCCCTGGGGAGCAGGGCTGCTCTTTTGCAATGGGAAAGGGCAGGATACAAAGCTGTGGGATGGAGGAGGGAGTTGTGGGGTTTCTTTTTTGGCGTTTTCTGGAATTTTTTTTTTTTTTTTTTTTTTT
>WBNA01000098.1:2281716-2323333 GCA_013398345.1 Nothocercus nigrocapillus | reverse complement strand
TCGTGGCCACCGGGCCAGCCCCGACGGCCCCCGGCCGCTGCCGAGGCAGCACACGGAGCCCGCGTGGTCCTTTGGGAGCGGAGCGGCTCCGTTATCAATCCCCCGCGGCCTCTCGGCGCAGCCCCGTCGTCCTCACGCAGTCGCGGCAACGGGATCTTCTCAAGGGATGTGCTCCAGGGGCCCTCGGCTGGCAGTGACGCGGCATCTCGTCCCTCACGGGGATGTGACAAAACACACGCCCTTATTTTCCTGAGGTGCAGGCAATATTCGAGTCCCATCGCGTGTAATGGAGTTGGGTCACCCCGAAAGTCACTTGCAGGGTGTATTGTGAGTGGTTTTCACCCGCTCTTTGAAAAAATAAATTGTATTGGCATGCTCATGAGGTACAAACAGCACTGACATTTCAGCTGTTATTACGTCATTAACTTTTTTAACCTAATAATTTTCAATCAAGAGAAAGAAGCAGTCTTCGTTCGCTCCGGCGCCCGGGAAGCGACGCCTCTGCAACGGGTTTGCCTAGGGTTCGCCTTGACAGATACCTAATTCCCTCCCAAATGGAAACATCACCCCGGCCCTCCCATGGTACTTGCTGAGCATTTCCATTTCCCCTTCGGTTAGGACTGAATTTAGAAAGCAAAGATTTCCTAAGCTATGGGGGAGTGAATGATGACATGGGAGAAGAAGGCTGATGAAATGTAGTTGACTCCGTGTCTGAAATATCTTATCCCTCCTCAATGAAGGTTAAATTATTCTTCACCTTTCCCACATCCATAATTGTCGCTGATCTTGGACCAACTCAAAACCCTACTACTGAGTTCAGTAGACTCAAAATTGCCACTAGAACTGGAAAAAGAAAAAAAAAAAAGAGATTTGTTAGTGTCCATGTACAATATCCCAAGACTATACACAGCTATGAGATACAGCAAATTTAAGAAAGCCAATATTTTTCTCATCACTGAGTATTTATTATATATAACAAATACATGAAAAAGAAAAAACTATATTGTGTGATATAAATAGTTTATTTACATTACAGAAAAACATCAAGACAATGTATACTATTTCAAATATATCCATACATAATCAAATATAGCTGTAGTACATGTTCTCATTGGTGTAGATTACCACAAATGCAAGGCAACATGTGTAGATCTTGTCTTAATCTTTTGTCTATAATACTGTATTTTGTAGTCCAAGCTCTCTGCAGTTAGTTTTGCCATTGTGGAAACATGCGCTCTTTAAATTAACCTTGTCGATGCTCTCGTCGTGTTGTCTGAGCTGTAGTGCCCCGTGTTCTGCTTCTGTCTGTGGATTCTGTTGCTCCTGGGGCATTTCCTAGAATGAAAAAACAGAGTTGCAAGAGGACACGGTTCTTAACAGGCCTTTGCTCCGGCGCAGGGAGCAAGGGAAGGATGGCAATGCTTCAGAGGGATCTCCCTGGCACTCCTCAGTGAAACAAGGAGAACTCCTGGCTAATGTCAAGGATGCTTTGTGCAACCTCCTCCGCCCCCAGAACCAAAGGTAGCAGGAGAAATCTTAGATCCTACAGTTAAACACACCACCGTCCCCAGCTGCAGCCCGATGCAATTCAAATTGTTCTTCAAGAGAGCATCGCTTGGGCAAGCTGCGGGCGGACGCTGCAGGACTCGCCCGCTGGGCTTCGGGCCGCAGCACGTGTTCCTAGGTCCAGCCTTGCCCGAACCTACGCAGCGCTGGTCCCTATGAGTTTCCGTGGCAATGGTTGGCGCGGGGGTCATTAGGGAGCAGCGAGCTTGCGTGCGGACGCGGGCAGAGCCCTCGGCGCCCTGGTCGCTTTCGGAAAGCAACTGCGGGGTTATTTTCCAGAAAGTAAGACGAATTTATTCAGATTAACGTGTCCGCGGAGCAACGGCCCTGGAGGACCTTGGCTGCTGCTGCTAAGAGCTTCCGAACTGTGGAGGACACCATGAATATTTCCACTCTTGCCGGTATGATTTTAATAGCAAGAACCATAATGATTCACGAGTTCAAGGGATGGGGTTCAAAGCAGCAGAGACAGGTTCTCCAGATGTCTTCAAAATACTCAGTCACTCAGCCCTGTCTGTCCCATGGAGTTTTCTTAGGCTGCTTATGTGTGTACTTTTGCAAATGCATCCCTAATCGTCACGTGGATGCAATTATGTGCACTACAGGAAAAAAAAAGCCCCAAATCGTACATAAACTTTGTTACAAAGCGTGAGGGAAAAGGTAAGAAAACAGTACAATTTACATTAAGATCTCAGGGATCTTAAAGAATATCAGCCAAGCAAGAGACAACCGGAGGCTGCACTTGTCCTCCAGCCACACAGTGCAACACAGGCATTGAAATTTCCTAGAGATTTTATTTTCTATGGAAGTCTGATACCTGGCTTTTATTCTCCTGAGTTCCTGAAAGCAGTTTATTTCCAAAAGAAGGGTTTATCAGTGCTGAGTGTGCCTAGCCTGTGATTTCTGAGAGACGCCTGAAGAAGGTGGAATTCAGAAGCCTCTGCAGACAAGAAAATCAGCTTAGCGGGGAAGGAGAATGGCACTCGCAGGAGGCGACGGACTGTGTTTATCCCGCTTATTCTCAACTACCTTGGGGCTGGCATTTCCATTCCAAATTTCTATTAAAAAACAACACAAAAAGCATACATGGCTAGGTGTGCCATCATCCAGTGAAGGACTTCAGCATGTAGGGTACCTTAGAACAGATATATATATATACACACAAGCCTAACGAAATCATTTAATCAACGGGAATGCAAACAGGCTTAAAAGTTTGCATGCTTTGCCTGATTAGGGCTCTGGGAATCGCCCTTGAGGAAACCGGATGGAGATATGATTAGTTTTATTAAGCAAGTGCTGATCCAGCTGCTGTATTTATATTCCCCTTATTGAGATCAACAATATTTGTCCAAGCACCTGAATACAGAAGAGGAAACTTCATTTGCAGTAGGTATTGTTGCCATCTAAGTTTGATTAAACTGTAAGTGCAAATACAGTTATAATAATAAAGCAACACTGGCCAGCAGCACCAGGCAATACTTTCTTCTTTTTTTCGTGTGTGTGAACTAAACGGTATTTGTTATCAGCAGGAATATTTCTGTCACTGCAGAAATCTGTGCAAGCAATTTGTAAAAAAAAAAAAAAGGCAACAAAAAGCAGCCGAGCTACTGACCTGGTAATACAGAGGACCACAACGCAGATGATAGCAATCTGGATCGTCCCAATCACGGCTGCTATTAAGACATACTGAAATCGTACCGGACCTGGAACCACGTATAAAACGCTGTAGTCTTTTTTTTCACAGTGTTGTCCAGTATAGCCGGCATCACATCTGAAATGAAAAAACGTTTGTTCCAGTTACCTTCTAGCTATGTTTTTTTTTTAAGAACCATGAAAGAAGTCCTCGAAGGAGCTGATGAGCAATCACCCAAGTCCCACACGCGGTGTGATCAGGCGTTCCTGCGAGCGGATGTATCATTTACATTAAGTCTGGGTGCTACGAAACCCATCCCTCTGCGGGTGCTGCATCTGTCCTGCACCGCCGCACTGCCTGCTCACTGCGTCCCCTTCCCGAGGCCACCGTGTCACCTCTGCGATTCCCCCTTGCAGGCAGCCAAGAGCAGTGGCCCCACGTGAGCCCTTGTCTTGCTTCTGCTGGAAAGGCCAAGCGGGACGAAGCTACCAGCAAGGCCTTTCAGGTCAACAGTAGCAGCAACCCTAAGAGACGCAGCCAAACTGACTGGGTCCTCTCTCAGAAGGGTCGGTGGTGTCGTGGCCTTCAATCTTCCATCCTTCTCCTCCATTCCATTCCTGCCCTCTTTGCCCTGCAAGCATCGCCCACGCCATGGGGGGGACGTGCTGCTAGGTGGCATCTCACTGCTTCAGCCTACCTGGCTTGGCTTGGCACTTTGTGTTTTCAGAAACACCCAAATGCAATCGCAGGTTAAGTGAGCGCTTTTAGATGCCATCAGCATTCTGCGTTTGCAACATTTAGCAGCTGCAGGTGCAAAATGGGCAAGGGAGAGGGTCACCTGCAAGACGGTTCCAGCATATTGGTGGAGTGCTCGCACTTCCCGTGCATGCAGAAGCCGTTGTAGTGCTCTGGACAAGGGATGTAGATGCCTCTCGCGCTCTCCTCGAGTTTATTCGCATTCTCTGTGGAGACAGGTGAAAAGAACATTAACCTGGCAAAGCTTGGTAAAGGGAAGCGGCAGAAAGAGCTCATTTTATTTTATTTATTTAATCTTTTTAGGAGTGGAAAATCAAAGGAGCAAGATGTGAAAGATCTAATTTATGTGAAGAAAGAGTACGATTTTGCACCTTAAAACGGGTGCTCAGGCAGGAATCAAACAATGCAGTGTGGATGCAAAGCCCTGGGAGCCTTTCTGTCGTTCCTTTGCATATCTGATTCCTGTCAAGTTGCTGCAAATGAGGCACCAGAAAAAAAAAAACCCACCACCACAACACCTAATTTGACTATTCAAGACCTGATTACAGAATAGCACCTGAAAAATGCCTCATCATTTCCGTGCTCCTATACACAGGCGCGTGAGGCGAGGAAGACGCTGCACATTTGCATGTAATGTAAGTGTTGCAATACGTTCGTTGACTCAATACAGAATGTTCATGGTGATAACGCGGAGGAGCGGGAGTGCGCAGCAGCGCGGCGCACGGCTAAGCCAGATCCTTCAATTTAACCAGTATTTCTGACACTGAAAACAGTAACACTTTTTTTTTTGGGGGGGGGAGGGTTGAATTTTCCATTAGGTGGAATAGAACTCCCTTTTTGTTATTAATCCTGAGGATTTTTTTTCAGGCCAAAGATAAAAACCCCAAACCCCGTGACTCTGCTTGAGTCACGCTCATCTGTGACTACGCTCCCTTCAGGAAGCTCCTAGGACACCTTCCCCACGGTCCTGTTGACCTTTCTCAATATCACTGTGTGACGACGTCTCTGTTCCACCCTGATCCGTACCAGGATTATCTAGCCAAGACTAAATAAAATAAAAAGATTCCTGAAAGGTGTGTGAGGAAAGAGTGTGCACAGCAGCAAGAAGAAGGATTTGCAGATGAAGTCTCTGACTTTTATGAAACGACTGCAGTTTATTTCTGTCTCTGAGGCAGTTTTGCCAGCCCTGGGCGTGCTGCAGTATTATCCTACCCTCAGGAAAAGTGCGTGCGGCAGATCCGAGATTTGGATCCTCATAATGAAATTCTCGTCCATCATCACTGTCCAAGGAGAAGTCTACGGGCCTCAAAGAACATACACTAATGAAGTGGTTTCTGCTGTCCTTGTGTTAAAATGGGTAGGGACGAGCTCCCACGAAACAAGAATGAGAGGGGAGCCTGTCCCCTTTGATGCTGCTACCTTCTCCTTCATCACGGAAAACACTCAATAACGAAATGGTCCAAGATCTACTAAGATTTCAAAGAATTTGCTAAGACTTTGTGTAAGAACACTTACATCTGGCCAGGGGGAAACCACGACACTTGGACATGAACTGTTGGTCGTCCCGCGTTTTAACCGATGACTCCTCTATAAGCCAGGCAGGAGCTGAGCATGAAGGCCAAGAGGTGGAAAACTTTTCGGCTTGATCTGCCATTTCAAAAGCCGGGACAGAGCAAGAAAATACTTTAGTTCAGGCTAAGAAGTTCCCCTGCTCTTCTGGCACATTTTGGATACCCCCAAAACCTGCTTTAGATGTGTTTTGAAAGCTCTCTCCTGATGAACTGACTGCTTCCATGCCTGAGAAATACTGCTGAGCACTTTTCAAGACCTGAAATAAATTGAGACTTATTTATTTATTTATTAAGATTCAAAGTTAGTCAAGTTTCAGTAATGTTGAATTTAGTAGCCCCATTTGAAACACTGGACATGCTGCATTGTTACTGACCACTATGTGTGAAAGCTTTATTTTCAGCAAAAAGACAAATTCATGCCTTCCTCTGATGGCTAAAAGTTGATACAGACATAAAACAGAAGCTCTAAAGCCTAAAGACAAAAACTGGACTGACAGGGTCAGTCTTTCCTATCTCTGAACAAATGTAAATCCTGACACATTTCTCAATGTGCTTTTCCCTTTTTATTTTAAAATGCACCCTCCAGATCAGCCTTATTCAGAAACTTCTTTCTTGAAGCATTTTCCTGATAGAGGATGTCAGTGCGATGAAGCCATAATTTTTTTTTTTTTTGCATTTTTGCAACCTATTTTTTTTGCATTTCTTTATCCTAACATGACATTTCATATTGTACACATCTTTTGTTACTGCCAGAACATGACATGATGGTCTATAATGTAAGATATACCAGTCAAAACAGATCATTTTGAAACGCAGTGAGGCCAGATACAACTTTGTGGAGACTGCAGCAGCTTATCTTCTCACTCACTCTGATGTGGAGCAGCCTCTTATTGAAGACTTGCTGTTCAGCCAGTCCAAATTCCCTAATAAATAGGGTTGTCCCTGTCCTATGTTCAAAAAAGGTGAAAGAACTCTTTACAATGTATTTTGTTTTATATTTAATATATTTAATACATATTTATATGCATTTATATATTTATTATATTATAATTAGGTTTTATTATAAATATATAATTTATATATTTAATACATATTTAATATAAAAACATGTATTCTATATATCACTTATATATTTATATTATTACATCAACACAATTATAGTATTGATCAGATTATTAAACACAGGCAAATGCTTGCTGCAGCCCTAATAGGTCTCCAGCTCCCATCTCAAGGAGCTTGGGGCTTCTGTTACACCACTGAAAAGCTCAAGCATCTGCACTGGCAAATGAATAAATCCACTAGTGCCCTTGATGAGGATGACATGAAGTATTGCCTGGAGTACCCAGAAGATGTCTTCCAGACACAGGTTCCTGTAAACTATTTTGCATGAACTAGATAAAAATCTAGACAAAACCAGGTTTCTTACAGCCAAGAACTGGTTTCCAGGCTCTTCACAATCAATTCGGATACTTCTGCTCTTCCTAAATTTGAATCCAGAAAACTTTCTAGGTGATTTCAGGCAAGCAAAGCAGAAGGCCACAGCCTATGAATTTAGCATTTTTAGTTAGTATTTTCGCCATTCTACAGGATATAATGCTGGGGCTTATGAAATTAATAACTGATAGGCTCTTAACTGATAGGCCTAATAACTGATAAGCTTGTGAAAATAATAACCACAAGCCTTCTGCTTCTCGTCTGCATGACGGGAGACTTGCTGAACTATTTTTTTCCATATGTACAGAACAAAAAATGCCACCCCCACATTAGCTACTCTACCAAGAAGAAGAAAGAGATGGAACCTCATGAATTACTTTACATTCACGTCTTTTCTCAGGCACAAAATGAGCTTGCTCAACGCAAAAGTCATTTATTAATTTTAAATGTCCCCATGCAAATGAGTTTCCTGGAATAAGCCAGCAGCCACTTTCCTTTTTGAAAATAATCTAGTGCTTTTTATGTTCGCGATGACAGCAAGATGTCCTAATACACTTGGAGAAAAGAAGAAAAGTATCGCGCTCGGTCTCTTGCAGCAGTGTAGTGTAATTATTCAGCCTGCTGCTATCATTAATAATAGAAACTAATGAATTAAGACCCAAATAATCCCCAGATGTTCAGAGAACAGAATACTTTACACTTGTCAGCATATATATATATATGTGTGTATATATATATATATATATATGCAGGCTATGCTATATATGCTGAAGCTGTCTCTGAATTTCTGAAGTCCAAATGTACTTGTATTTGCAAAATCCGTGACTGTGTCTTCATTATTTGAGAGGATGGTTTATTTGAGATTATTGGAGAGAGACGGAGCTTTATAAGGCTCCCACCGCAAGGGTGTTATCTCCAGACCGGGAATTATTTTTATGCTGTGATTTATTGATGCAGGGCCCTACTGTGGATTTATCCAAGCTCTGGCCAAAGAGCGCCTTACAGTTTGTGCTTGCTTATTTTATCCAGGATTGAATAAATCTCTATCGACTCCATTCCTAGAATAGATCGAATCCTTCTTTGGGCCAGCTCAGCTCCCCTCTGGCTTTTGGAGATGATGTTCTCTTTCACTCCGACCCCCTATACGGAGGAATCCTAAGACGCAGGGATATGGCAATATTAGCAAAGTTAAGTGGCAATTAAGGGGAAAAAAAAAACTCACAGAACTCGACCCGGTGGTATCCTGCTGCTTCTGCTCCTCCAGTTTCAGTATCAAAGCTGCCTTGCCTGGGCACAACTCGGAGAGCGGCTTATTTATATGGAGATGCTGCTATATGACATTTTGAAATGCCATACATTTGCATATGAAGGTCCCACTTTCTTTTTCTCTTCCAGTAAACTGCTCTGACTCCAAAGCAACGTTTTAACTGGAGTAGTGCTTGCTGAGAAAGATCCTCCTTAAAATCCTTGAAAAAAGACCCCAAAACAGCTAATTATAACTTAGCAACCTAGGCTATCTGTAGTGTTTGTGGGCATATATTTTGATTTACAGCCGCAGCTCTGATACCAAGCAGGGCAGGGAGAGCAAAACCGTAAGACTCCATATGAAATGGCCAGAGATAACCTGTGATACGCATCGATAGTTGCAAATAGACCTCAGAGATACGACGGCAGCTCGTGGCCATCCTAGGGAAAGCCTATGGATGACATTCTTCGCAACTCTGAGGATAGGCATTGACTTCTGTCACTGATCTTCCCCGGAAAATAAGCTTTGCCACTGAAAAAGGGCTTCTTTCCAAGAGCTGCTTGGGGACTCTGAGCCGGACAATCCCAAACTGAACCAAGACCTTACGTTAAGGCCGTGGAAGCCAACTGGACATCATGCATTCCACTTCCTCTTCAAGGAAAGATAAGGCTGAGGCAGATGGCGTGTGGGCAAAGCTTCAACCTGAATACACTGCTTTCCAAAAACCAGCATTGCTAGGAAAATCTGGTGACGGAGCATCCCCTTGGGGTGTCCCCAGCAGGAGGAGGGGGCAGGAGGTGACCTCCGAAGAGCAGCAACGGGGACCCTCCTGCTTTTAGCCCTGCTGCGATTTTGCTCCTTCTGGAGGTTCATCCACCTGCCATGCGGCTTCTGGAGGGCTTCATTTCCTCCCTCCCCCGGATGGGTAGAGAGCACCGAGTATGACAAATTGCGTGAGGTGCCAGAAAGCTGATAAATACTTTCGATAGGACCCTAAAAATAGAGAAGGGACATTTGTACCACTCTGACACTTTCCTAACAGTAGATGGATATGCGTGACCTCACTTTCAAGACGGGTGTCAAGAATATTGATGTGTGGTGGGAATAAGATCATTGCCCGGGGGACAGCGTGCGAGATTAATGACACCTCCTGCGCTCCTCGCTCTCAGAATAAGCATGGGCATGGTCGGAGGGGCTTTTAACTTCATCTCGTGGGCTTGGGGTGCCCACGGGATGGAAAGGAGCGCGGCTGCAAAAGCTGCCCACCTTGGATATGCTCCTTCCTCCTCGAGGGCCATGAAATGGCAGCAAGAAAGGAGCACGGGGACCGATGAGCGGCGCCAAGCAGCCCGTGGGAGGGTCTCGCGCTCATTTTTAGGGCAGCCCCCACGCTTTTAGCAGAATTTGGTCTCTGCTGGCCCACGTCACACAAAGTCAAGGAAGTCACCCAGCTTCTGCCCTAACGCTGTGTTCACTCCTGATTCCTCGCGGCGGTCCCACTGGCCTCAGCAAGGCCAGAATTTTACCTCCTGCCTCTTTAAGTCTTCTTTGCTCTCATAGCAGTATTTCAAACCCACCAGCTGACAGCCTTCTGCCCAGCCGAGGCCCCTTAAATCACTGAAATGCAGGATGGAAAGAAAAATCTGCAGTGCCAGATGTGTCTAAAAACAGTCACAGTCCTTTTTGAGGCAATCTGCAGAAAATGTTCAGCAGATATTCTGGCTGACAAAATGCTAATAGTTTATCAGTTTCAATATTACAGACTAATCGCAAGCCCTTCCACAGCTACTTTATTTGCAGAGCACAGAGACAGGCTGGGCTTAGGCTACTTGATTTTTGGAATTATATTTTTATTTAATCCTTTCCCACTGCAGCTAGGTGGAAGTGTACTGCCATTATTAAATGAAATTGTAAATGAAATACCCGGGGGAGGAGGTGTTTTTGATGCAAACCTGACAGGGCTTTAAACCACAGGTCAAATAGAAGAGGGAGATTAAAACAATGGGGACGGTTTTCACTTTTTTTTCATTTCGAAATATATCTCACTATTATGTAATGCTGCCGAAAGCGGGTAAGGCTGGTTATTGCAGCAGTGCCTTCCAATTCAGTGTGGATAAAATTAGGAAAGGCACTACCACTGATTATGGAATATTACATAAATACTTCCCGATAGCAAAGAAATGGTTTAAGGAAAGAAGCTTTTGAGGAAGTATAACTGATATTCAGTGTTGTGTCTCCTACAGCATTTCCTGCTCCCTATGAGCACTTCCACTTTTTCTTGAATAAAAGATTTTTGTCCCTAGAGGGTTCACCAATGAATACATTATTTTGCATGAATTGATGCACGTTTCTTTAAGAAATTTTCTTTAAGAAAGGGAATGGGCATGCTGCACTGCTCACATCGTTGATGCAATATACGGCTTTTAGCAGACATTTGGGAAGAAAAGGAGTGCAACTGTGTATTCAACTGGGCGAAAATTACTTCTCTCCTCCACATAGTCTAATTCTTAAGGTCTATTAAAAATAAATAAATCCACCAATTCCTTCTTTTCTTCTCCAAGCATATTGCTTTTCGTTCCCACAGATGCCTATATAGTTCTTGAGTCTAGGGTAAAGCCTTATTTATCATCAGGCTCAGGTTTCCAGTCAACATGTCTGTGTGATCAGATTATCTTGTGTTTGTGTTGTAATTTGACATGGCAATACTCCTTCTAGAAACGATGATGTTTCAGTCACTTCCAGGCAGCAACCTTCCTCAATGTAAAACTAATTTCTTTCAACTGTCACCTGCTTTCATCTCCTAATGTTCTGATATCTAATGTTTCACTAAGAATGCCAAATTGTCCCATGAAACAAAATTTTGAAGAAATTCTTTTTATGAATATTTCAAAATATTTATTTTCATTTCAGAAAACGATCAAACTAGATCAAACACGGATATTAAGATGCTGATGTTTCCTGAAAAATGGATGTTCCAAAACATTATTGCAACTTTAATCCTCAGATCCTTGGGAAGACCCTGTAGTTCCTCGTAGCATATTTTCAGAAGCAAGACCTAACACCGAGACCTTGTGCTGCTAGGCATAAGAATACTCCGTGGTGCTCCTTAACAGCCATTAACTACTTCAACCTAGTGCTGTGGGTGGCAGCCAGCTGCTGTGCAAATTGTGGCCATGGTGGCCAGGCTCCTCCGGCGTTGTTACATGGAGTTGATACAGAGTTCTTGAAATATCCGGCACTTGCAGCTCCCACATCTAGAAAATCCCAACATTGTGATCTAATTTCCATGTAAGCCAAAGGAAGCATTGGATCTATGGAAAATCATCTAATAACTGATCCATGAACTCGTACTAGAAAAGTTCTGCAGTTCAGGTGCAAAACTAACACGACGGTTCCCCTTCTCAGTCAGATGCGGTTGTAATGCAAATAATTGAAAGCCTCAATGACCTAAGCTCACCCGAAGGAGAACTATCATCACTTATAGCAGGCCTGTGTCAAGCGAGGTGACTGAAGAGCATGCCACGCGAAGACCTCTCCTCCAAGGCTGGTCTCATCCTTGGTCTCCTCTATCAGAATATATGCTCACATCCCTTCTGCATTTGCTATTTGCCACAACTCTACCCTATGGGAAACGCATTTTCCCTTGCTTCTTCCTGCCATGTACCTGGGCAACTGTCACGTTAGATTATTCCCTGCCCTTAGTTTGCTCTTCTGTTCACTTGCTTAGTTTCTTGTCTCCTTGCACCATAAATACTGTACTATCTACAAATGTGCTTTCAGTTATGCTGGTGGCTCCATCCTGCCTCTCAGTCGACTGCCAGACCGCTCGAATGTCTCAGTTTGACAGATCAACTCTGTATTACTTTTTATTTTTATTTCTATCAGTCAGGATTAGGTGGCTGAAACAGGACCAAAATGCCTTCTTCAGCTGCTTCTATTGTGAAATTATGTTACGTGTTGAGACCAGCTCTTCTCCTGTTCATCATCTTGAGTTTATATGCCCTAGACTTCAGTGATATATGTTGCCATCCACATTT
Organism: Nothocercus nigrocapillus; assembly: GCA_013398345.1. Lineage (NCBI taxonomy): Eukaryota > Metazoa > Chordata > Aves > Tinamiformes > Tinamidae > Nothocercus > Nothocercus nigrocapillus. Next base: position 2,311,090 of record WBNA01000098.1, on the reverse strand, counting down.
CTGAATGATGTTAAAGGACATGGGGCACGGTATGTTCATACCTCCCAGGGGCAGATGGCCTGATTGCTTTCCTCAAGCCACAGGCCAAAAGAAAGAAAATTCCATGGATTGAGATACAACCTATACTGGGATTTTTTTTGGTGTTGTAGAGGACTTCCATTGCCTTTTGTGGACTTCAACTGTTAATAAACCCTATGTAAATTTTAATAAAATGCTGTACTTGCAAAAGCAACTAACAATTAAACCATCATTTAAAAGCTCTCTATTTTTAAGAAAGGCATCATTTCTATTGTATTTGTACTCTGAAATGCCAGGAATGTGTGTGCATTAATGTGTGAGTGCATGTGGAAGTCTTAGCTAAACAGCATTCACCCAGTCTTACAGCTGTCAAAATACTACATTTTTTTTTTCCAATTTAAAGTGATTTGATGGAAAAGCAGAAATATTTCTTAAACAATGTACTTGTTTAGTGTGACAACCTCTGACTTAGCATCTGTGAAATTGAAAGCCAAGGAAATCTGCATATGCCAGGATGCAATTTCCCTCATGTTTTTTATAAAGCTGCAGATGAGAAAGGGTTTCTCTCTAGTTACGATGGTAGCTCGATGTTCAGTTCTATGTATCACTTGCTAATTCCATTAACAAGAAAAGAAAGCCTGGTTCAAAAAGACAGAGCAAAGTTACATGATAGTTTATATCCCAGAGCTAAGCTGTCGGACTTTATTATTTTTCACCAGTTTAGGAAATGGCTGACATGGTAATAGACATAAAACTAAAGGGACAATGTCAAATGGTTTAGACTCAAAATTTGGCCTACTTTGGAAATGTTATAATCTGAATCTCCTCTGAATTCCTAACACATTATTCCCGAAATTGAAAAGAAATAGTCATTGTTCATATTCAAATTCAGCACCACAGCCATTCTGCCTCTTGGGTCCTATTCAGGGACAGTTCGGGTCAGTGAAGACAACTTTGACTGAATTCAGTGGGTCTTGGATCAGTGGAGCATTGTCAATTCTCAATATTGTCTTTGATGGGCATGGTTTGTTCTCCCATTTGAAGGGATTATAAGTCAGTGATGCAGAGTGTCTTGTTTTGGTAAAATTTTAAGATATTCTTTTTTTTTTCATACATAAATATTATATTCATACATATTTTCATCAAAATGTATGGTCAAAAACTCTTTTTATCCTTGAACTGGAAGATTTGTGGCAGTTCTTGGGTCTTCTCTCCAGACTTGGCCCAGCCAAGGGAAGATCACGTTCCGACACATCCAAGCACTTGAGGTAAACCTGGGAATCCTCAGACAGCCTGGAAAGGAGCTGAGAGTGCAGACTAGACTTGAACTCACACGGGAAACCAATGGGGAGAGAATCGATCCGGACTGCAGAAGGTTCCATCTGAGGTCACTATCAGGTGAGAATGTGCTGGCAAGGAATCCGTGAACACGGCTCAAAGCAGCCCCCTGTGCATCTGCATTCTTCACCAAGGGAGACCACCACGGCTGAAAGCTACTCGGTGTCCTGCCACCCGCTTCCGCGCGTGCCTGGCGTTCGGCTTCCGACACTTGATCTAACCAGTGATTACACAGGGAGTTCTGTCTGGCTTGGAAGATCATATTATTGAATAGCTCTATCAAATTTGTCAGTGTCTTTACTGACAATTTTCATGAATATATAACACTGAAATATGGCTCATCCATACTGGCTTATTCTTTATAGTGCTCAAAATGGCTTGGAAAAAAAATCTCTGTAATTCAATAATGAAAAAGGATAAAATCAGTACGGGGTATAATTGCTGCTATCCAGATCTTAAGGAGGGATTATAAGTATTGAAGAATAAAAATAAATAGGCAAATGAATAAACAAGATGAAAACTCCTTGATTGCCTAGATTCTGAAAGCACTACATGATGCAAAAATGCCAGCAAAACTGCAAAGCGATGATGATGTGAGCTCAGCCTAGGGTATACAGTCACACTCACTGCCCTCAAGACCGCCCAAATCCTCCTCGAATTGCATCGGGAGCCTCTAGGAATTTGTTTTCAGCGCATAATGCCTTTCCATACTACACAGAGGCCTGCCAGGTAAGCCAGATGATTCAGGATGTTACATTCCTCCCGCGGGTCTACGGCCCTTAGTTGCCTTGGGGCTGGGTAACGTCGGGACCTTTGTGAGCAAGAAAGCAAAGGCTTTTCTTCTCGGCCAGCAATTTGAGCTCCACACACTTATTCCTGAATCAAACCTCCTAGATAAATGGTGTAAGGAAGAAGAAGAAAAAAAAAAATCCCGAAAGAAAATTCAGTAAAGAAAACCTCACCGGCATTTACATGTTTTTAATTTCAAATGCCATTTAGGACTATTCAGCCATTATGTTTTGCTGTAGCTTCTAAATAAATTAAAGCCATTTATCACCTTAAAAAAGCCGTTTTAAGAACCTTATTAACTTTATAGTCAAACACAGACAGGTAATATTATCTATTATGGCAACGTTTCATAGTGCCACAGCTGTGCTGCACTGTGCTTTGCATTTGCACTTTCTTACGTCTGCGTATTCTCTCAAAAACAGACAGCCGTTTTATGCAGTGTAATTCAATAACTTTAATGTCTCCTAATTCTGGCAATTAGTTTACAACATTTATCCTTTCCACTATCAAAACAAGAGTTTTATGTCCAGAATATCTGCATATTGATAAAAATAGAGAGGCCCATTTGCTAAGAAGGATTGTTTCTAGCTAAAGCAACAGCAACGGGAACATAGCGTGCTCGTCTATAGTCAAAATATACCAAAATATACCAGAAGGTGAGGACGTCTCATCTTAGGAGGCAGAAAAGTGACTTACGCAGTTTGTGCGAATTGCGATTCTCAGAGAACAGGGACCGTACCTGCGTAATCCGTCCGCGCGTAATGCCCATCTTCCGATTTTGTAGTTGTTGTTGTATTATCTGTGTTAAAAGAAATGCATGGAATTACTTGGGGAGCCCCGCACTTGCTAGGGAATATAGCCTAGTTGCTGCTGCCCGGGCAAACACGGTTTTGCCTCCATGTACAGCATCATCCCTGGGGCCTGGCAGGTGAGAGCGGCAGGATTAAGCTTTTTGGAAGGAAACATGAAACCCTGTCCATTAAGGAAACACTTCTATTTTTTTTCCCCCCAAACAACATGTGCTGAAGGATTGCCGCTAGGATAAATGCACCGGTCTAAAGAAGGTGTTGTGCTTTCTGCTCTGTTTGAAGTAATCGGGGAATTTCAATATGCGCCCTGAAATGAGGATGGTTAGGTAGGGCAGTTAAGTTTAAAGACACAGGAATAAAGTGATATGTATAGGTATAGTATGGCCTGTAAGTAGATGTACTGGGCATTTATAGGTCAGAAGCTAAGGAGAAAAAAACGCTATTAAGAGTCTGAGCTTCAGTAGCCTCAGATTTTCTTCACTTTTATTTTAGAACAGAGTACTTTAGAGCAAGATGCAAGCTGTGGGAGAGCGTGTTACCAGCGCTGCTTTTGCCTGGCTGCGTATCTCTACGTGGGCTCTCTCAGCCTGCGTTCTGCAATGTAAATCACAAGATCTAACGGAAACGTAAGTAGTGCCAAAGAAGCAGCCAGCTCCGTTCCCCCTTTTTTTCTTTTTTTCTGAACAAAAAATTGAAAACATTCTTTGAAATGAGTTTTGTTATGAGCATTACCTTGACATCGACCCAGAGACATGACTTCAATTTTCTCCTGTTTCTGGCACGATGCCTCTTTGATTTGACACGCATTATCATAAGATTTCCCATCGGAAGCACAGAGAGGATTGAAGTTGGTTTGAGAACAGTCAATGTTGCACACACACCTGGAAAGGCAAGGAGAAAAGAGGTGAATATGAAGAAGTTTTTTTCATGGCATCATAAATAAATCTCAAAAATAAAAGCGTTTTCGCTTCCTCTCTGTACAATGCAAATCAGAAGGGAACTGGAAAGCTCTGTCAAAAGGTCATTTGTATTTCTGGATGCAAATGAAATGCTGGGAGAGGGGGCAGACAGAAAAGTAAGCCAAGGGAAAGATGAAGAGAGAATTATCCATGGAAAACTCAAGCAGAGCATTATCAAATGTAGATCTTTTTATAAAACGAAGAACATTCAAGCAGATCTGCAGATAATTCAAGCTGTTTTGCTATGCTGAAATCAAAGGAGCCACAAAATTTGCCTCTGTTGAGGTGCTGTCCATCCGATGCAACAACAGTTTTAGACTTGCTTTCCACTGGGTGAATCCCATGTCCCCAGCCAGCTACCCAAAATAGAAAACTTCAGCTACAAGTGAGGCCAAAGGTGGGAAGTTGTGGTTATAAATTAAATGAAATGGTTTTATGACTAGTAGGAAAGAAAAGAGATCAGGTCCCTATGTAACAGCTTCCACCGCAATGTAAGATAAAAATTGGGCCTTTTTTAAGTAATCTTTTTTTTTTTTTTTTTGCCATTTGCATTTCAGATGGGGCGCAAGCAGCCATATGCTCTTCCTTTTCTTTTCTTTTATAATAAAACAGTTCATAAGCAGCTTCATTTCTCAATCTTTTTGCTACAAAAAAAAAAAAAAAAAAAAGAGTGTAGGTTAATGTATATTAGTCTCAAATCAAGAGAATACCAGGTCAAGGGTACTCTAACACATGTGGAAGCAATTTAAAAGATGCCTGGGAAGCCAGGAGCCTATGCTCAGAGTAACGTCAGCTAGAGCCTGTTTTAAGAGACATATTTTTAAAGGTGTTTAGATGCTTAATGATGCAAGCAAACACTTTGGGGGAGATTTCTGATCTTCTCATAGGCCTATCTCTTGCTGATTTCAAAGACTGATTTCAAAGGTTTCTGAGCCTATTAGGCATTTATTTGCACCTTTTGATGTCTTTATTAAAAAAAAAAAAGTCCTTAAAAGACTCTTCTAGCTTCCCACAGCAAACGAGAAAAGGACAAAGCTTCTCTGAATCCTAAGCTAAAACTTGCTAAAGCTGGACGGTCTTGCATCAAAGCAAGTGAACCAAGGCGCAAAGCCCTTGCTTGGGTTGCAGTGTGGACATTATGTGAGGTGGAACGCGGGGAGCCTCTTCAAGACCTAAGACCCAAGGACTTTCAAGACCCCCAAATGGGTCTGGCCCTGACATCTGCACCCTGAAGAGCTGTCCTGCTCCTACCGACTGCCCACTGCAAATGGAAAAATGCAAAAAAAAACCCCAAACCATTTTTGTTCTTTTCACTGAGACGAGTGTCAGGCGGGGCTGGTGCGCCCACCCCGCGGTCCCGCGCGTGGCGCGGCCGCCTCCGTGTGCGCCATGCCAAGCAGAGCGCTTGCCCGCTCCCCGAGGCACTTGAGCACATCTCTAATTTTAAGCAATTTGATCGTTTGGCTGTTTTATCACCCTGGCTATGACTTCCAATTATCGCTATATCAATAAATCCATCCGCTTCTGCATTGCTAAGTACAGCACTGAGGAAAGCTTGGCAACGTAAAGGCTGACTGTGCTTTCCTGGGGCTCGAGATGCTCTGAGAGGGTCAATGAGGGCTCCTGGGGGGTCTCGGGATGGGTCTGTAGCCAAGGGCATGCACTAAATACATGGGCAAGGTTTAAATATGCCCGTTGCAGTAGGAGAAGCTGCTCTGAAAGCATCTGGGAGAGATGAGTGCTTCAAAGATGCCAACCAATATCCCCTGAGAAGGCAAAACTACTGCATGCCGTCCCAGGGGCCCATTGCCTCTCGCAAGTAATGGGCTCAGATGTTAATTGATTAAAATTGGGGCTGTCACTGTAAACAATCATTAAGCGAGGCTTGCTTTCTTCTGCCTCTTCTTCCAGGTCATTAGGATGGTCTCAGATGAATTCGACTCCTACCAGAGGCTTCATTTTCTTCAGTCTCCTGCCACTGAACACCCAGCCGTTCACGTAGCTATTTTGGGGAACATATAAAGTATAAAAAAAAAAAAAAGAAAAGCAAAATAAAGACCATCTAGCCAGTAAGCCGGGCACCTCCTTGACCCCCTCGATGCATTTGGTACAGCTGTAGACCGTAGGCACGTGCTGCGGCACAGCCTGATTGCGCTGCCCGACCACCCAACGGGAATAAGCGTCATAAGGAGGTGTCTCAGTAAGAAGACAGACTGGGTCTGAGCCTCCAAAGTGCAGAAGAACACTATCGATCTCCTTAATTCATGCATATAGTCATTATAGGATCATTTTTGACATGGAGATGATAAAAAGAACCCTGGGTGGTTTTACTAGGACAGACGTGGGGACACTTGGTCAGGAGGAGAGGGCAATGGCAGCTCTTCCCTGTGCCACGTATTTTAACGAGCCTGCTGCAGTTTGGAAACCTCTGTTTATTAAAGATTCATAGCCCAGCTCCGCTGGCCACGGGTCATTCGCTTTTGGAAGCAGAGCAACAGGAAATGCTGTCTTGGATCTCTGCAAAAGAAGTACTTAATGAAATGACTAATGTCTTCAGCCAAGTGCCTACTTGATTACAGGGTCCAACCGGCAGCACGGCAATAAATCTGCCACAAAGAGAATTGTCAGTCAGGAATAAAGGCATAAAACCAAACAGACAGGGAGGTAGGAGATAAAAAATGTGAAAATGCAAATACAGTGTTATTTTTACTAGTCAGAGCTCTGATATTTGAGCGCATATGCTAATTTGGCCAGCTGTGAGATCCCACCATGTCTCAGTGAACGCTATTTTGCAGTGAAAGTGATGTTTTGCAATCACTTTAAATATGTCGTATATTTTCTCCAGGAAAAATTAAAAATGGCAATGCAAAAACATTTTGCTGTATAAAAAGAAAAACCCAAAGCCTTTTCTTTTCCATAAAACACATCAGGAATAAAACTACAGTTGTTGCACATTCAGGATATGTCTACTGGAGAGATTTCTGACTTTCCTCTGATTAGAAAACCGTAATCCAAATGTCAATCTTCTGTCTGGGTGTCAATGCTGTCCTCTCCAAGTGTCCTCCCCTCCAGATGGGATGTTAAACATCCATTTGAAGCCACCCTGTTGAGATAAGTCCTACACAGAGAGACCAGTACTCAGCCCCAAATGCCTCCTCTACCACTTTGCAGGTACATTGAACAACATCTACATATATATCCATATTTATATACATAAAACTGTATCTTAAAAACATATTTTTACTACACACACACCATTTTGCTTCCCCTTTCTGTGCAGCATACCTCAAGACTCGCCTGTGCTTCCCAGGAGATTGCAATCCTGTCACCTCAAGATGTTCTCAAGAACATCATGAAAAGGCTTAAAAGAGAGAGACGTTGTGTGCTTTCTTCAAAACAAACTTTGCTTCGTTTTTTTTGAGGCCGACGCGCGACTTTAGCTGCAGTGCTGAACAATAAACTATACATATTTTATAACGGCAGCACAAAAATAGCAGGCGCTATTTCTTTCCTGGGTCTGCATGTGCTTTGCTTTTGCTCTCAGATCACAAGAGAAGACAAAACGTGGCTTATTTTGAGTGCCTCCCATTCGGGGTTATTTATTTATTTATTTCTCCCTTCTCTTTTGTCCTTCGGAGCTCAGCTTCGGCACGAAGGGCTCTTGCAATCTCTGCTTCCACACAGAGGCTTCTCGGGGATGCTTTACCTACTTCCACTGTTCAAATGTTTATCTTCGCCAGGAGCAAAAGGAGAAAAGCTTGATTCCCTTCGGGCGAGGCAATGCCTCTGCGTGGCATTTCAATAGCAGGCGGCTCCTCAAACAATTAGAAATCACAGAGACCATGCGAGGAACCAGCCGCATTCTGCACAGAGATTTTTATTACTATGCAGTGCAGAATGACAATGATTTGAAGGACCTCAAAGCATCACAGCAGAAGTAAGTGCTGAATAATCAGGAGTTTTTTCTTTTATTCCGTGGCCTTGATGTTCCAACATGGGTGCGCAAAGGAGCCTCTGACCTTCTCTGATGGGTGTAGTTTTAATTTAATGGTTAACATAAAGCCGGGTGGAAGAGATGAGGCATTCTATTAAGACATTTGATAATAAAGTGGAAGTGCTTTCCCCGGGCTTTGCGTAGTTATCCTCTCTGCCGATCTATTTAGCCAACGCACCTAATTCCGAATTACGAAGCCATATTCCTGCTTTCGTAAACATGCTTACATAAAACTGAGTAGCAACGCCGTCTATTCATTGCTAAAACGCTGGTGGGAAATTGGAAAAGGTATAAACAGGATTCATTGCCGGAGATCTCCTGCCCCCCGAAGGCACCGTACAGCTCCAAATCTTGCTCGGTTCACAGCGTCATAAAAAGCGAAGCAATAAATGTCACCCCTTTCTTGATTGCCCATTAGACTCGTCGGCTTTTTATTGGGACTAAATCGGCCGTCATCAAGGCACGTGCAGGGCTAGGGTCTGAGGGAAGCTGCCTTTCAAATAACAGGGGAAAAAATGGAAAATGGGGGAAAAAAAGTGCAAATTGCATCGCCACCCACTTGCTCCTTCATGCTGTAATAGGGGCCTTGTACACAGGCTTCCGTTTGTAAAATCCTTGCTGTGCTTTTATTCATTGATTTATTTATGGCAAATGTAAGGCTGGCAATTGTAAGGACAAATGACAGCCTGTATACCTCTCATAAGATTTTCCCCTTTAAATATCACAATTAAAAATTTTTGTGTTTTGCTGCTATAGGAGGATAGAGCCATGATGGGACAAGAAAACTGAAAAAAAAAAAAAACCTCATCAACTATTTTTGGCTTTTCACAAATCAATACTTCCTCTGTAGCGACGCAAACAGTCGGGAAGCCAAATCCTGCTTTTATCACCACCATTTCGGAGTCATCCCTTTGCTCTCTGTGAAAGGCTCTGCACTTAGTCACTGCTAGAGCCTGCCCTGCCTCCTGCTACCTCACGGCTCCGCAGGCTGACGCGGAGTCACTCCACACTTAGCTATTGGGAAGGAATTTTTGTCTCACCGAAGCAGCTGGAATAACTGTCATTAACTTCCATAGGCTGGAAGCTTGTTTTCTGAACCTGAGAGCCAAGACTCCAGCTTCTGGATAAGCTAGAAACTAGCTTCTAGCTTCTGGATTTATCTATCATATAAGGTCTCTGCAACACCTGCCTGGGTGAATAATACAGATGGAACATGGTTTTGCATTTATTTAAGAGCATTTAAAGCCATGATGTATAGTCTACATGCCAGACTTCCTAGATGCATAGAGAAAACACACTCAGTTTCTTTGAGGTAGGCTGAATTATTTATCAGAGTGTTATCAGAGTGGAGTAATGGCAATAGAGTAATTCTAGGCAGTCTTGGCTTATGTTAAAAAAAAGCATATATTTATATATGTGTGCGCATGTGTGCATGTGTCTATATGTATATATATATACTGTCGTCTCATGGCAAATACTGGTGGGTGCCAACAGCCCCCTGACTTTGCTCCATTCATCCTTTCCCGCACTATTATTAAATAGGAATACACTCCTTTGCCTGGATAAGGCACAGGGCATTGCGGATATTAAATAGAAGAGCTGGTTGTTTCTCTGTCTGGAACAAGTAGGTCACACTTGTTTGCTGAACAAGGGGCAGCCAGTACCCGTGTAATGTATGGGAGCTTTCAAACTACCTTTTAGTACCTTATGGGAGTCCATCATCTTGTTTGCAGATGCTCCGGCTGAGAGCAGCCGATGGGAGCGGGAAGGGGCCCAAGGCTGACCGCCCTAATTGCCGTGCGGATTGAGAAGCTGGCAAAAGCACTCGTTCCTTTTATATGTTTTCTTTCCTATGCTCTAATCAAGATAAATATTGATTGCTTGCACAATATTGATTTTAGGGGGGGTAGCGGCTGATGGCAGCTGCATGATTTGCACAAATATCTTGCTGGGGTAATAAGAGCTCGTTTGCATGAGAATGCAGTTTCACTGTTCTCGTGTGCCACGCGTTGCTCATTAGAGTATTTATACTAGAAAATACAGGGGTTGGTACCTTAAAGTAGCAAATACCAATACATGTATCAGTGATCAGCAATAAACTAAGAAATAAAGGCCTGAAGGCTCTGACACGGTCATACAGGCGCTGCCTTTGCTGAGCACAATTGATGCAGGGGGTATTTCACAGAAGCCTTTTTGGCAGGTCTTTGAGAGATGCCACTGCTCACTATGCTCCTCTTAAGCACATCTCTAGGGGTGTTATGTTGAGTAGCCCCGTCCCACAAAATCAATTATTCCGCATCTGACTCGGAAATAAAACCCAGAGCAGGTAACACCGAATGTCTGCTTTATCCATAGATTGCAACCCTGTGCTAAAGAGCAGGGCCACTGCCCTGCTAAATTAAATATTCATGAAGCCCGCTGGTGCAAAGTGCATTAAAGGTGGGAATAACGCCAGCAACGCGTGAGCCTCTCAGCGGCGAGGAGCTTTCGCATATGAAAGCAGCAAGATGTTAAAGACGCTCAACTGAACAGTCCTTGTTTTTAACCTAGAGACAGGGCTTCGCTAATGGAATGCCAAATTGCATTCACTCTCGTGACATGAGACAGTGGAATGGGATAATAATATATGTGTGCTTGCCCACGCTCCGAAAACCTGCTATTAGAGCGGAGCCCAGCGCGGCTATGGCACCCATTTCGGTGCCACCGGGCCCATCACTTTGGGGAGACAGCCAAAGCAGCCCTGTTTCCACCCAAAATTAGCTAAGCATCCCCATCTCGGCCAAATAAGACTTTTTTTCTCCCACCAGAATCAGAGGTTATTAAAAGCTTGGCAGGACAGAACCAAAAGGAGCCCGAATTTGATGCTCGCATCCGCAGCCTTCCTCCTTGAATGGGAGAGATGGCCGTAATTTCCTGCCTGGCCAGCCGTGCGTGGACGTCCTGCCTGGATGAGGTCGGCGCCGGACACAGGGCACCATCTAACAGCTAGGGCCTCCTCTTCAACTAAAGCAACTTCGATGAAGGCGAGAGGGATTTCTGACATTTCTAATGCCAAGGGTAACGTAAAATGATGATGATGATGATAATGATGCGTTTCAGCCAGAGAAACCTCTCCAGGTCAATTATTTCTCCCATTTCTACTTTTACCAAAGAACAAACCGTAAAACCTTCAGATGGAACAGTGTAAGTTATAACAGCAACAAAATGGATAACTCTGTGTTTCTAGACTTTGCTAAATTGTGCATGTCTCAAGATTATAAAACAGACTTTTATTCATTTTTACAGACTAATAACCACCTCAATCACCGCGTGATGAATCTCCAGGTGTGGAAAATCCGATATCCCATATTTTTAATGCTTTCTGAACCACAGCATCTTCAAATAATAGGACATTCATGAAAATAAAAGAGTAGACCAAGTTACTGTACCAAACATCCTCTGCATCTTCATCACACTCTGCCCCAAACTGGCAAATGTCACAGGTCGATGTCTCTTTTTGATTGGTTTCACCTGAGCCTTCATTGACTGTTTGTGGAAAGCAGAAAAACACACATTAGTAAATGCTGGACGGTAGCAAAAACACCTCTCTCTCTAGAAAAGTCTATTCCGCGCGTTCGCTTAATGCATCGCTCCCCAAGCCAACGCTCGGCCAAGAGACGGTGATTCTGACTGGGACCCACGGAGCTATCAGGGCTATTCCCTTCCTGGTCTGTGATAAATGTCTCCAATTATGGTGTTAAAAGGGAAACCAGGCAAAGCCTCTCTCTGTTCTTTAGCCATTTCAGCAATGGCTCCAGGAAGCTGCAATTTTGGCAGGTCGGGTCAGCACTAAGCCGCGCTGCTTTGTTTCCCGGGAACATAATTGAGGTGTATTGATGGTATCTCACGCTGCTTCGGGTCCTCAACGGGTGAGGCCCTGGAGAGGGACCCAAGGGGATGTTTTCCTGGGAAATGCTTTGAAATTGCCTGTCGTGTGGTGCAGTCTGGCCTGCTCTGAAAGCCAAACATGCTCCTCTCTTAGAAGCACCGCAACGGGCGCCCAGGAGCCGTTATCTCCGGCAAGGAAGATTCAGCGCCCTGCAGAGCAGGGGACGACCTCCAGCAGGCAGGGAAGCCAACGCTCCCGCTCTGCCGCCCGAAACCACCCCAAATTAGGCAGCCCTAGCATTGCCAGCCAGCGTGAGCCACACGTGGCCTTGGGGAACGGGGAATGTGTCACCTCTAGCTTTATCTGAGGTCCATTTTGAAATCTGGGAAAGTCAACACAAGTCTCTGCAATTTTGTAAGGTTTGCACGTGGCCCTCAAATGTTCAGTAGCATGAGAGGAAAACAGGAGTATGGATTTAAGAGGCTTGAGACATCACTTTTGACAACGGAATGAGAGGAAGAGACCACTACGGTAGGAACCCAGGAACCCAGGATTTGCTCAGAGATCCCAAGGAAACATTACCTGCATTTACGCAGCCGTCTATAAGCACCTCATGACACGTCTGCATGGTGCTTTCTAGCAAGACGTTCTTGCTAGCCCTTTCCTGCTGATGTCTACAGAAAAATCAAACCACCCAGACCAACCACCTCTGACCCTGGGCAAGTTACTTAACCTCTGGCATATTCCCCACCTGGTAAAATGGGAATAACAGCATTTCCTGCCATCGCAGAATATGGGAACAAGCACGTTAAGGCCGGGCTACGCTTAGAGACTGCATTAATATGGACCACGGAGATACCTAAGGTAGACAGCTTGTCTCACGAGTTATTTTTTTGCTCAACCTAATAAAATCCAATGACCTGCTGGTGTGCTTAGCTATGAGCTGTGCTGCAGCAGCTCCTCATCAGGGCTTGGCTTGAATTTTGATGATACTAAAAGAGAAATGTTCAGCTACGATAAGCTTTCTGATGACACTAAAGGAAAGAAAAAAAAAAAAAAGGACAGTTTCCCCTTCTTTGTCGAAGCGCTAGTTTGCTGAGCTTTATATCTGCAAACTTCATGCACACACACACAAAAAAAGGTGGGGAAATGGAAAATCTGCCCTGGGCTTTTGCTCTGCAGCATCATCAGCATCAGTGGTGCAAGGAAGGTCCGAGGTCTTGTCTTCTTGCTAAAGACCACGGAGTTACACCCTGACATGGCTTCGATGCCAGGTAGATTCAATTTACAGCATTTTGCACCTCTCGTGCTTTTAGTGATATTTTTTTTCTTAAAAACACAGTTGCTGGATTATCCCAATATAAAAGAACATCGGTTTCGGTGTGTACTTATTTTGAAAGGCATGTCTAAGCTTGATGGCTGTGGAAAATAAAGTTTAGGAGGAAGATAAATACCAAAAACTATCAAGTCTATCTTTAAAAGAATCTAATTATTTCTATAGGCCTGAGTGGAGATTTTTCAGGCCAGGGTAATGTCGAGGGTAGGTCAAACTGGGGAAAAAAAAATAGCTCAGAAGCAGAGCTCGCTTGGGTCAAATGTGCTGAAGGTTCCCAGGATACAGCGCAGACAGTATGAGAAAAAAGAGCCCAGAAGGTGCCTTGGGTTTGCATTGAGCAAAGCAGGGCTTAAATAGTGTGAGAACCAGGGATGTGCAATTTTCCCTTCACCTCCTCTTTACTAATAACAGTGGCTTAACCATGTATGTGTGTCTCTATACACAGGTGTGCGTACATATGTGCACATATAGCCTCGACAGCCTCATTCATCCTGAATGCAGATGGCTTCAGAGCAGCGCGATTGCATCCACCTGGTTGCAAATCTCTGCTTTTATAGGTGGCGAGCGGGGACGTCTCGGCGCCGCGGGGCCTGAGGCCAGGCCGGGAGCCTCTGCAGGGACTCGGCCACGTTCACGCCGCTGTGGCCAAGAGGGCACGTGCCCCATTCTTAGTCAAAGTCGATTTATTGCGAATCAACAGTGTTTGCTTGTGTCCGCCTAGTGCACGTCCCCGCTGCTCCCGCAGTGCGTTTGATACAGAATCCAGTGCGGTCAGTTCAGCGCGACGCTCGCCGGGGCACGTGGCTGCCAGCATCCCACGTCTGAGACCGTGCAGCACGACCAGAGCTTGCCAGAGGATGGGGAGGTTCATTTAATTTTGCCAAGCTCTTCCTCTCACAAGCGGCTTGGGGCAGCACGTGGGCACCATTTGTCTCTCCCCCTGCCTTAATTTTAATAGGAATGGCTTCCTTGCGGAGGGATTTTCGAGGGATGGGTGCAGCTGCTGCACACATGCCTGCAATGCTGCCCAGGCTTTGGTGGCACCCGTCCCGGCTGGCACGGAGCACATGGTGCCCAAGAGCCAAGTGGACCGGATATCCACGGGCTCAGCATCCCTCGTCTTCCTCTTGTACCTACCGCATGTCAAGGGCTGGCTCAATTTAGAGAAATTCAGCGAAAACTATAAGGAAGGAGCCCATCCATGATTTCACAAAGCCTAAAATAAGGGAGACCGGAATGGGTGATGTGACTTTCCAGGGCTTTCAGCCAGCTCCCAGCCTGGTGGAAAGATTAAGAGGACACTCGAATTTGAACCCTTGCAGCTACTCATCCTTCAAGAAACTGAGTGAAAGGCACGAAGATAAAACTTAAAAGAGTCGCCGAGCATCCACTTGGTGACTACTTTAGTTTTAAGGTCTTTGTCACTGCTATTGATTTAAGGCTGTGTATCTTTTTGAATATTAGTATGGCTGGCAAGATAGCAACATCATACATAAAAATGTTCTTTATTCCAGAACAGATGAAACTCCCAGTGGTAAAAGAAGATTTAGGTATCTCTGAAGATTTCTTATCGCCGTACAACATAACTCTCTAATGGTTCGGTGCCTTGGAGGGTCATCTGAGATCACTTATCACATAAATCAAATAGGTGGCAGGCTATAAGAGTGGAAGCCTATAGCAATTTCATGTCTCTGCTTGCAGGCATCAAATCTATCTTTTGGGCAGACTATCGAGGAGATAATACGCCACTCCATTTAAGCCACTGAAGAAACCCCAAATCTGGGTATTAACCAATTTTAGGAGGCTGCTCCTAGTCTCGGCCGCACTGCAATTATCTTCGGAAATGGCTGGTTTTACGTCCCCAAACGCAGGCTGCAGACGCTAGTCCTGGTTCTAATTTACACGACGGCTTCTGTAAATCACTCTGGCAACGCAAGGGAGTGTCAGGGACAGGGAAAGTCCAATTTATCTTATGTCCCATTTACATAATCAGGGCAATGTAAAGTGGCTCTACTGTGAAATGAGCTGGGGCCACCTTCTGCTGAACCCAACAGGAGAAGTGGCTTTTCTTTCTTTTTTTTTCTTTTTTCCCCTCACACTCCACTTTTCTTTCCTTTTACACTATTTTCTCCTTATTTCCATGGTGCTAATGCAGGTTGCACGTTTGCAGTCGGGAGCAGGAGCTGGCCTGGAGTTCAGGAGCAGAGCAGCCGCCGAAGCGGCTCACGCTCCGTAATGAGGTCTCCGGAGGATGCCGCTCGCTCCCATTTCCACAGCACGACAGGAAGGTGCCAAAGCTGGCAACCGAAAACCACGTCCAGCACGTCCCCTCCCGGCAAGGAGCCATGGGTGGAAATGTCAACGGGAAAGTTTCTAAAAGTCCTACAGGAGACAATGCGATATTTATTGAAAACGTCAGCTCTGCAGACGCCTGCAAAGCAAATGGGTGGCAACTACCCCGCTTTGCAAATACGCTCTCCCTCATTAATATTGATCGAGGCACTTCAGCCATATCACTGATTGCATTACCATTGCAGAAGTGTTGTTAGCAAATTAAAAGGGAGGACTGCGAGTCAGCTTAATTTGGGGTAAAACCTGCTCTGTCTGCCTCTATCTGGTGCCCTTCTAGGTGGCTCCATGAGAAAATAAATCAGTGATGATGGCAATGTCTGCACAAACTCCTGCACAGACATTTGGGCCAGAATTATCAAAAATCAGGCGAGTCCACCTGCAAGAAGAGCTATAAAATGACATCCATTTCCCCGGCCATCCCTGCCTAAAAACACCTTTCAGGTGATCTCGTACTATGAGAACCCATCATCATTAAGGACCAATCATGCTAATATAATTTTCTGGATGGCTTATTAACCTACTAAGACATGGTTTTCTCTATTCCCCTTCATTAGCGACAGCAATAATTAGGTGAGGACAGAGTAGCAAAATTGATCATATGCTACTGCCCAAGGGGACAGCGAATGTATCATGGACATTCAGCACAATGTTCTCCCAACTCCAGATGCATTAATGATATTTAGCAACACAGCTATTTTCTGCCTTTGATAAAGAAATCCGTTAATGTAGACTGGGTATGACAGAGTTTTTTTTTTTTTTCCTGCTTTAAAATTGAATTCTCGGGGGGAAGTTCATGAGACAAAATGAAAGCAGGCAACTCTGTGCCCATACTGCACCATTTCCATGGGTTTTTTACATTGCAGTGAGTGGCTTTTCCATGCAAGACACTCCATTCCTGCAGATAAAAGTATTAAGGGCAATCAACATTAACAACTTGGCACCAAAAAGCTAATGCCTTTTTTTTTTTTTTTAATTGAAATCCAAAGAAAGAAGAGTTATTTAAGGAAAACTCAGACTTAAAAATTCAGGGACATGGAAGACTAATTTTTAGGTACATGTGACTAAAAGACATCCAAAAATAAAATGCTTGAACCATCCCAAGGCGAAAACTAGCACATGAAGCCCAGAAGAGAGCAAGGACCCTAATCATTAGTTATCTAGGACGAAAGTGCTTCAGTACAGTGGAAGTTGTCAATACCTATGTCCTGGAGACAAGAAAGGCCAAAATCAGTGAAAAACTGGTAGAAAAATCTATAATGGGGAAGAAACTCCACCCTCCACTCTATCCTGAACTTGGAAACAAAATCAATGTTTTGGCAAATTCAGTGTCTACCTATTCTCTCCACTTTTGTCAGGTTTGGGACCTGGTTCATGTTGGAAGGGACCTCTAGAGACCATCCAGTGCAATCCCTGCTCCAGCAGGGACACCCAGAGCACGGGGCACCCGGTCACATCCAGGCGGGTCTGGAAGATCCCCAGAGCAGGAGACTGCAGAGCCTCTCTGGGCAGCCTGTGCCAGGGCTCTGGCACCCTCACAGCAAAGAAGTTCCTCCTCACATGGAGGTGGAACTGCCTGTGTTTCAGTTTGTACCCATTACCCCTTGTCCTGTCACTGGCCACCACCGAGAAGAGTTTGGTCCCATCCTCTTTACATCCTCCCCTCCGGTATTTGTACATGTTGACCAGATCTCCTCTCAGTCTTCTCTTCTCCAGGCTGAACAGGCCCAGCTTGCTCAATCTTTCCTCATATGACAGATGCTCCAGTCCCTAAATCATCTTTGCCGCTCTGCGCTGGCCCCTCTCCAGCAGCTCCATGTCCCTCCTGTGCTGGGGAGCCCAGAACTGCCCCCAGTGCTCCCGGTGGGGCCTCCCAGAGCCGAGCAGAGGGGCAGGATCCCCTCCCTCGCCCTGCTGGCAACAATGGCTCTGCCATCCAGCCAGTTCGCAGTCCACCCCACTGTCCACTCGTCCAGTCCACACTTCCTGAGCTGCCTCACGAGGATGTCACGGGAGACTGTGCCGAAAGCCTTGCTGAAGCCAAGGCAGACAACTTTCACGGCTCTCCCGTCATCCAGCCAGCCACCCATCCCATCGCAGAAGGCCATCAGGTTGGTC
The DNA here is from genome assembly GCA_013398345.1 of Nothocercus nigrocapillus. NCBI lineage: Eukaryota > Metazoa > Chordata > Aves > Tinamiformes > Tinamidae > Nothocercus > Nothocercus nigrocapillus. Next base: position 2,293,512 of record WBNA01000098.1, on the reverse strand, counting down.
CTCTTGGGGTTCCTGCTGGAGCAGGCGGTTGGACTAGATAATCTCTAGAGGCCCCTTCCAACCTCAGCCTCTCTGTGATCCTGTGAATCCATGCTCACTATGCCTGATCACCACCTTTTCCTTGACAATTGTCCTCCATACCCACTGTTTCTGAGAAAAGAAATAACTGATTTAATTTATATATAAAAAAATAAAGTTAGATATTAGGAAGAAAATCCTTCCAATTTCTTAGGCTTCTTAAACACCAGAGCACAGCAGTGCTATTGGTGCACAGGAAATCCTAAGCCCTGCAAAGGGAGAGCTTTGGGCTATGCCTAGGACCTGGTGGATGAGCCCGGATTTCACCTCCGTGCATACTGGGAGCTGCCGTTCCGAAAGGATATCTAAAATGATGAATCAGAGGTCCAGACATATCCATCTGTCACATCCGATAAGCACGCATGTGCCCTGCGAATGCCTGGTCACTGCTGCAATTAGCTATTGCAGCCAGGCGGGAGATTTCCAGCCAGGGACACATGAAATATTTTAAGGAGACACAGTCCCATTAAAAATATCACATACGATGTTTCTGAGCACGTTCCGCTCTTCTCTTTATTTAGCTTTGGGGGAAATCAGTGTAGGGGGGAAGGCGGCACTGGCTTAGCAGCATTTTAAGTGCAGAGGGTTCTGTCCCGCGAGGACGGATTTTCTGCCTTTCATAAGCTTTTGTGCTTCATTTAAGTCCTAAATAAAGCACAGATATCCCACGGGAGTAAACTTTATTTTCTACCTGTCAGAATAATTTCCTACCTGAATTAACCTGAGAATACATTTGAAAAAAAAAATGCATACATATATATAAATATACAAATATATCTTCCCATAGCACAATTATTTGCCTCTCTTGCTTTCCAAACATCTTTATGTTGCTTTCCTGTTCTGGGTGCGAATGGAGCCCTGCTAACGGAGTGACGGACAGTTAGAGGAATAAACTCTGGCTTTGATTTAGTGCCACATATGTGAGCTCATTTGTGCAAAAAAAACCCAGGCATGATCTTTTGCTTAACGGGACTCGCCTGGGCTCCGAAGCCAACAGTCTTTGCTTTGCTGCCTCAAATATGAGCAGGGCACAAATTCTCGGCCATCCGGAGCAGAGGTGACAGCCCGTGTCCGGGTAGTGACATGGATGCACCGTGCCTGCAGATGGTCTTGCTCTCCAGCAGCGTGGAACTGTGCCCTCCAACACTTTGGATAGCCGTATTTGCTGCTAAAACAAAACTCATGCGCTTTGCACCCCCTAAGCGGTACACGAATTTTCAGGGGGTAAAATATAATGGCTCAGTGCATCAAGCATGATTGATCCCGCTGCATTTGCTGATAATTACGCTCCAGAACAGTGTGCATTAGGCCCTCCCTGCTGTCTCAAGTAGCGTCTGGGGTCTTGTGGTCGGGTTACTAAAACACTCCCTGCAGTATGTGACCTATAAGGCATAGGCACGTATTGTGCTTAAATACACTCAGTTTTACTCTTGGCTTTATAGCTGAACAACCTGTTTTTCTTCCTTGGCTTACAGTCTATCAGTGAAAATGTCTGCCCTGCAATGCGAGGTCACTCTGCTTTGGTTGGGAGAATATGGCAAAGAGGGGGATGAAATTATAATGACCGAGCGCCAGAAGCATGACCCGAATGTTTACAGTGTTGAAAAAAGAGGAAAACCACTACCCGGGTATTCGTGCACATCCGTGCATGCACTACACACGGGTCTCTACCAGCAACAACCATTCTTTGAGATACTTTTCTGGCATAGGAAACTAAGGCTATGCTTCAGAACAACAACAAAAAACGCTCGAGACTACTTTGCAAGCTTTTCTTTCATTACTAAAGGAAATGGAAAATTATAAACAGTCTCAGGATGTGTCCGCTGGACAACAGCATGCATAAACTGGAAAGAAAAAAGAGTCTAAAATCTCCAGGTTAACAAAAGTTTTGCTTCAGCGTGGAAGTCAACTACCTGTAGACGACAACTTCCGAAGTAACTGAATATCAAAATGGCAGTAGCGATTTCCCAAACTACTTTTTTTCCCCCAGATCTGGCGGAGAAATGTTTCTATTTACACCGTGACAAAATGAAAATTCAAAAGGTCCATAAAGCTGTTATACCATGCTTGCATTATTGAGTCAAAAACATTCAGCACTGTGTTTCTATTTTCTTGATTTAAGATTTTTTTTCCCCTTTACGGAGTGTCTATTCTTCCTCAAGAATATACATTTTTAACTATTACTTCTTATTTATAGCATAAGAGACTAAGACAGGTTGCTCACTCTGGTTATCAGAGGGTTTCATCTCAGCCTTTGGTCATGGGCATCTCTGTATCCTTCCTCGTTTCCTACAGCACCGTCTCTCCTGGCTCGTGGTCACTATCTCTGTTGACAGGTCCCAAATTTTGTTTTTCTTGCTCTGACCTGAACCCTGTTCAAACATGGGATCTGATGCAGAAATAACCTTCCCTTTACTTCGAATCACCCCATTTCTGAGCCTTCTAAAACATGACAGCCTAAGCACGCGTATAAATGAATCATTTCTGCCCTTTCAGCATGTCAAGGTAAAACCTCCTTCATGAACGCTTCTCTAACATTTGGTGCAGAACCATTTCAGAAAACCTCCAAGGCCATTAAGGAGTTGAAAAGCTCTTACAATCATCTGCAAAACCCTTGCTAGGTCATGAACACCACATCTTTGGGAGATACTCCCCCTTCATCCTACCACGATTCACATTTCAGTCGTAAATGGACAAAGCAGCTGGGCTCTAAATCACATCACAGGTACTGTTAACAAATGGAAAAACGATAGTGGTCCTTTTAGGAGATGTTCAATTTCCTGCAGTTTGTGCAAAAAGCCTCCTTTCACCTCCTTTCTTTTTGCTGCTTTGGCTTGAGATTCCAGAGGCTTGATCACAGCTCAGTGATTTATTCCTGAGGAGCCTTTGATCACTTAACTTCTTTTTTTTTTTTATCTTCTGCACCTGGCATCATCCCAGTGGACATCCTTCCGCATATACAAAATATTCCAGCCTACTGTTTGGTGCTGCACATGGGCAATGGGCCAAACCTCCTTCATATTCTGTCTTTCCATGCTGCTCTTGATGTTGAGTGCATTGGAAGGGGACAGATGATGGTCATGAGGGCCAGGCATAGTGTTTCACCGGTTCTTAACTTACACGTCTTTTGCCCCTCTGTTTCCTAATTCCACTGCTCCCTAGTGAGCACCAAAAAATATCTGCATCTATCTACATGGAGCATTTGCTAGAGAGAGAGCATCACTGCCAACGTTTTATACAAGGGACCTAAATCAAAGGGGTGATGTTGATACTGCACAACGCGGGGGCACCAGCCTTGGCCTTGGGGTGATTCACTGGTGTCGATACTTCACACGCAGGGGAGATGAAACTCCCATGGCAACGGCACACTCCTGCATTGGAAGCGGAGCTCTTTTTGGGAGAGTGGCATGTTGCATAAGGCTTCAAGCAAATTGCATCTGCATGCCTAAGGTTGGAAAATACCCGAGAGAAGTACGTGGGGGCCAGGTCTACCGGGGGCTCCTTCACCAGGTTCAGGAGGAGCAACAGTAGCCACTGCCAGATTTGTGCCTTGCCCATCTAAACCACACCATGTATCTTCACCTTTCAAAACCTCCGCCTCACCAGACTCACCTGGGAAGTCCATGTGCTCAAATTTCAGATTTCTATGGCAATTCAGGGTACTGCCAGCACCTTAACAGATTTATAGCAAATTCATCCAGGACTATTGTGGCAGTGCTGTCCGGGCAGCAATTCAGCATGTTTCTGAATCCAAGTGGCTACTCAGATGGCCAAGACCATGTGTCAATTATGGTATTCAAAAATAACCCCATCTCCGACAGGCTTCAGCATCTCAAGAGCTTAGGGATGTACTTGAGTAAATGAGACTTGCGGGCCCAATGTGAGCAAGGCGTAGAAATGAATAAGGGTGGATTCTGCATTTCCTTGGGTAAGGAAGGAAAGCCATTGCATTCACGAAAGGGATTTGGCCGAGTGAATAAAATCTGGCGGCCACTGTGTGTTTTGGAACATGATCTGGAACCAGCTTTGCAGTCACGCTGCCAGAGGATTGAAGAGCTCTGCTGGTTGTTTGTCAAAGCAGTGACGTTTCCCCACCTGCTCTGGCCGCAGCAGAAAGCCGCGCGGTGGATGGGAGGTTTCCCGGCTCCGGAACCCTGGGCCCGGATCAGGTGGTGGCCGACATCCCAAAGCAGGGGCGATGGGAATACACCAGGCAGCTCATATGACTTGGGTACCTCAAATCCTGGCCAGCTTATGTCCACAGATTCCTGGTAGAAATAGGCAAGAAAATTTCCGTAGCCTATGCACATGACTCTGAGAACATTTAGGACCAAGAATGTTTTTAATAACCCTGCAAAGAGACTATGAGAATAAGGGTGCAGCTGGAGGGCTCAGGCTGTCTACGTCCTCAGTCTCCCAAAGAGCTTCCTGGTCTTTGGTCCACTCAGGATCAAGGCACAGATGCCAGGGAAAGCAGTGCGAAGGCTGGCATTACTTGCAGTGATGCTGTCTGCTGGGGCCTCGCAAAGAAAATTCAAGGAGAAGGGCAGAGAGATATCTGCAGGGAAAATAATCCTGAATTCACACTTGGGCAAACCACAAAGCTTCCGATTTTATTACTCTTCTCCCTAGGCAAATCTTTTCTTTCCTCTTTCACTTTCACCCTTGAGTTGTCTGTTTACTTATTGGGGATGCGGGCAGATTTCGACTCTCAGCCTGGATATTACTCTGAGAACAATAAACAGACGATCTTCTCCTTCAGGTGCCCGAAACTTTCCTTCATGTTTTATTTCAAGCACACACAGCCGGCTTGCGGTGCACATAGCATGACTTGAAAAGAACTACAGGTCGAAGTAGCTCACAGCAGAATATTACTGTGGATTTAGTGCTAATTCCAGGTTTATTCCTCTCCTAATTCCTGTATCACATTGCCTTATCTACAGAGATAAAGCCTCTTGAAGTGTGCTTTCTTTGATGCATGGATGGAAGACTTCTGTCAAAATGTGTAAGATTTGCTTAGAAAACAATCACCACTATATTTAGAGCACAGCCTACTCCAAAGTCCCCCAAGAGATTTCGGTGCAAAGCAGCGAAGGCTCCCCCAGCCGAGCACAAAAGCTGTATTTCACATGAGCCAGCAGGTCTACCAGGGCGATAGCTATTAACATCATGCAGAATATTAGCAGAAGGTCAAGGTCTCCAGTGATAAATGGCCTCCCAAAACACCAAAGCAGCACCAGCACCAGCACCACTCCCGGCTGCCTCGGCGCATCGGTGTCCCCAAAGGGTGCCCTGTGGATGGGCGGTTGGACTGGGCCGGCTCCGTGGCTCCGGGAGAGCTGCAGTCTTTCTCAGGCACCCTTGCAGACTGTGGCTGTGCCAGAGCTGCACCCTGCCTATGTTTTCCGGTGCTCTTCAAGCCAAATCACAAGAGTACAAGGCACCCATCTTTTGATGTCAACTCCCGGGTGATTTCGCAGTTGGCAACAAAGAATATTTACATTTATAGGAGACAGCAACTTGCAGCCAGGAGGATTTCAAAGCACTTTATGAACTATCACTCAAAACAAGCAACGCTGAATAAAGACATTTCTGGGTCGAAATGTGGAAAGTATTGAACAGAACTGCTCAGCAGCTCGGGGTAAAAGGTGAAGAACACTCCATTCGAATGGATGTGTGCAATGCAATTTTAGTTGGGCAGGAGGCAATTACGAAAGCTGGAGCCTGGCCAAGCCACCAAGGTTAACTACTCTACTTTTTCAAAAAGTATCATGGGATTTTTTTTTAATGATCACAAGTTAATGATGTTGTGTCTGAAAGTCAGCACCTCTCGCCTTACAGTGGCCTTTAAAATAATTTAATAGCAGCAGCTTGATATTAGATCAAATGAGAGAATCCCCAACTGCCAATCCCACTGTCGCAAACATGTGGTTCTCTCAGAAAATGGGACTGGAAGGGATCAGGTGGGTCGCTGGGTCTGGTCCCCTAAAACTGCAAGTAAGATCGCACATAGCGCATCATCGATACAGTTCACCTCCCAGATGCACTTCAAAGCTGCAAAACACCGTCATAAAACTTAGCACTTCGACCCAAAAGCACCTTTACATATGGTAATGTATAATTTTTAAATATATTCCAGGGCTATAAAAAAGAAAGATCTAATATTAAATACACAACTACCATACTGGACTGCTTTAGACTACAGTAGGAAGAGATATGTGCTTTTTTTTCAAGAATAAAGGGATTCGGGCAAATACATCAACCTATTCTTTATTAATCTATCAAAGCAGGGGTATAATTAATTAGCTAGTGGTAGCAACACAGCCCTGAGCAACACAGTGAACCACCTCTTGCAAGTTAGACTTGACTATTAGAAAATCATACACGGTTTGTACAGTTTAGTATGGTCATTAACACAACATGCTCTGTATATTCTTGGTGTGAACTGCCATAACCTCAGGTATGAATTTGGGAGTATATATTTTTTTAGTTGAAAAAGCCTGACAAATGAATCATATACTTATTTTATTTTATTTTATTTTATTTTATTTTATTTTATTTTATTTTAGTTTAGTTTAGTTTAGTTTAGTTTAGTTTAGTTTACTTTACTTTACTTTACTTTGTGCTGCTTGCCTTTGCTTGGATCTATCTTGGCCAATCCTTTTCTTTTAATCCAACACTTTTGTTCTATTCACCCAGACAAGTGGTGACCCATGTTTTCAATTGTTTATTAGACAAACAATTTATTATAAATAAAATGCAGAACATAATTTTGGTAACAAAGGGTTCTTAAAAGAAAGAGAAAAGGGAAAGTTAGAAATCCCAAAGACCTGTACAGTTTCACTAAGATCCTGATCCTCAATACTTCTTATGCAGACTAAAGCATCAGATATTACTAGATGGCTAATGCATGCAACAGAATCACTACTGACTATAAAAATTGCATGTCACTAAGCCTTAGAAATGTAGGGTTTAAGCTAACAAATTCAGTAGAGGTTTTTATATCAATCTCTATGTGTTTTGGGTCTCCATCTACTAGAATACAACACCTTCCCACCCCTAAATGACATCTCATGCACAGTTCATGCATGTGCAGTTGCACAGTCTTGTGTACCTTTGCGTGCTGATATGATTAAGTAAATGAGATATGATCACTGACCTTTTAGAAAGTTTTGTATTCTGCTTTTCTTAATGCAGGATATTATTAGATAAAGAGATCACAACAACCCCTCGCAGCTTAGCCTCGAAAAAAAAAAAAAAAATATCCGAGTACTCTATCGAATAAACAAAGTCAAAATGCATCAGGCTCTGGAAGTCAGGGCAAATTCGCAGGTGACATACATCTGGGAGCTTCACTCACAGCTATGGAGATGTCAGCCACTGCTGGCTGCAGTGAGAGTCTACCTACAGGATCCACTTTGTGTTCAAAATCCATTAAATATTAAGCAAGCCATACAATAGTTTCACTCTGTTCCTTTTAAAACTTAACACACTAAACAGTCACTTGCCAACAGTTGTTTTTTTCTTGGTTCCAACATCAAATTTGCATTCCTAATGAGAACTTAGTGGGACTTACAGTCACATGAAGTTTGCAAGAAATGTCAAATTTTGATACATTTTAGGTTCCTGGCAGATCGCTCTTTGAGTTCTGACTTGTTTAATTGCTTACAGGTGAAATAGTAAACCTGGTCTTTGCTTTTATGTTAGCTGGAAGTGAACACACATTCGTGAATATCTATGAAGAATTTTTCACCTAGGAATTCATTTCCTGCAGATGAAAAAGCTACCTTTTGGTCTCAGTACCCTGGTCTTTATTTGATTAAAATGATCCCTTCCCATTTATTTCACTGTGAAATCGCATAATATCACAGTGCCCCGTCTGAGTCACGAGATTTCTTCAGAGGGCATTTCTTGGTCTTCCTTTAAGCAGTCCCACATCTCCAAAGCACCACTGTGGGCACACAGTTAAATTTGCTTAGAGCCTTGAGATATGTAAAGATGCTTAAGTATGCAGGCAATGCTCCTGAGGTCTCTTCTGTAATCTGAACCAAGAACCTAACACCTGATGTTAATATTAATCAAAACTGGTTCACGACTCTAAGCTCTTGTTGAAAGCAGAGGGACGTGAGATTCTCTGGGTCTGGATAAAATTGTTGGTGGCTGAAATATTTTTCAGATAGGTGGGACCAAACAGAAGTGGGAAGGGATTTTAGACTGAATTCTCAAGCCCAAACTTGAGCCCAGTCACCAAAAGCAGTGCAGACACGAGTAATGTGATTGCTGGCTGAAAAAAAACGAAAGCATAAGAAAATAAAATTGAACAAAAAAATTAACATTTTTTTTCTTCAATTAAAAATGGCTTGCAATGCTAAAATTTCTGCTTTAAACATATTTCTCAGATTCCTTCATGAAAGAATTCACACTTCTTTCTTTCCTTACTTTGGGGACTACAACCACACATTTTCACAATGGTTGCAGGCTCACTGCAAATAACTGGCACCTTCCCTGTCTTAATAACCCCCCTTTCCATTACACCATGTTTATTCTTCTGTTGTGTTAAGAATAAGTGAACGGGCATAAACGGCAATTCAGCTGGCATTCTTCCTACATAAGAGATATCTGGGCTCCGGTTCTGGGCTCTGAGTTTTCCCAGTGTGGCGATGCCAGCGGGACTTGCGCTTGTGTTTATCCACCAAAAATGAAGACAGGAAAGTATGTGGCCTAAACAGACAATGACTACGGAAGGGCAGGAGAAGAAAGGCCTCGTTATTCACAAGCTGTAAAATGATCTGGGGGTGGCAGGTCTGGCAGATATGTTAAGCCACACATCCCCAATTTTGTTGCATACAAAGCTCTTTTATAGAAGACCTATGAAGGCCCTAACCCTTCCTTACTCCTCTCCTGCAGAGCTACCAGCGTGACTCAAACTGAAGAAGTGAAGCAGGGCCAACAGTGCACGGAGAGAGACCTTCCTCACTACGGGGCGACCATGACCCATTTTTATAGCTTGCATTTTGCAGCCTCTGTGTAAGGACACTCTCCACTCGTTCACCTTTCTGCCTTTAGAATTTCAACTTCCTGGGTCTTCTTTTTGAGTCAAAACCAGCTTTACACAGTGAGGATATTGTCACGATAAATAACCTAGTTCTCCTCCAGCGTATTATAGTCTATTTATACCAAATAAAGACTATAGTCTAGAAGACTACGCATAATAAAACAGTCTTGGAATATACTCGTATGATCAGCAGGTAGGGCAGATCTTTTCCAGATGGTCTTAGAGTGTGTGTTTGCTTTAACTCTGACTCGGGCTTTGCATAGCAGGGTTAAGTTCAGATCCACAGATCAGACACTTGGATTTTAAGGTGAGTTTAACACTCTGCTGCATTAGTTGCTTTCCAAATGCAGTCAGTGCCAGCCCATCATTAGACATGAAGGCAGTAACATGGCCCCAGGGAATGCTCCCCCCTGGACCCTAATAATCACCACTGGCCCTTAAATTTCACGGTGAAGTCTAAGTTCATTCAATGATTTGCTCTTTTCTTTGTTATAGCTTAAAGAAAATGACTGAGGGTAATTTCATACACAAATGTACACGAGATTTGCTTCCAGATTTGGTGCTCATCTGGTGTGAAGAAGGTAGTTTTAAAGCTCTTTTATTTAGAAAATCTAAACGTAAGAAACTCTGGCCTTCGTTTATCGAGATTCAGAATCAGGTCTGGAGAACAATAATAGTTCAGCTCACAAACCATAAAGAGATGTAAGCCCCACTAATTTCATGCTCCTTTAATCTGCTTTCATCAACAGTGTGGATTTTGCAAAAAGCACTCAAAAATTAAATGCTACCATTTAGTGAAAGCATCGGCTGATTTTTAAAGGGTCAGCTTGCAGCACTGCCGAAAACATTAGTGACACGGCAAATAATCCCGTGCTACGGCCTCCCAGCACTACACGATTTCTATTCTATCAGCATAACTACTACTGGATGAAAGCGATTCTCTTCTCTTAATAAAGGCAGAGAGCAAAAAAGCCATGCCTGGATGTTGATCTGCTTATGAGGAGGTCATAAATAAATTTTTACTCATGGCCTAAAAGACAAACCAGTTTGGACGTGCTCGAATATCATATTCATTAACATAGATTGTATTTACACAAACAGGAAAAAAAGACGGCCGTGAACAAGGCCATTGATTTCAATGTAACAAGCAACGTGGAGCAATTGAATGCTGTTAAGCAACAATGTGAGCAATATTGCTCTTACCAGCTTTATAATAATTTTTTCAGCATGTATTTGCTTCCTTTCTATGAGCATTGTTATCATGAATAATTGCCTTAAGAGTGCTGCTTCATCAAATTAACTTACAACTGCAATAACCTTCCATGAAGAATTTTTAGGATAATAGTTGCCACAAATACACAGAGATGAGCTCTGGGAGGGGAGGGAAAAAGCTTAGCACAAATGAAAACACATTGGGTACAGCTGGATCCTAGCACCATGCAGGGCACTTACAATGTGCATTAATGTAGAACAAGGCTGATGCCACCCAGCTCATTAAATATCATCGGTTTCTTGACTGGAGAAAACAGCAATACCTCCGCCCTGTTCATTTTACCCATCCGGGCGGATCCGTGACAAAATTCACCCGTGCCCAATCCTGCGCCTTCCGGAATTCCTCAAGGGCGACTGTGGCAGGAGCCAGAGCGGTGGCTGGACTCAAATAACTCAGCGAGTTGCTCTCTGGGCACGAGTTCTCCCCACAAGGTCAATGGGAAGGTCATTTCCAGCACGCACCAGCGATACTCAGACTCGAGTGCGTGGGGCAGTAAAGATCAAAGCTCGCCCTAATCACGGAAAACCCCGCGGGGACAGCAACACCACAGGAGGATTTAGAAGGTCGTGGGACGCCCGCGCGTCCTCTGGCTGTTAAGTGTGAGAAGGGACCCCAGAACCGCAGGGCTTCTCAGGCGACGCGCTTGTGTCTCCAGGAGAAATGGAGAAGCCGGCGCAGCACCGCCGGCGCAGCACCGCCGGCGCAGTGCACACCGTTCCGCACCGCCGTCGCAGCACCACCGTCGCAGCACCGCCGGCGCAGCACCGCCGGCGCAGTGCACACCGTTCCGCACCGCTGGCGCAGCACCGCCGTCGCAGCACCGCCGGCGCAGCACCGCCGGCGCAGCGCACACCGTTCCTCACCGCCGGCGCAGCACCGCCGGCGCAGCACCGCTGGCGCAGTGCACACCGTCGCAGCACCGCCGGCGCAGCGCACACCGTTGCGCACGGCCGCGCGCAGCGGAGCCCTGACCGCTCCACCTCCACGCGTCCAAGCGCTCGAAAAGAACGGCCGGGGACGAGAGGAGATGGAGGAAGAACCATATGAGACCGTGGCCTAAAACAGAGGCTGAGAAGAGGCGTGATGGCTACCAGGGGACATCAGGGGAGTGGAGAGAGGAGATGTGTCAGGAAGCAGAAAGGACGGGAATCAATGAGCCATCTGGGCTCTGGCAGCGCGGCGGTGAGCTGCTCCGCTGGCTCCCACCGCGGAAGATTCGGAGGGTCGTGCAGGCCAGCTTATTTCCTGAGAGGAGAGCCAAACCCAGCAGTTCTCACGGGATTCATTTTCTTTTCTTCATTTCTTTTTTTCAATTTTTATATTAAGCTCATCACCTCTCTGGAAAAATTTACGGCATTTTTGTAAGGCTTTAAAAGCCCGTTATAGAATT
>WBNA01000098.1:2253312-2281081 GCA_013398345.1 Nothocercus nigrocapillus | reverse complement strand
CCGCAGCGCCGCGCGCCCCGACGCGGGCTCCCAAGGCAGCCCGCTCCCCGGCAGCCCTATTTCCCCTAGGTCCCCGCTAGCAAAGCCGGCAAGCCTTTAAAACAGGAGCCGTAGCAGCGCAGCCCCACGGCACCTCAGTCACCGTGACACGAGGTAATTCTCCAAACACCGTGTTCTGCCAGGAGAAATTATTTCTTTTTCCCTCGTGCTTTTTATGTAACTGTTCCCTCCAAACGGTGACGCTTGAGCTCCCGTCTCCCGTAGCCAGCTCAGCCAGATTAGACGCCTTCTGATAATTGGGGCAATTTGCTGTTCAGGCTCCATCCTTTTGTCTCCTCAACTTCTTCGTAGGCTCCGGGGCGAAGCACTGCTAGAGGCAACGACAGCTCCTCTGTTACTTGTCCTGAGACAACCGCCTTGCAGGGGGAACCTGCTGTTTATTTCCCCAAGTGTATTAACGTAAATGCATTTTATTGCCTGAAGTGCATTAATGTAAAAATCCTTCATCAGGGTTCATATCTAAAGAAGAAGGGAGCAGAGCATCTGCACTCAGGGGCCTCGTCCACTATAAAAAGACTGTTGGCTTAAGACATTTGCACTGAATCTCTGGATCTGTATTTCCTTACTTATTTCCATTTTTGAAATAGGCCTTTCCATGCTTCCACTCTTCCCAGTTAACCTGGATGACTCTAAACTGCGTGACCACGGGGTAAAATAAGCATCACTGAGAAGAGCGAGATAGAAAAGCATTAAGAATAGTGAGAGTTGGCAAAAAACGAGAGGACTTCAGATTTGATGAGGGACGATGCAGGAGTCGTGAAGCTGGCAGAGAAACGGGGCTCTTGGAGTCCTCCCTTGCTTTCCAGGATGCTTTCCCTTGCTTTCCACCGCTGAGGGCCAAGGGAGTTTCTTTAAAAACAACTAGACAAAGCCAAGATCTTCAACAAATCTCCTGTCGAAGCCCCTGAGCTTGTGCTTAAATCACACCAGCTGCCGTAAAATCACAAAACTTGGCAGCAAGGGACACCCACCGCTGCACACAGGGGGACAGGAGCCATGTCTGCAGTCTTGCAAACAACAGCCACCGCTGAGCGAGGTACCAAACACCACATAAAGAGTTTTAGATTAATAAGATGTTTACAAAAGATTACTAGGAGGTGACTGGCTAATTTTGACTTTGGCTTGGTGCATTTACCTTCTTATAGTCAAATATATTGCTGCTCTGCAATATTTACATATCTCTAGTTCGTAGCTTCACACAGCTGAAAAATGCTGATTTCCTACTTATGCAGACAGCACACGCCTGTATGGTGCCACAAATGCAGTTTACCTAGCTGTTTTATTCCTTCTTTTGTAGTTCTGTGTGATTAATTCGTTTGATTTTCTTTTATTTATTTTGCTTAATAAACTTTCATGCATTTTGCTCTACAAATAATACAAAGTTTGGCTCTTGTTAAAAAACAATAATTTCTAAGTGGGAGAAAAGGTCCGTTTTACCACTCCTTAGGTTAATATCTTGGCTTAAATATTACCGCTCTAGGCTACAAGAATTACTGCACTGAGCGCTCGCATAATGCCTTACTTCTTAAAACAGGAGCTGAAATGTTGTCTGCTATGTGCACAGCTCAAACCGATGCACAGACTGATATGTCACAGGTGAACAAGGAGTAGAAAAAAACACTTCTCGGTTGTGCATGAACCTCCCAAAAACAGCGTGGAGAAAGGACGAAACCTTCTCCGCACCACTGGCGTGGGAGACCAAGACTATTATATTTAACTACATGTTGCTTATTTGTAAAATGGGAATAACGGTACTCTCCTGATAAAGGAACCGATCTTCCCCACTAGAGAACGTACCCCTCTTACTACTAACGCTGCAATAGTTTTCTTCAAGCCATAATAACGCTGACATTTCACTCGTATTTTGCTCTTCCCCTCTCAGCACTGTCGGAGCTAAAATCCAGTACTTCATGCCGTGTACGGAAATGCCAAGGAAAAGAGTGCGATATAAATATACGGATACGGAACAGCACCTAAAAATGATGGTTTTGATATTTTAAAAGACAAATCACTAATCTCTGGCTCTAATGAACTATGGGATGATAAAGGTCATGTTGAGCAGAAGGACTACGCTAGCAGAGAAGTCCAAAAGTATCGAAATTGGTATTACTGCTCTTGTCCCAATGGGAAAAAAAAAAGGAAAAAAAAAAGAAAGTGGTCCTTTGTACGTATGGCAGCAGAATGCTACAGACTCCTTAAAGAGACTCACTAATTGCGCTTAACGCAAGGACAACCCTCAGCTCCCCCAGGGCTGTGCAGGCGCACGCTTGGTGCTGCGGAATTTTAAATGCTGAAAAACAGTACCATTCATTCCTTCAAAATACACGCCAAGTCCAAAATTGGTTAAAAACTCTCCCACCTCTGGGAACTTGCTAGTAACTGTGAAGAGACACGTGCAGGTCTCTCACGTGCAGATTATCTGCAAGAAAAGGAGCATCTTTCTTTTTTTCACTTGCTGAGGTTTTCTCTCTTTTTTTTTTTTTTTTTTTTAGTGTTTCCTACATTAAGGGGGATGGGTGGAGGGTTCAGCCTTGTAAAACTCATCCCCTGTTGCTTTTTTATCCAGGGAGGATAATAAAGTTAAGGTCGGTGATCTCTAAGATAGACCTAAAGATACAGAATGGATACCTTCTACTTGGTCTCCACTGAACTCATTTGTCTATTGCATTTTCCATCTTTGAGAACAGCTTACATCTTAACATAAAATAAAATAAAATCCAAGAAAAGAGCCGTTTTTCTTCGGAGGCTCTCCCCAGTATGTCCCTGCCTATAACTGCGGCTGGAAAAGTGGCATACTCTCCGTCTTTTCTTGGGAAGAATGTGGTTTTTTTAGTCCCTTCAGGCTCCTCCTGTGTCAAATTTGCAATTACGCACCTATATAGGGACCAGTTAGCAATACAGGAATGATTTTCAGCAGACTGCACAGGCAAAAACCAAGTGGACCTGGCCTGCAAATTAAGCAAGGCAGGGAGAGGAGGAAGGGCCAAAGAGAAAATGAGGGTATATTTTTGGCGGTGCTGTGAAAGGAGGCAGTTTTACTGTGCTGTTTAGGTCGCTGCCCAAGCGAGCTCATTACTGTATGTAATATTTTGGGGAGGCTGATTAATTGCAAAGGGACCTGGCATGAACACTGCTATTGTCATTTAATTCCAAATAAATACATTATCATACAAACTGCATCTAAAGAGAACAAAAAAATAACTTGCTCCCCCCAGCAGCAAGCAAAATAACAAATAAACGGTGTTAATAATGGAAAAAAATGGGATGGAGCCTAGCAGAGCTTTTAGGTCACTGGCTCCATTCAGAGAAGGGGGAAAGAAAGGAGGGTAAGGTACAATCTAACCTAATTACAGCTTTGTAAAAATTATTTTCAAGCCATTAACTGAGAGTTGGCCTACTTAGATGATGAACTTCTGGACACATAAGACTCGCTCTCTTCTGTGTTGAATCCTGGCGAAACAGAGTCCGTGGCTCTGATCAGAGGAACAAGCTATTGCATGAAGGTAACTAAACCCAGCTATGCCCACAGCAAGACAGAAGTGGTTTGAGATTTATGAAGAGTTAAAGGATTAAACTGTCTAGTTATGGCTCGGTCCTTTCATGAAATCCCAGTATTTCCAGTGTTAGAAGGAGCAACACCTTCTCCACCAGGATGGTTCAGGCACCAGGTGCAGAAGAGCTGACGCTCTGCACACAGAGTGTCACCCAAAATTAGTCACCCAGAATATGGGTCAATGTAATAAAATTGGACGAGTTGCATATTTGTGTCGGGGCGTCTCTTGGGGAAAGGCCCCACTATTTTGGGGCTGAGAGGGCTATCCACTGGGGATGAACACATTACTTCTGAGTTTCTGTTTCTTCCAGGTCTTCATAACTTGCCAAAAAGCATTTATTGTCTCAACATCTGCTGCTTCCAAGTACCTTTCCAAGTACCGAAACCAGGAAGATGCACAAAGATTTTCTTGGAATGGGGGTGGAAAAACGGGGGAGGAATCTTGCCCAGCTCGACGACAGCAGAGAAAAAGCTTGAAAATATAAATGTACCTTAAAGATTCTGAAATCAAAGGGGAATAAAAGACTTCAAACACATTATTTTATAACACAGTGATATGGGAGTCATATTCCTGATGTTCAAATGTGCCACGAGGCAAGGAATGGTGCAGAAATTCTGCTTTCTTAAATAACCTGCACTTCCCCGCATCACGGTGATTACATTTCAATTGCAGGTGAAGAAGTTCCACGGTGTAATTTATAAGTCATCTGAAATCTGCAGAAAGCTCGGTGTATTACAGGTAAAAGCGCCTCACTTCGCTATAGCCATCATCGCATGTCAGAAAGCAGCCAGGTGCTTGGTCCTGCTGGCAATGGGCCTCGTGCATGAAAAACATGAAAAACTTGCGCGGCAGATTTGACCAGGAGCATTATTTTTTAATTAAGAGAGGGGAAAAAAAAAAATCTTTGGAAAGCATCTTAAACTGGCAAGATGAGGTGTGGGGAATGACCTCCGAGAGACAGGCACTGATTGAAAGCCCTGGAAGTAATTCCAGGAGTAATTAGATCTTTGGACAACAAAGCGATGAAACAGGACAAACGACCTTTCCTCATTCCCGCACTGCCCGCTGGTTTTTCTGCGTTGTTCCACTCGCTGGTAGCAGAATTGCCTTTCAGCACCAGCAGAAGGAAAGCGGGTTACAGCACTGAGTGGGGATGCAGAATATCTGGATTCATCGCCTGGCGCTGCTGCAGATTTCCAATATGACCTTGGGCACATCCATTAATCTCCTGCCTTTGAGTTCCTTAGTGGTAAAATGGAAGGACAGCTCCTACGTTTCGCTTGCTCGCTGCCTGTCTCCTCTGCACGGGCTCTACGCACTATTTTTTCCCGAGCAGAGAGTTTGCCCTCGTGATAGCTGTGACTATCGTGACAATACTGTGTGTTTAAGGATCCTTGACGGGAAAAGAAAACATCCCAGTTACAGCTTCCAGAGTTCCTATCGGAGACCTCCAGAGTAGAAAGGTCTTACACGGTCCACACAGCCCCACCTGGAACCTCTCACATGCAGAGTGTGCTGATGTCTCCCAGATAAATCAGCAGAGTTTTGCTATAGATTTCCAGGAACCTGCGTGGAAAACTGATTCACCAAAACTGACACCTGCGCTTAGAACTGGAGATAATTTTCAAATATTGCACATTTGCAGCAAACTCGCACGGTAACTCTCCTACGAGCGACCGTACCCGATGACACAAAGTTGCTGTGGAAATCCACCATCTTTGGTGCCTGGTCACCACCTCGCTGTGTCAGCGGGGGAACAAAGACATGAATACGCACCCAGGCCTGACACACACAGGCTGTCCGCGCTCGGCTCGGCCCGTTTCTCAGAGCGCTGGGCCCGCGCAGGGGCATCCGCGTTGCGGCTCCTAAGGCGGCCCCCTCAGTCCCTACGCCACGTCCGCAGCTTCTGAACCCGCCGTGGACAGCGCAGTGATGAGCTGCTACCTCGTCGCATCAGCCACCCACTCTACGATAGAGTTAGTCTGGCTTTAATTAAAAAGACAATTATTACATTCAGATTTGAAATTCACTCTTTTTTTTTTTTTTTTTTTTAAAGGCTTTTCAGCTCTGCTAATAAAATTGGAAAGATTGTGCTGGAAAAGTTGTAACGACAGCACCATATATTTTAATTTCAAGGCATACTACTTTTAGAACAAGATAACGTGGCATTTTAATTGTGCTTTTTTATTCCTTTTTCCTCTATTTACGTATTGCCTAGGTAGCACAAGACCCCTCTAAATGAAAGCACGCTTGGGAGCAGTTTCAACACCCCGCATTAGTGCAGGTTTTTGAATGTGCCAGAAGTTATCGGCAAAACCACGTTAATCCCTCTAATGGGCTAACGACGCCTAAATGCTTTCAGGAAGACACGGCTATGACAACGGGTCTGCTTAAAACGCAGCATCGGGAGAACCGCGGCCAGAGCTTTGGGCTTGCACGGGGAGCCCGGTTTGCTTGGCCACGAGGAGGAAGCGCGTGGGGCTGAGCGAGGCGGGACGGGAGCAGCCGGGCCGGCAGAACGGAGCGACGGCACAGACTGGATGGGGGAAGGCGAAGGAAGGGCAGCGCTACGTAAAGCCGTAGGGAGGGCACGGCACCCGCGCTCGTCCCCGGAACAGACCGTCTCTGGTGGCGTCTGCTTTGCTTCCCTGGCCCCTATTTCCACGTGGCTCTGCAGTAATATTCGTGGTGGGCTCTCCGTCCGCCTGTGGTGAGGGCTATAGTTAGCGCAGACCCACGCTGGTGTCTTCAGGCTCTGCTCTCGAACGAGAACTTGCTGAGTGGGAGAAAAGGCACGCGGTATTTAAAGCACGGTCTTGCCAAGCATCTCTTCAGCAAGCTCGTACCAAGGATGAGACAAAAAATCTACTAAAAAGGAGATTCTTCTGCACTTTCCAGCACACCACGCCCAGCTCCGACCTCAGACGTCGCATCTGAGTTCCACTGCAGGCAAGTCAGGAGAGCCCGGCGCTGCAGGACACACACGCTCGTACGGGAAGCGAGCGCGATGGCCGTCTGGGCGCGTCCAGAGGGGACGGCCAGGCTCCCCCGAGCACAGCGTGAGCTGCGGGAGCGAAATACTCCACCTCCGCATTTGCGTTGTCTCTTTTATCAAAACAAATTGAAATAAACTCATTAAATCCAGTGTTTCTGGAATTAATTCCACAGTCATTACAAATCACCTTTAATTGGATTAGCTGTAATTACAACAAAATAATTCTTTGAAATCATAACAAGTTGCATTTAAATTGCTTTTCTGATATGGGTGTGAACGCAAGGCAAATATGTGAGAGATGGGCAATACTTCAGAGGTAACTTTTAAAATCCCCTCTATTGTTTTTTCATTGAAATTGTCTTTGTGTTGCCAACTTCTGCTGCCAGCGGGTCCGTCTCGGCCTCGGACTTGACAGACCTCAGTTGGCTTGAAACCTCCACCGCCCAACCTGCGCACGCTGCCGTGACGGGTGCCAGCTGGTGAGGACCTACAGGAGTCTGATGGCCATCGTGGTCTCCTTCCCTCAGGCGTCCACTGCCCCTGCAGTTACTCGCCTCCTCCTACTCAGGAGCTTCGAAATCCCCATTTTCAACACGCACAGGTATTTTCCTTGGTAAAGCATGGCACGACTTCTAGGAAGCGAGTCCTCTGAAATCTCCCTTTTCCGGGCAGAACAGGTGCCTTATCCAAGCACTCAAGTCAGGCATCAAGAAACTGTTTGCCACGCTCAGCTTTCGGGAAGTATAGCTGCACAGCAAAGGGAGCTATGGACCACCTACACCTCTTGAGTTAGGCTCTCCCTCTGCTTCCATTCTTCAGTCCAGCTCCACAAATTTCCGTCAACATGAGCAGAAGGTCTGGGGCACCACGTGTATGAATCGGAGAGTCTATTGAGCTGCACATGGTTTTACAGCTCCAGAGACATCTAGGTTTCTCTGCTCATATTCCGAGATGAAATCAAATGTCATGTAAGGAAGAAATCAAACAAGAAGGGGGTGATGACCTATGGGCATCGCTGACCCTAGACAAATGGAATAAATTTGCTGGAAACACAGGGCTATCATCCAAGACCTTTCATTCTTAAAATAAAATTACATGGCACATTTGCAGGAGTTCTGACACTGCTATTACCAAGAGCAGTCACTACTCCACATTTAATACATGCCATAAAAATAGCACGTTTGGCTCGCATAAACACGTTGTGTCACATACATGTAACACTGTGCCACAAGTCACATTCTCTGCTATATATGTGAAGAGACTGCCGTCCCTTCCACTCTTTACAGCTCTCACGGACAGCAGTACAGCAAGAGTTTGTCAGGCTGAGCAAGCTGAAAACCAATTTTTAAAATAAATGAAGCTAAATTGCCTACTATGAAGCATAAAATAATAAACAAAGTTCTCTAGAAGAAGAAGAAAAACAGGATTTGAACCAGGTACTGTATTTTAAAAAATACCCACAAATTAGGCACATTTTATGCAACCTGACTTTATCTAAGGCTCTAGTGTTTCCACTTAATTAATCCCTTAAACAGAAATGCTTCTCTAGGGCTTTCGACGGCATCTCTCCTTCCTCCGCTGTTGCTAACACATACGACTGCGACCTGATCCATCTCCGGCTCTCATTGTCCGTGGTGGCTTCAGGGCCGGCATGCAGAACACTTCAGGCACTTAGAAAGCAAATTCTTCCGTCAAGAAGAGGGAAGTCAGAGCGACAACCTAGATGCCAGCGGACAGCTCAGCATCAGCCACTCGGGCTGCGGTGTCTGGCCGGCCGCGCTGACGTCCTCCCACCGTCCCACCCAGCGGTGGAATCAATACGGGGAGGAGGAGGAGGGGGCACAAAGGGTAATTAGAGAGCTTTACAGCACTACACACTTTCCTCACTTTCTTTTCAAGGTCCACTGGCGATGATGGCATAAATATTCATGGCGCCCGTATATTTAGCATCTTCCTTCTAGAAATTGCATCGCCCAACTCATTTCACTTGCACTGTGTACGCTGCTTAAAAACACAGCCTCTCACTCGATGCTCAGACATTAGACAGGCATTAAGTATGTTAATATTGCAGTTGTAATTACATGGTTTTTTTCCTTCTAATTTTGGAAGGATAATTCTTTGGAATAATTATATAGAGTATAACTAAGTTCTATGAAATGTTTGAGTCACCAAGAATCGCATCTGCACTCTAGCAGAAAAGGCTGCTGAAGCTGTGAGCTTTTTATTTTTCCCTCTGGTGATTACTGGGGCTGGGAAAAGCAGAGAGGCTCTGTTGGGCTGGACCTTTCAGGGGGACACATACAGGGCCTATAAGGAAGAGTCTACAAACATTTCCTCTAAAGGAAAGTGTATGACTGCTATGAAAACCTGCTGACTTCAAATCTGCTTAAGATTTTCCACCTCACAATGAAAATGAAGGTTCAAGTGGAGCTGTTGCTCCTGGCTCTCCTCCTTCTGCATCCAGTTCTAGCCCAGACTGAGCACAGCTACCCATGGATCTGCAATCCTTTATTCATCCACATTATTTCAATAACAATACATATGTATAATCCTCCTTCTCCCGTAACAGTGCTACTTTGAGAATCAATTAATTCCATTTGTTACCTCCTGATGTATTATTTCTTCTCTACAAGTTGGAATCCCTTTAGAATTCCCGTCTCCCCTTGACTACGGATCATCTCCTTGGCTTTCGACTCCTCAGAGTCTCTTCCTGCAGATTTTAGAGCATTTGAACAATTGCTTCAAATTTTAACAACACAGGTTTTCATAATCTATGTGTAGCATTGGTCTTCAAAAAGAAAAAAAAAAAAAAAAAACCCTGCTTTCTCTGGATTTAAAAATAAATGAACTACTCATTTTGATGCTTTTTAAAACTGCTTTTTTTTTTTTTTTAATATTTAAAGAATCAGGTTAGTATAGACAGGTAGAGAGATGCCAAAAGCAAGAGCGTGAGAAGGATCAGCCCTTTAAGTAACTTTAAAGAGAAAGCACCGGGCACTTTTCTTTCTGGGCACGTAGCTGAGAAATGAAGGCACTTCCTGAGACATCAGGCTGGAGGGATCCAAGTTTCAGATTTGTTTGTCCTGCTTCTTTCCCCAATTACATGATTAGGAGAGCAATAATGCCTAAATGCTCCAGTGATTGGGTAGATGGATTAATTGGAAGGAGGACAATTTAGCTATCACATTTCAAGACGACAACGTGCCTGGATTCTTTTCTAAAACTGAAGCCGAGGAAGTTTTAAATCTCCACCTAAGGTCACTTTTCCTGTACATTACCCTATAAGAAAACTACTACGGCTACCAAGACTACTAGCTATTCATTTTATTATTAAGAAAGGTAGGGAATAGTGCAGCCAGTTATGCCAGGTTATGGGAACACATCGCGGTCAACCACCCAACCATTGGCAGCGCTACTTCTAAATGTAATTAGGAACCTCTCCTTAGCACACATGCAGCTACGTACGCACAAAGGAAGGGGGTGCTCTCCAAGACCCAAGCGAGATTTCAATTTCTTTCTACGAGAACATTCATTTCGCGTCCGCACTCCCATTTTTGCCAAGCCAGGCACTCGTCAATGGGTTTTAACAAGCCATTTCCCACGAGGGAAGCTCAAGGATGAAGCTTCCTTCACCTTCTTTGGAAACAGCTGCTCCCGGCCTCACCAGTGCCGTGACTGGGAAACACGCTGACCCTGCTCTGATCCGCCCCGAATATCTATGTAGGATAGGAAAAAAATAAAAAAAACAGTGTGTGCGTGCATTCGTGCCCAATAATGCACACAAAATATGTATTAGACTCTCCTGCAATGCTTGCATCTACCAAAGGTTAAGTAGCCCTGGGTGACAGAGCTATTTAAATGGACCTTTTTATAATGGCAAGCAATAACGTTATGCTAGTTACCTTGTGCCATGGCTCACGTGCAGTCATGGCCATGGCCCTTTAATGCAGCCTGCATTAAGGAGAATTACTACCTGATTTTAATACATCTTGGTGCAGTTTCACGGAGGCTTATTGCCCTTTAATTACCAATGCAAGCGTTTGATGCACGTGCAGGCGAAGGTGCTGCCCTGACTCCAGCACCCGAGCACCGCGGGCACGCAGTGGGTGCTGCCTTCTCCAGCAGAAAACAGCAGATGCTGCACTAAAGCTCGTTTTCCTAAAGTGCTTCGGCTGTGATGCACATTTTTCACACAACATACCGACCGCATTGCGCTGAAGACCGCCAGGGCCAATAAACTCGCACAGAATCAGTAGCAAGGCCAACTTCTCAATTAAGCCAAGCCAAAGACTAGATGTGGCTGAAAAGAATCAGCTGGAAGGGGTGAAAAGCTCCACCACGGCTGACACAGTTGAGCACAGCTTAGTCTACATTTCCGCTTTCCAAGTATCCGTTGGGGTTGTTACCCATCGAGCACAAGCTCCTCCAACCTTTCTGCTCCTTCTGCCAGCAAGGATAAATAACGTGGATGCCTCAAAAGCTTTAATTTTTTCAGGTGATTACTATTCTGAGCGTAAAAACAGTGGTGCAGCTTTTCATATGCAGAATAGGTCTGAAATAAGAGGTGTCGGTAGCCAAGTATCTCAGAGCACCCACTGACTTGCTTTCATTCACTGGGAGGTTTTAAGGATTGGAAATTTATCTTGTGCTTTTGTAAGACAAGCCAAAGGAGAAAGCAAGGCTTTCACTCTCTGAGGGTTATTTGCATATATATTTATATATATGCACACATATGTGTGTGTGTGTGTATGCTTTTCCCCCCCCCTTCTCCCTCACTGAGGGTGGGGGCTTTAGGGTGATAACTGAAGAGCATCTCTGGGGCACAAAGCTAATCCTCCTATGAACTATCCGGTGAATTGGGGATTACAACAGCTCTTAGAGGGCACCAATGTCACCCTTCTTTCAATCAGAGGGCTTTTGCGCTTTGAAGAAACCCAATTTAGTGGAGGATTATTATTTTAAATGTATTTGAAGGGAAAAAGAATGAAATTTAAAATTCACCCCCAAAATTCTTCTGGCCAACAAAAGACTAATTTTTACACAAAGCATCTGCCGAAATATCACATTTGCTGAGACTTTATTTTATCCACTGTGGACATATCTAACTGCTACTGCTAAGAGCCGAATTAGAGCCACCTTGTGCAACCAATAACCTTCAACCAAGAGACATTCTTTAATTTTGTGGCTTGCTGCCCTTTAGGACATTCCCTGGCACTAAGTCTTTCCAGACAATGCAACCATAGCATATGTTGCATAGTATAGGACCACTGCTTGGTCCTTCTGCTGGGCTTCAGCCTACTCCTTCACTATATACACACATTCATGCTTCACCTCCTCGCTCGGATGTGTCCAACACCCATCCCTTAAGCACCATTTCCAAGTGTCCCTCTGCCCAGAGCAGCAATATTACTGTTATCGGGCCAGGGTGGCCCGTGACATGTTCTCCTTCACTTCTTTATATACAGACATACACACATACGTGCACATATATATACACATATATATATTTACACACACTCATGTGAGTACATTTGTTTTGTCTCCATGTGACGATGGCATATTAATAACATTTTTTTCCCCCCCTCACAGAAGGTGATTAAAGTGAAGATTCCTGGAACCATCACCAAGCCTGGCTAAATCATCAAGCTGAGCCAGCCGATCCCCTTGGAAATGAAGCCTAAAGCGACCCTAACTCCTAACGACACAGGAAGGAATGCCCCTCTCCGAGACAAGGCCATCTGACAGGTGACAGGGCACAACGACTTCTCGGGGCCGCTAACTTAAGGCTAGAATTTGCAGAGATTTACACGGTGACACTCGTACCGTACGTGCCAGCGGCTCCTGCGCCGCTCAGACGCTGGGCGCTGCTCTAGCCCGACCTTAGCGCCCTGTGCAAGCTGAGAGCTCCCCGCGCCTGCCGCACAGCACAGGCTGCTGAGGGTCTCATGTTCCCGCTACGTCCCCTCACATTAATCACATACCAGCAGCTCCACCGTGCCCTCAGACACAGAAACATCAGGCAACTTCCTGAGGCCCTCACCTTGAGGGTACAGCACTTCTATGGGGGGAAAAAGCTTCAGATTGCATTTGTAGCCCCATTTTTCCTGCCCCTAGCAAACACTAAAGTCCTTTATTAAGACAAAGAAAAGTCTCTGCTTCCTACAAACGAAGCTGAAATGAAAGAATAGGATTTGAGGGATTCTTTTTGATGCTTAAATTACTGATGGATTTTCTCAGCGTTGCTTCCAGATTAAGAATATATATATATATATATATATTTTCAGTCTCTCCTGGCCCTGGCTTGGGACTGTAACAAAATTCAGAGTTTTCTTAATGTAATCGACCTTGCAAAACAAGATGTGGCTTCAACGGGCAACATTAACCAGGTCAGATACTGATTTACTGTGCTGGTTGGAAAACATTTGGCAAAAAAAACGGTTGTTTTCCTGTTTTTGGATACACTGCCCCTGCTTGCTCCCTCCAGAGCCGCACAGGCAGTTGCTCCCCTTGCCTCTAGAAGCAAGCTAAGGTACTGAGGCTGACGGCCTCAAATTTGATGCGTCCCACATTATTGCTAGCCAGACACAACTTATCATTTCCATGCTAAACAAAGAAAAGCGAGAAAATGCCCAAGCGCGTTTCTGCCGGACCCACGATATAGGCAAGTTGGGAGCTCCCTCTGCTGACAACAGGGAACCCGGCTTGGCAAAAGCTCCAAAACCTCCCGCCCACCCCTGTCCCAGCCAGGTGACGGCCAACACCACTGTGGACAGGAAGGAGAAAGGAAAACAGCAATAACAATGAAAAAGCCAGAAGGAAGCAGAAACAGCCCTGCTAGCACGGACAAAGCTGGGAATCGCGGGCTTAACCCAGTACCTTGTTGAGCGCCCTCGGCTCCTTCCGGGGAGCGCCCAAACGGACACCAACCATGAGCGCTGCACCAGGGAGCTGGGTCAAGAGAGGGCTTCCCATGACAAGGACGACCGTGCCCGGTGCCCACGGGCCCCTTCAGCACCACCGCGGAGGTCGAACCGCGGCCCCACACCGGCCTGGCTGCAAGCAGCAGAACCAGGCTGCCGCTGCAGAGAGGGTGCTGCGTGCCGGCCACGCTCTGCGCGCACCAGCGCAGCAACAAGCACAGCTACATTGTTGAGCGGCTTACGTATTAACAGCAGAATATTTTTTTTTTGGCTCAAAAACATGCGAAAGCCTGTAGGCTTTGGAGCAATAAAATAGAATTGGGGCCGTATGGTGGCTGAGCAAAGTCTGCTGAGGAGTGTTATCTTCTCTGCCTTTGATGGGGACTTTCCAGAGCTGTCAGCTGAACTGCAGAATTAGAAACCTGACATTGCAGCAGGCGGTTTTTAGGATTCAAGCTGCTCAAATGACTTGTCTCCGGGGAGGAATAGCTAGCACGCGGGAATCAATAGCAAAACAGGCAAAGATGCCAAGGGGTAAGAGCAGCCACCCCAAGAAAGCGCCCCAGCCGGACAGATCTACTGGGAGGGAGTCAAAAGGATGCTGGAACAAATTGCTTACTCTTTGCATCTGTGCAAGACAGGCACTATACACTGTTTACTATATTTGTGAATCAGCTTGATTATATTTGATTCCACACAACAGATTGATCTTCCTTATGTGCTCAGTTCACGCTACGCCAGTGCTCCAAGCCACTTACTGAGGAGATTATAACAGAGCCTATTTCATCATATCTTCACCCCTGCATACATTACAAGTGACATCGCTTAATTTCAGCCAATCTGAACAGCTAATTAGATGTAAACAGCTTGAAAAATTGTACACGCAGGACAACTCATTTTTCAAAAGGCCACTACTGCAAACAAACCTGAGTCCATCCATTTCCTTCAAAACTTGTCTAAATAAACTACAGCACGGGCTTGTCCTGCGCTGGGCTCGTGATTCGCGCAGCGGGCTCCCTCCTCTCCGGATGGAGATCTCGGGTACGGTACAGGAGAAGAGCGCAGGCCGTGGGTTCACGCCGCGATGCTGCCGCCGAAGACGCCTCCACCCGGCTCGCTGCGGCGGAGGACGCGCGCGGGCCAACGCAGCTACTCGCGGCCGCTCCGGGATCTTCCTCGCCGCCTGCCCAGCCCGTCCCGCTTCCGAAGCGGGACGGTGCCGGGGCACGTCCCGGAGGGAGACCCAGGGACCAGCTGCCAGCGGCAGCAGCACGCCAGCCCGCGCACGCGCCAAGGGGCCGCATCAAGGGCTCTTGACGTCCTCCAGCCCCACGCAACACGAAGAAGTCCCGGCTCACAACACAGTGACTTTAAACACCGGACGACACAGCGGGCTCTTCTGCGCCACCCTATCTACTCCTTCCTTAAGTCTTTATTTCTTCCGTTACTTTTATACGTTAAAAAAAAAACAAAACAAAAAACCCACAGAATTAGATGGGAGATTGAAAAAAAGAAAGAAAATCTCTTGTGGCTTTTGAAACGAACAATTATATTTACAAAATCAATCCTGTTTATAGCACTGAAATCCTGCGGGACAATCTCTGCCTGTTTTATGAGTAATCTCATCTACTGAACCTAGAATTAAGGGACCACTCTGAGTATTTATTGCAATCTCCCGTGTAACACAGGCCTTGAGATTTTCAAACCCATCCTATTTGAACACAGCAATTTAGACATAAAAATTGCAAGCAACAGAGAATCCATCGCAACTTTTAATTAGTGAATTTCAATGTGCCGTTGCCTTCATTTATGGATACTCCTCTAAAATTTTATTCTTAATTTGTCCAGCTTTGCTGTCCAGCTTGGCATCTCCTTACACTTGTCTTCATCTAAGGTTGTGACTTTGTTGTTCCCTGTGCCAAATGCATCCAGGAAATCAGATCAGAGTCCTTCAATGACCTGTTCACTTCCAACTTCTCCAGCCCTATCCACTACGATTTCCATCACGGAAGAACTCATGTTCCCATCCAGGCCAAACAAGCAAACACACAGCATCAGGCTGATCCCCGGGCTGCCCATCTAATAGTGATAAATCCACTTATAATTACATTGTGAAAGGCAGTTTACTCCACTAATTGTGCACTGTTTTAATTCCGCATGATTCCTGTTCCTTAATCATAATGTCATGTAATGACATACCAAGTGCTTCACCAACATCTAAGCACGCTACATCAATATTGCTGTCTTGATCATGCCAACTTTGAGCTTCATAAATAACATTTCAATTAGTTGACAAAATCTATTACCTCAGCCCATATTGCTCAGCATTAGGTCTCATTTATTTCTTTATTAGGCAAGTGCGGGTCTGCATGTTCTGTTTTACCTCAATCAGTGTCGGATTGACAGGCCTATAAATATCTAGATGCTTTTTCCTGTTTTTAATAGCAGCATACCTACTTTCTCACAGACCTTTAGAACGTTCCCACGTTCCAAGAAAATGCTGAAAACCAACATTAAAGGTAGTCAACCAGCTCTTTTTTTAAACTCCTGCCTGCAAGTTATCTGAAGCTGCTGAGGCGAAGACAGCCTTGCTTCAGAAGCTGCTTTTTTTCATGTGTTTCATAGGCACTGCCACTGTCTAACGCCATCTAACAAAGCTAGCTCATGGTATGTTCAAAACACGGTTTGGAGGCCTTCCTCTCCTTGAGCCTATTTGGCTCGTGTGCAAGCATTCAATGAGGATTAGCAAGATTTTAAGTGTTTCCTTTAAATGAAAGCTGAGCATCTTCTATAACATTATTCAAAAGCCTGGGCTGTAAGACCTAATATTGAGAAGGCTGTGGCAAAATCTTAAGGACTGGTACAGCAGTAGCATAAAATTTTTACTCATCTGAATTCAATTATGAGTTATTCTGTATTCTCCTAACACCATCACTATTCTTCATATTCTTTTGCAGCACATTCATTGAAGCTGCCCTGTATGTGCCTTTACATAAAGCAGGCAGCAATCTCAAGTCTGCGAAGTGTGTGGGATGCGGTCCTGCCCTTCCTGAAGATAAGGGCCAACCAACTTGGAAGACAGCACGCAAAATTTCTGGTTTTATATCCCACACTCTGAAAGGCAAGGCAGCCTCTTAGATAAAAGGTAATTTAAAGATCCAGTGAAGGATATATTGTTTGCCAGATGCAACTGAAGTCTGAGAAGTAAAAGTCCAAGAAGAGCTGGCGCACACAACTTTATTCATCTCATTTGTTACTTCTTAGATCCCATCACCATATCTTGCAAATCCTGGGCCATGACAGGAACAGTCCAAAGCAAGGGCATAATAAATCAGCTACTTCAATCATAACCCACAGAATATACAAATAAAACTCATGAGGATCTAAAGAACTTCTGCTCCTCTCAAGGCTGCCTCAGGCCCCACTTGCGCAAGACGTCCACATTCCGACTAAACCATAAAATCAATGGCATTTAATACTTTTATTTCCTGTGAGAAAATCTTCTGCATAAGAAAGCAAAGGGATGGGCTAGATTCACCCCTCAGTAATCTGAGCTGCTCTCCAATGACTCCACAGTTGTCAAACCAAAAATTCATCCAAGTTTGCAGAGATGCAGCAGACAAATCCAGTCCATGATGTTTCTTTCTTGCTGTGTTTACAATAACAGACCAATAAATGAGTATTTATGATAAGATGCCCTCTTTTTAATCTGTTTGCTGGAGTATCATGGGATTTGTTTGCCGATTTGATGACTTTGTTATTTATGGATTTACAGATTGCACATGATTAGGCAGCATATTTTGGATTTTTTTTTTTTTTTTTGCTCAGTTTTGATGTAGGCAAGCATTTTTAATTTTCAAAGAAAACCAGAGCATCTTTAGTATTTATATATATATATATATACACCCCCATGAGAATATTTCCATTCATAGTCTTCCATAGCTTTGAGCTACTTGAGAGAAATGCTGAAAAAAGGAAGGGATTGGATAACTGAAGAAAGAAGCTATGAATGGAAGTCATTCCTCATTTTCTGCCTGCAGAACTCTGAGGAATATTATGTTACTTCTATTCATTTTCTTGGGTTTTGCATGAATAGCTGAAAATGAGCCTCAAATTGTTTACCATTGGTCATGACTTTCCCCTGTTTCTCAGGGCGGACAGTGATGGGAGCTGTGCATTCCCATCAAGAAGCTGATTAACCACAGGCTTTGGCTGGCCAAAAATCAGGCAAGGGCAGGAATAAACTCCATCACACTTCACGAGATTTTGAATTTTGTTCTTTCATTTCAGAAGCAGGACAACAAAGACAACACGGTCAGAACTGGCACAGCTAACTGCAAACCCCAGCATCTTCAGAACGGATCCTTGCAGATAGTTCTGGGAAGCTTCAAGTCCACAGAAGCTCTGGGGAACATCTCAGTCGGAGATGACTTGCCCAGCGCTCAGCTCAAACGAGAGCCTGAGGGGAAGCTAAAGCCAGGTATTCCAGACATTTCCATGGCTCCCAGCCCATGCTGGACGCGACGTCACTGCGCCCCAGCCAGCACAGGGGCAGGTGCCCAAAAGCTGAGCGCTTGTGACCACCCAAACGCTCCTCACCCTGTCAACAGGGCCAAGGAACTTCATCCTCTCCTAACTCCTCAAAGCCCACGAAGCGACATTAACCTCTTTTTTTGAGCCAGAGTCTCCTTACGGAGGTCAGATGCGCCCCAGCACTGAAGCAGCAGCCGTATAATCGTGTTAGGACAACGAAGAGCTTGAGCTAATAAACCCAGCATTTCAAAGGGCTTATTGGTTCGGGCTCCATGCCATGCGGAGGTTAACAAGGTAAAAACCTGTTTAGCGAAGGAGACATATATTTGACCGTCCACAGTCAGGTCAATTATTTAAGATTTAAACATTCCCTCCAGAGGTACTTACCCAGTCAGCGCACGTTGCTTATAGTGTGTTCTGTACCTTTTGACGCTGCCTTAAATTCTACCTCCCAAATGAAATTGGAGTGATGAGAACCCTCCCTTTTGCCCTATTGCAGTTGATAAGAGCACAGGGGCTCAGCAAAAAGTAAACTCACGTGGCAGAGCCCCATATTATCTATTGCATTCAGCCAAAGAAAAAGGGCTGGATCTGCAGCCCAAAACACAAATTCCCCTTCTTTAAGGGAAAGCACAAATTCCCGTTCTTTGTTTTTCCCATATCCTGAGAATAGGTGTGCCTGTACATGTTAATATTGCACCCTACACCCTGCTTCATTCAAACCAATATACGCTCCAGGTTTTATGGAGTATTTTGGCTCAAGTGTTATCGCTTGGACGGTGTTTACAGCAATATTCATTGTGTTCTGCATAGCCCTGCCTATCAATCAACCTGGTAATAAAGCCAAAAGGGAAATTGGTGGAAAAGCAGCAAAGCTGCTAAATTTAACAGCTTTTCATACAAAACCAGCACGGAGGCAACTGGATCAAGGTACCTGTTTGGCTGTCAAGCTAAAACAACACGACAACAACAACATAAAGATACAAGAACAGGCCTAATTATGGCTAAGAACAATAGTTCACAACCACAACCTACAGCATTCCAGTTTGGCTTAAAAATAACTTAGGCTTCAAATTGTTATCTTTTCTTCGCTGCTTTCCCGAGTTAGTATTTCAAGAGGACTGCTGTTATAAATAGATTTATAATGTGCGTGTGTTTACACACACATCTCCAAGCAGGCAGGAAAGGCAGACTAGAATTCCAAATGTATCATTAGAGCTACATGTTGACACCCACCAAGAATTGAAGGGCCGTCACACAAACAGTGACGATGATATTGATGAATTAAGACGTGTTTTTCATTGTGCATTAGTCCAAATCATAAAAAAAAACATAAAAAACGAAGTAGCATAAGATCTGTGTTCCCAGGGGCCCTATACAATTCCCATTGAAGTCAGTAGGACTTAAGTAGCAGTGGCGTGAGGCTCTCAATAATTCGATGCAGGTGCTGGAGATCACAGCAGCACCTACTAGAGAGCCACCCAGAGCAAATCAATCAGAATATGAATGAAAGCCAGTGAGCAGAGCAAAGAATACAGGTAATGAAGGGAGGGGGAAAAAAAAAATTAGTGTAGAAAGGTAACCAAGGAGAGATGTTCTTAGCACATTAAGAACTACAACAAAATATTGCATCTCGACTTTGTTGCTGCTTGTAGAAAGCTAGGAAACGAGCAAGGGCTCATTATCGAGCTGCTCAACACCAACACGTGAATCACTTAGATTTAAAAAAAAAAAAACAAAAAACAAAAAAACAACAAAAAAAAAAACAAAAAAGAAAACACTCCACTTGCCTAAAGAATGCTGCAGATGAAAACAATTTCTACATTGCTCTCTATGCAAACTCTTGCTTGGTATTTATTCTTTGGTATCTTTCTGGGAAAGGGTTCTTAAGTACATGCCAATCCCCTGGTTTCTGCAATCCAAACACAGAAATAGCTTTCGATTCTGCATTTTCAGTCCTCAATTAATGGGAAAATGTCTTCTGTGGTGAGAAATTTCAATACCAGTATCCTTACTCATTTGCCAGATATCCCCAAAAGTGACTGTGCTGAAGGCCTGGTATTCAAATGACACTAAGAATCTCCCATCACTCCATAAATAAGGGGACTTTTGCTTTATGCAGCAATAACGCACAATATTAAATGAACCTGGAAAGCCCCCAAGATCATTAAATGCTAAACAGCTGGGACTTCTCTGATTTCGGCATCCCTGAAAGTGAAGCAAAAAACTCCAATACCTGAGTATTAAATTGGGAAGACTTCTCTGCAGTCCTAGGTAGGAGGAGGGAAGAGTATCAGGTAAAATACAGCCCCTGTTCCTCCTCAAACTACTTTCTGAAGAAAACAAGGATTACGCAACCACACTGAGGGTTTGCAAATATCCATCCCGTCTCTTCCCAGTATTTTCTGAACCACCCACTAATTACAATCTCATTTGAAAAAGATTTCAAGGAAAAGCAAAAATGAAGAGGTGAATGTTGGCCACAGAAGAAACCACCTAAAAGCAAAAAACTTGGTATGTTCCAACTGGAAAAGCTCTTAATAAAACCAGAAAACAGATGACATGACCTAAGACTCAGATTTTTCATAGAGAGGCCTCCTACTCACGAGCGCTGGAATGGATTTTTGGAGAGTTACTGCAATGACACCCAAAATTTAGAGCAACTTTTACAAGACCACCATGTCTGGTGAAAAATGATGAAGTGACAACATTTACTTGGATGGGTTTCATTTCGCATGGCACATTAATATGCTTTTGTACTTTGAGAACACCACAGGTTGCCTACTAAATCTTGTAGAACACAAGGCAGCTTTGCAGACCTTTAAAAACAGGCCCCAACTTGATTCCGTCTACTTCACAAATCTGCTTCCTCACTGTCTGCCTAGTCAGTCCCCGAGGTCCTCTTGGCCTCGCCTTTTGTCAAGCTCAGCTTTTCAAATGAAATGGCTTGGAAAGCACGCTCTCAAATGCCTACGCTCTTTGAGCCTGGAATTCATTACATTGAAGAAGTGGCCAAGTTTGCCTCCTCCTCCTCCTCGCCACATTTATACCACAAATCTCAAATTTCATCTGTTTTCCTTGGTATAACCTGATGAATTTTATGCAACTTTGCCCACTTGAAAACTGATTTATAGACCAGGCGTGTGAAAAACCTTCTACAAACCCACATGGAGTTGCTGGAGTTTCTGTTAACCACTGAATCGTGACCCTCTCTTTGGTCTAGCCCAGCTCTAGATCGGGATCGGCTGTAAGATGGACCGAGGTCTCCAGCCCAGCACCTTCCGGGGACCGTAGGCACAAGAGAAGGTCACTCTTATGGATGATCTTCCTCAACCACCCCAGCAAGGCCTGGCCTTTCATTTTTTGCTGCTGTTCCTCCAAAACCACATCCTCCTCCATGTCTTTTAAAGAACGCTCTCCACAAAACACTCAGTTTGAACTCGCGACCGAGGAGATGCCCCGAGTTTGGGCCAGGTTTTAAAAACAAAAGAAATCTTATTCTGCACCTAAACCAAACGAGCGCAACAGTAACAGCAGATGGAGATAGAGCTCCTAGCACAACTCATGAATAATTTGAAATCCTATCAGAAGCAGCGCAGCTTTCTGAATTTCCCTAGCAAACAGCATGTCATTGTTAGGCTCCAACTTGACTAAAATGCAAAATGTCACTTTTTCAGAAAAAAAGTGAAACAAGAGACAATATGGAGTGTAACAGCTAAACTGCAAAGCATATCACCACTCACGGTCTGAAATTGTGAAAGACAATGTGTGTACACACAGGCACAAAAACTATTAAAATCTGGCTCTTACCTCCATCCCCAGATCCTGAGCCTGCATCTGAAGAGAGAAAAGAAACAAATTTATATGCATGTGCCACAGAAGCTCCTGTAAATATGTAACGCAACACGGTTCGGTTAAACGCATTATGGTGCATCTTATGTTTGATGCTATCCCTGGGCAAATTATAGAGATCTAATCTGAACGTGGTTCACTCAGCCCATCTTTCGGATGCCCGAGCTCTCTTTCTTTAAGCTCCCTGTGTGAGACTAAAATAACCTGGACCCCGGAGAGCTGTAACATTCTCATGAGCCCCTGCCTCATTTTGCTGTTCATTTTGGCTGATAAAGCAGCTCCAGGAGCTTTGTAGCTAACGGTTGTGTAGTCCCTTCACTTGGCCATTACTACCCCATCATCATCAAACAGTATTTTTAAATACATTTAGTTGATGATGGACCAATGGGAAATTAATGCCATGATATGCACAAAGCACTGGCCTCTCACCAGAACATAACTAGTTTAAATAAACTGCTGAAATTACTAATTCCCAATTCACTCCGTTCTGCTGGGTGGAACCAAGCAGATCCACTGATTCAGAGAGAGCAACTCCATGAAATCACAACGCCAAGAACCTCATCTCAAAGCTTCCTAACCAAGGCAAAGCAAAGCAAGGCATGCATGTAAAGAAATGCAACCCAATAGCCACCAAGAGAGGTTTCTTTTGGAGGCAATGTTGCCTGTTCTTCCCTTTGGGAAGGGGTTATCCACTTACTAAGAGTCATAGAAAGAGTCTGGAAAGGCTGATGTGCAATCAATTCAGTTGGCACATAAATACTGGGTCTAATGTACTGACAGTAAGGTCTGACAGATCTGAACTGGTTTGTAAATGTCATCATTGCTCAAAAGCAAACAAACAAAAAAAACCAAATCAAGTGTTTTTTTTTGTTTGGTTGAACTGGATTTCAAGCCTTTTCTGCCAGAAAAGGCAGAGACTGATTCAAAATTTTTGACTAGCTAAAAGCAGGAGAGCTGCACCACTCCACAGCACTGGTCTCC
This sequence comes from Nothocercus nigrocapillus, assembly GCA_013398345.1. Lineage (NCBI taxonomy): Eukaryota > Metazoa > Chordata > Aves > Tinamiformes > Tinamidae > Nothocercus > Nothocercus nigrocapillus. The sequence goes on along the minus strand of WBNA01000098.1, from coordinate 2,258,186 downwards.
CAACTGCTCAAGTCTTAAAATAGATGTATACAGCAGGAGAACATGAAACAGAGTCAAGAGGGGGCTGGAAGAGAGAACAAAACAACCTTCCTCCTTTCTGTGTCAGAAACCCACGCTGCCTTTCAGAGAGAATCCTCCCAACACGGCCACTGCCCGTAACAAGCAGGTTAAAGAGAAGGTGCAGCAATGCACCAAAATTACCCTCTTCAACACAAAGTTTGAGCAGCTAAAAAATTCCTATGGCACACCGGGTTTTGTCAGCCTGAGCTCCATTTAACATCAGCTTAGAGAAGAAGGAAAAAAAAAAAAATGATAAAGAAGAAAGATTGCAGCACAGGTTTTTCCCCCTCTTGAAAACTGTTGGGTAAAAGCTTCAGAGAAAAACAAATTTCCAGGGAAAGAAGTGCCAAATTATGGCACTGCACTAAGTTTCTCTAATGCACTTTTTATTGACTCCTCCGCCCTCACCTGGAAAAAGAAAACGCTTTCAGCTTAAAGAACTCTCTCAAGAACAAAGACTTGCTCCCTCCACTCTTTTCAAGCTAACTTGAAACGTCCCAGCTCAAACGGATGCTGAGCACAGGAGAAAAACATCCAGAATTCCTGCACACCAGCTCGGTGCTTTTCCTGACAGATTTTGCTCAGTCACCTTTCTAGCTTTTACTTAACGTTCACCATGCACAGGGACGTCTTAAGAAATAATAAGTCGGCTCTAATGTACCCTTCCCCGAATTCTTCCCCAAAAGCCCAGGAATAAGCACGGACCGGTTCGTTTTGGGCACAGCTGGGACAAGTCAGTGTGGCTCACTTGGGCCACACTGCGGTGCCCCAGCCGGGCATCTGCTCGCAAACACGTGGCGAACACCCTGAGAAAACAGAATCAGAGGCGACAGCACCCCGACGCCACCCGCTCTAGCTGGCGGGGAGGTCTGCAGTAATCTGCGCGCGCTTGCCAGACATCTGCTCGCTTAATCTGCTCCCGGCTTCGCGCAGCAGCGGCAGGCAAGGCCACTTTCCTGGGCAGAAGGACGCGTTTCTGGGGCTGCCTCGGCACGTACCTGCGGCACACGACCCTTCGGAGACCAGGAGGATCTCGCTCTGCTGCTTGCAGGCGGCTTGCTTCAGGTAGCACTCGTTCTGGTAGGTGTCCCCGTTGGAGCCGCACACGGGCACGTAGTCACTGTTGCACTGGCGGGCAGGGACGAAGGAACGGCAGCGTTAGCGGGAGCCGCTCTCGGGCGTTGGAATAAACACAGCCCCGTGCTATGGGGGACACGGGGCAACCCGCGGGCTGCGGTTAGCGCAGGCTGATCACGCTCCGAGGCTGAGCGGTCCTCGGACGCACCCTGCGCGTGGTCATTGTGCTGGGGATGTGATTATCTCGTGATTACTGCACTCCTGGCATGCCTCATCGTTTAATTATAACGCACACAGCGATCACAACTATTATGTACCAGCGCTCACCTCTGCTTAAGCCCAAGTCAAAATTAGCCCCACTACCTATTTAGCTGCCTTTTGCACCAAGTACCTTAGGTGTGTTCAGGAAAGCACAAGATGGAACGCAGAACTGAAAGCCCTAGGTCACAAATACCAAAAAAGCTTTGATACGAGTGACTACAGGAATGATTAACCCTGTTAATTGCAGGCGTCCATGGCGAGCGGCTGCCAAGAAATTATTCATAGTTGGTCAGAGTGACATTTGGATTGGGCCAAATCAGATGACATTTTCCTCATGCGTTATATTTTCTCAAGTCTTACAGGGCTGCTGCCCAGCTCTGGCGGGCCTTAAAATGGGAAGGAAAACCAGCAATAACAGAAATAATAACCCTGCTCCTTCCTCACCTGTCAAAGAGCTCCGCAATTCAGAGAAGTTAAATGGGTGATTAAAACGTGTTTTCATGCTATGAGGGTGAAGAAGTGTTTGTTTGCCCCAAAAAGACTTTGCAAACAGTAAGACCTCTTAAAAGGGAGGGTTTCTTTCCTCAAGGAAATGACTTGGTCACTCCTTTTCCTCCTCCTGGAGAGGCTCTGGAAGCTGGACCTCTTGCTGCTCCTTGGTTTAACTTGGATTAACTATGGATTAACTTGGATTAACTACTCCCCAAAATACTTGTTGTGACCCACCAGGCATGAAAACAGTCCGGAAATTTACCACAGAGCTGCAAGGTGGCCAAGCGACCCTGGGGTTTCACGAGCACTGCAGCAGGTGAGAGCTTTAACATAAACGCTGCGAAGTCCCAAGGAACACCGTCCCCACAGAGAGGGGGACGGGATCCTGTAAGGTCATGGCCGTGTCCGTGGCTCCAAAGCACCCAAAATCAAGGCAAAGAAAGGCTCACGGCTTGAGCCAACGGCCACTGAACCAAGGTCACAGAGACTTCTACAGGTTTGGGCCCATTCACTGCTGATGACCAGCGGCTGGGCCCACTGGTGCCAAATTCACTCCTTTGGTCACACTGGCACTTTCTTAACTCCAGTTACCTAATTTCTTCGAATCCGTTCCAGACACCTCCTCCTCACAGACCTGCCCACCTTGGCATGGGGATAACCCTGATCTCCCAAAGACGAGGGACTATATCCTGAGGGTTTTATCGGGCTTGGCTCACCCTAAGTCACCAAGGGCTGGCACCCTTGCCTGGAGCTGCCATTGCCCTCCCTGCCACCGAGGCTGGATTTGCTCCTTCCAGGCTTTAACCAGCACCAAAACGGCACCAACGACAAGGACCTGATGTTCCCTGTAGATGCTCCGATACCCCAGCGCTTGGGGCTCAGCGCCCGCCCTCGCTCGCCACCAAAACACGGGGCGAGTGGCAAGCGTTTGCTGCAGCTTTTCCTTAGGGAAAAACGCCCGGCCCTGTGTCACCACGCCTGCGGAGCCAAGGCAAACGCTCGCTGCTGCTCTGCTTAACAATCATCCAGAGCACCGAGGTTCGATCACAGGCAAACTAGAAAATGGAATAAAAAAAAAAAAAAAAAAAAAAAAAAAATAGTCAATACGACGACTCCCTTGATGTGGGAGCCACCGCCACTGCAGTACCTGTGGCAAACAATTGTTTTGTTTTTAAAAGAGGAAAAAAAGAAAAAAAAATCTTTATTATTATGAACTTCGGAGTTTTATCACTCAGGGTTACTCTGCTAAGGTGCATTCAGCTCTAGAAGCACCAGTGAGACTTGCCCAGCTTCAAAGTGAACGGCCTATCGCAGCCCGGTCATACATCAATCATTCCAGATGTGCGCGGTCTCAAAGCACGCACTATTTGGCCTGCAAACATTCACATCGGTGCTTCAAGTCCAACAGCTTCACCGATCCGCGGGAAAACGCAGAAAACCGCTGGGGCAGGAACGCACAGGCAGCCCCTGCTGGAACACGCCTGAAACCCTTCTAATTTGTTGGGTTTTTATTCAGGTCATTATGTAAAGCGCAGCTGCTCCGTGCCCGGCTCAGGCACAGGAACGGGAATCGCTCGCAGTGAAACCCTGTGAGTGCAAAAACGCCCAGGTTCACACTGAGCTGTCAGAGGACGAATAAGGAGGGAAGGAAAAAAACCCGCTCCTCAGTAATAGCCCACAGAAAGTACATGAACGCGGAAGGAAGTTTATAGTTCGGGAGGATTTCTTTTTAATCTGCTCGGTGGCACAGATAAGGGCTCCGGCTCCCTCCCCAGCACGGCCCCTCCGCAGCCTTCCCCGAGACGTTGCATAAGCACATTACAGATCCATTTCTTTAACTAGATCACAACTCCGAGGACGGGCAGCCACGATCTGTATCAGAAGTGCATTTAGAAAGGGCTTTAAATCCTCAGTAAAAGAGCGGGGAAGCAGAAATCCGACATGCAAAGCCTGCAGACCTAGAGGGCCATTTAAAACCAGAGCATCTGCATTTTCCCAGAGAAACTTATGTCTTCTTGACACCAGTTGGTTCTCCTGCCAGCTCTTATATGTGCTGCCAGGTCTCCCCCTCGCACTTCTCCGCATGGAGAGGGATCAGCTGCCGAGCCATAGGCTGCAGGGAGAGCGCCTCGATTTGTCTGCTTGTTAGCAAATTAAAGAAGGGAATCTCCATCTTCTTACCTTGAACTGACAGACACAAGTCACACTGTCTCCAATCCTTAAACACTCCCCATCAAATTTACAGGTATTGGTGTCGCAGAGAAAGAGATCGTTTTCTCTGTCATCATAACCTCAAATGCAAAGAGAGGGGAGAAAAAAAAAGAAAAAAAGAAAAAAAAGAAAAAAAAAAAAAACAACACGTCAGCCTTGGTCCAGCAAGGGGAACAATACGGGATGATTGCAGTTTAGTGCACAGCACAATAACCTTGTTGGTGGAACAACACAGCCCAGATTTTCTTTTGTCCTTCCCTGTCCTCAGTTTTCCACTTTTTTTCCCCCCTCTTTTCTTTTCGTTTTTTTTTTTTTTGGCCTTGCTTCTCCCCGGCTCTTTCTATTAATCCTCATTCCCCGCAACCTCTCACACTTCCTTCCACCTCACAGGCTCCGTTTCCTCAAAAGTCACCGGGCGATTTCGCCGTCTCATCGCCCCGAGCCGGAGATGTCATTAACGCATCCGCGTGCGGTCGCGAGGTGCCGGACAAGAAGCCCACGCTGGAATTCCTCCAGCCGGGATGCAGCGAAGCCGCCCGCGGTGAGGACGGGCAGCCCGTGCGAGCCCGGCAGGATGGATCACCTCTAAGTTAGCGGGAGGGAACCCAGCTCCGCGTTTTCTACGGGAGAACCAGCTGATGCGACCGAGGATCGCAGTGGCGGGCGCGGGCAGGATGCGACTCGCGAGGCGCGAGCAGGAATTCCAGCTCTGCGCCGCTGACCCGGCGCTCGGGCAGCGGGGAATTGCGGCGAACGCGAGACCCCGAGCGCCG
>WBNA01000098.1:2180445-2231940 GCA_013398345.1 Nothocercus nigrocapillus | reverse complement strand
AAAAAAAAGATTTTCTGTTTTTAAAGAAAGCTGATCCAAGGCAAATACGAACGCGGGGAACGCTGGCCATGAAAACCACTTACATAGCGGATTACCCATCTGCAGGCTTGGAACAGGAACAATGCAGACCTCCTGTTTGGACTGATGGGACCATTTAGTGCTCTTTCCAACAAACCATTCATAAAATTCATGGCTCCAGCTGATCCTCGTTACTGCGCTTCCTTTGCACATTTGTCCCGGGAAGTCTATTCCGCGTCTTTACCGGGCCGAGCGCAGAAGGGCAACGCCTGACCCAACGGCGTCCAGCTCCTGCCGGGGGCTGCGCGGGAGCAGCCGCCACGGTCAGGCGCACGGCGAGGGCAGCGGACCCGGCGCCTTCCCGCTCCGCTCCATGCCCAGAACACGTTGCCCCCGTAAACAGCCGCCTCTGCGAGTTCTGCCCTCGTTCTGCTCCCTCTGGCAGTCGTGCCGCTGCTCTCAGCGCGGACACAGATGGACCCAAACGCGGAGCAGGACAAGCTGAGGTTTGTGGGAAGGGCAGTCCAGGCCTTGACTCAGCTTCTAGGTCCATCCCGGTGAGCCCGCGGCGCTGCTGAGACAGCTGAGATGAGACAACCTCTCCGTAGACGCACGGGGCGCTAAGCAGGACTTGGCAAACTTCTGATGACTCTCGATATTACATTTCAGAACAAAAAGACATGATGGGTCTGTGCCCAATCTGTCGGATATTTAGTGGCTCTGAGGATTGTCATAAATGGGTCTTTGCTGAAGAGAACTGCAATCTGAAAGTCACATCCAATAATCTATACCATTCATACAAGGCAGCAACCGAGCTGCTGCTAAGGAACATCCCTTGCCTCTGCACTACTTTCGCTGTACTATAGGGCAGCCTGTCTAAAAGCCATCACGCTCTGCCCAGCAATTAACCAGAAGTAACGTCCATTGAAATCGAGTTGCCAGAAAAGCTGATTTCTCAACTTTCCTTAGAGTCCAAAATAAGCGGCTTGCAGTGGATGGAGAAGGACACATTGGAGATGAGAAGAACGGGTTCGTAGCATTGCTGGATCCGCTTCTGAAAAGACAGTTTTGCCACGACACTTCTACTGTAGGGAGACAGAGATAAAGGATGTCCTCATCCAGAGAGTGCTGGAGGCTCTTCCACGGTCCTCCTGCCCACTACACCTGCCTCTCATCACACACAGCCACCTCTCAGGACTGAGAAAACGGCTGTGAAAGCATAAAAACATGCAAAGCAGGCTCCTAAAAAATAAAATAGTCATAACAAAAAGCAGTAGCACAGTCATCCAAAATTTTGGGCTTTCCTATGGTTTGTACAATCACCAAAAATAAAATTAGAAAAGGCTCAGTTCTCTTTTCCTCCACTCAGAGCAGAGCACATTAATTCAGTTTGTCTTCACAGGAAGGCTGGAGGAGTATTTACATGCTGAAAATTCAGATGCCAGGGAGAATTCAGGACTTTACTGGGAAGAGAGACATCTGCTATGGTAAGCTTTGGCGAGGAGCAACGTCCTGCAAGTGAAACAACCAGGATCTAGCGGGTATCTACTCCATAAACACCCTCAGCGCTGGTGAAATTGCTACTGGACACAGGGCGAGACCAACGAGAGGGACAGCAAAGGCAGCTGCAGAGAGGCCAGATGAGCCCCGTTCTCGTTGGAAAACTACTCCCCACCGGCGTCTGCTCCAAATTTGGGTATTGGCCAAGCAGCGAGATGCTCTAACATCTCCAGCACAGACGCTCGTGCTTGTAAAACCATCGGTGCTTTGTTTCCCACTATCACAACCATAAAGTTTTGTCAGCAAATCTAATTCTCAGCAGGAATATTCCTTCATCTCTTCAATCTGAAGTTGTTTCAGGTTCACTATTTTTTTTTTTTCCTTCTTTACATTATACTTTCTTGTTTCACATGGAATATGATACCAGTCCCCCTCTTTCTTTTGCAGTATATGGAGGATGATGCCAATTAAAATCCTGTTCAAGGATAACCTGGAGGATGATGCCAATTAAAATCCTGTTCAAGGATAACCTGGAGTCACTAACTTGCCATGAAATAACTAAATAAAAATCAGGCAAATATAGTGGACATGGGAATGACAAAGACAAAAGAAAAGATTCAGGAAGCATCAGTCAACAGACCTAATTCAATAACATCTCAGACTATCTCTAAAAATAAAGCAGTAAATGAAAGTTAGGCCGCTTTTGTGGCAGAGATCACGTATATATTTGCATCCCTAGAAAGCTTCTTGCAGTCTTTTTCTAGAGCTTGAATGAAAGAGGATAAATTTTAACTACCACTAAGTAGCGTAGTTCTGATCAAACCTCACCTCTAAAGGAGACCACAACAGCGGAAGGAGTTATTTGGCATCATACACTTACAAAAAAGCACGGTAAGAAGAACAAAAAGAAATATGAGCAAGCTACTTTCCACATACAAATTCAGTTTTTCATCCTATTTAAGGAGCCCAACAGTAGAATCGGATCACACTTGGTCATCACTGACACTTCAATAGTCCTTTATTTATTTCTAATCTTTCACAGTTGCCTTCCCCTTCCATGGACGGACAAGGGAAGCTTCCTGCTGCGTTCCCAGCATTTAGAGGTTCTGCCTCTCCTACAAGTGAAGAGCTGCCTTTTGAGTCTAAACTATGCGAGACAGGTCTCAGATTAGAGAATCCATTTGCTCCTCTAATATAAGACTTGTTTCTCAGGCACTTAATGCTCCTAATATCACCTTCTACGCAGTTTAATGATTTCCCCACTACTCAACTACTTAATTCGCACTTACTAATCATAATGTGATTAACGTTGCTAGACTGAGAATGCTTTGAGACTCCATGCAACACTGTGCTATCTGCAAAACAACATTATTCACCACTTTTCAGGACTGTAACTTCTGCCTTTGCTGTTTGCCTTTAGGTGAAATAAGCTCTCCAGGGAGGCTGCTGTAAGATGCTACCATCCAGCCCAAGCTCCAGGATCCTTCACCTTTTTATGCTTGCTTGCTTTTAGCTGGTCTTCTACGAACACATTATATTACATTCGTGGTGCTTGGCACCATCCCTAAGAAAAATTTATGCGATATAAATATATTAGATTATATGCAGAGAGAGTTGTTATCTTAATTGATAAGCACAGGGAAGAACAGCTACGAAGAGATGGTTAAAATAAGAGGTCTGCTTGAAGACGAGTATGGTGAATTGTAGATCTAGAGAACATGAATATAAAATGTAAGCATAGGGATAATAGAAAAAATACCAAGACCTACAGAGACATCTCTGTAAATGTCAGCGTAGAATTTGACCTTTTGATATCTATCATACATTCATCTGTCTTTGTTTGGGACCAGCATCTCCAATGTCCTTTGCCACTGCCTTGCAAATCCTGTGCTGTCTGTTCAGGAATATTACACAGGGAGGTCTGAAGAAATTAGGCAGAGAGCCCCAGAAACCAGGGGGCTGCTTAAGCCTCCTGCCAAAGCTTCCCAAACGTGAGGATAGCGCTGTCCTCCTGCACCCACGCTGTCCCTGGACACAGGACCTCCGGCCGCAGGAAACCTGCATGGCACCGCTCGGCCAAGCCCTTCACGGCCAAGCGCCTTCCCAGCAAAGAGGGAGGGCAACGCCGCCCCCGTTACGGTTCGAACACACGTGTCTTCCCAGGAAATAATCAAAGTCAGCAACTTAGCAGACCACGCCTGCTGCAGAGATCTCAAATCCTCCTGCGACCACGCCGTGCAGACACGCTCCCACGAGGAAGGCCCTCTTTTAAAGGATGTGCAGGCTGTGGCAGCCACAGAGGTTAATCTAAGCAGCAGATCAGCTACTGTAACGAGTAGTGACAGCTTGATTAAAGATATTTTTAAGCTTTCAGTAGGCACTATTTTTCTTACGATGTTAACAGGAGATAAGAAGCAGATCAGCTGAGGTTATCATCATGTCGCCTGTAACTGCCCGAAAAGGGTCATCACTTCTTGAGTTGGAGAAATGAATCTCAGATCCTCTCTTCTCCAGCACCACAACCCCCCTTTTTATTTATTTATTTATTTTTTTAAAGCATTGTTCACTCACAACTCATTTAAAAGTCAAAGATAGGGGAAGCCCTTATTTATTTGCATGCTGCTAGGAAGTGAGTAATGAGCTACCTTGCAACCTGCTCCAGCTAGAACAAGGTCGAGGAAAGTGGTGGTTGGGGAAAAAATAAATAAATAATTTTTTAATCCACAGTCCTCTTCAGGGGCAGGATTTTGTTCTGTCCGTACCAGGAGGGAGCTGTGCCTGTCCTGTACTTGCGTTGTGTCGTAGCACAGAGCTTAGAGGATGCATCAGCCCCCCACAACAGCGCGGTACAGATTATCATAGAGACTGTAAAATACAACACTGAAATGATGCTTTGTACAGTAGCTTTTAGCTATCGGCAATTTTTAGACCGTGGTAATTCCTTTATTTACTTGTGCTCCTTCATTAAGGGGGAACAGGACCGACGCGGATCATGAGGGGCAGCGTGCACGAAGACACCGCTGATCGCACCGACCGCCGGCGGGTTCTGCCTGAGCACTGGGGTAACGTTTCCACAGAAACTAAACTCCCTTTTCCTCAGGGGTACAAAACCACATTCTTCTAGCGCATTGCTCACGGGAGCACGGGGAGGCAGAGAGGAGACAGAAGCTGCTGGAGACACGATCAACTAAAATTCCTCTTGCCCTCCGCAGGCGAGCTCAGTCAGGGCCCCACACGCTTGAGGATGCGAGCCGAAGGGAGAACTGCCTACCGAAAGCAAGCCCGCGCCCAAGGGGTTCGCCCGGCCGGCGCCTCGGAGCAGACGCTCTCCTGCATCGCTCCGCAGCCAGCCCGGAACGAACGGATTTGTACCCCTGCTTAAACGTTTTGCCGAATCAGGATCTCGGTGCACCTAGCGAGGGACTCCAGATCACCAGCGATGACTCCTTGGCTTTCTCCAGGCGCGCGTTTGCTCTGGGGGATATAGGTGAATCATGGAGGCAGCTGTGAAATGCCTCCACAAGGCAGCAAAATCAAGGTTCCCACATTAACCTTAGCCAACAGGTAGTTTGCCAGCTCTCGAGAAATCACAGCTGTGTTTAGAATAAAACCCTCCTGTTACATACATTCACAGTAACAATATACTAATAATTTGCTGATATTGTAGGTGAAACTACATGTATACTGGAAAAAACATGAATTCTTAGCATTGCTCTGGCAAAGTTTCTTTTTTTTTTGGCATCTGAGAGTCCACCAAATCCACAGCAACCAGGTAATTCATTCCAATGCAAGTAACACAAGCATTGTGTTTTTCACCTTTCTCCCTCAAAAACAAACAAACAAAAAGACTTCTAGGAGGAAAATATTGTTAAGGGGGAAGTCTTTTCTCTTCCCAAATAGCCTGCACTTTGGATTATTATTTACAAATTAAACATTAATTTAACATTCTCAAACAATGGAAGGGATGCTGAGAGAAGCTGACGATGCATTATGGTATCCCAGCTATGAAAGTACTGCAACACCTCAAGACCCATAGGTAGCTGGCAGTGTGACTTTATCATCGCTCATGATCAAAAGTACCAATTTATTTACTACCAGAAGACTGAGAAAACCCGCTTCATTTGAGCACTCTGACAAACAGGTCTGAACACCACGTTTTCAGAGCACTCACCCCTAAACCATGAGCCTGGCTTAAATCCCTCGGAGAGGAGCAAGCAATTTGGAGAAAATAAAGTGTATTCAAATATGGAGAGACCTCTGGATATGTCTGTGGGAGCTATTCCATCTTTGAAATGATTTATTATTTAAATTTAACTTATTTTTAATTTATTTTAAAACTAATATTATTTGAAAATATTTGTTTTTAGAAAAGAATCCCCTCCATATACAGAGGGTTTGAATTAATCCTCTTCATACTATTTCCACTACCTTCTTGGATAAGCCAGAGTTGAAGTTACTAGTACCATGGGCCAGCTCCTCCTTTGCTTGCACAATTGCCTTGCTCTAAGTCTTCAGAAGAGCACTTGGTATCTCCACTCACTAATATTTAAAAATAAATAAATAAAATCCAATCATTAAGTGATGCAGTCTCCATTTCAAACTTATTTTTTGTCTATATAATAATGCCATATTCTTTTGGAAATCCAGGTTCTGGGAATATTAATGAAGAGAAGTGACAGAGCCTTCATAGCAGTTCTCTCTAGCAGGAGCTTCCTCTGACCCAAGTTAATCTTCCTATTAGGATGCAGGATCTGTATCCGCATCTTTGCGCTCCCGTGCTGCACGGGCTCAGCCTGAGGAACAGGCTGCTTTAAGGACATCCGAATGAGTTCCTCCTGGTAAGCGTTGCTTTAAAAGAAAAAAGAAATAACCATTTAAGCCCAGTCCAGCCCGCACTGTTGTCTCCTTCCCGCACGCAGTCAGTGCCAGCGCACACCGCGACGGAGCCTGCGCTGACACCTCCGCCGCGACGCCCGTAGCCCCGCGCGCTCGGGCCCGGCGCATCCCTGCCGGTGCTGACGGGCAGGCCGAGCCCTCGGCGGCTCCCAGCGCCCGGCCGCGGCTCCGTCCCCGGCACCGCGCGCCCGCTGCTCCTCCGCCTGCTCCCCTCCGGCCTCCCCCGCCGCGGAGAAACATCTGGCGGAGCACAGAGGCCCCATTCTCGTCTTCCTGGCACGGAAATCGCGTTAGGTGCTTTAATACCACATCACGCGTGAGGGGAGGCAGGAGGAGGAGGAAAGAAGCGAAGGGTTTCCACCAGCGTGTGCCACCCGGGTGCCTGCCACATGCTAATTCCAGCCTAAAATAATAATAAATTTTGTTAGTAGTATATTGCCTTTTTTTTTTTTTTTTTTTATTACCTATTTGTATCTGAGGCTCTTAAAAAGAAAGCAGACACAAATCATAATGCAGGATGCCCCTGGTGGCTTCTATCCCCTAATTGCCCCGATAACTCGCTCGATTAGTGCTGTGCTTTGTACAACAGGACTAGCTGGAACAGAGAGAGTCTTTATTTACTTCTAAAGGGCTCTGGGTATGATTAGCAGGAGTGCATAAATGTACATTAGCCCACATTAATGCGGCAACTCATCTTGACGGCGGACAGAAACAATACGTATTGTGTTTTTCCACCCGGCGCGCCTCTCCTGGAAAATTCCTTCCACAACAAGGGCCTCTGAGGCACTTGCTTTAATTTTCCTCCTGCAGTTTGTAATTACCTCAGATTGATATGTCTGTTATTCTAAATAAATTGCTTTACTGGCACAAAAAAAAAAAAAAGCCCCCTTTGTAAGCAGATTATATTCGCTGTGGTAGCTGAGGGCCAAGTCTTTGGAGAAAATACCCTCTCGCTCAAGGTCCTTTTTGATGCTTTCCATCTCAGCTAGAGTCAAGGGCCATTTTGGAGTTATTTGATTTTTATAAAGACTTTTTTTTTTTTTTCTCCCCCACATTCGTTCTAGTGTCCAGAAATGGCTACACTATAGTAACACTGGGTGAGTAATTGTGGAGCACAATTCAGCATGGTGGTCATCCTTGTTCTAATATGGTTATTTTGTACTAAGCTTAACAGGTGGAACAGTCTCATGCATTGCAGAATAGACCCGTCCTTAAGGGAGCAAAGCTTATCCTACCAACGTGTCCAAGGATGCTCCAGATCCACCTATCACCGTGCGTTTTATCTGAAGTACCCCAGAGCATTTAACAGCTTCAGCAACACAGGTAGGTTGGACCTGATCCAAAGCATCTTAGAGCCAATGAAGATGCAATATATTATATTATGTAAACACTGGGGAAGTCTCTTACAGTTATCGAGTAACAGCCGATGGGCATCCAAGCGGCCTCAACTCCGCCTATAGAGATGGAAACCAGTGACAAAAAAATAAATAAATAAATAAAAGAAAACCCCACACCCCACTGCCTGCATGAGTCAAAACTGCAGTTAACCCAAACCGAGACCAAACAGAAATCCTTTAACTGTATTCATATAGTTAACGTATGCTGTTGGCAAAGAGCAACGCTTAGGTTACGCGCATGCCTTTGCTCAATGTTCTCATTCTGGAGATGTTCAGTTTAACCACGAGACTCCATTTCCTTGGCTGAATACAGCTGATTTAACTTTGCAATCTCTCCCGCTCTAGGAAAACTTAGGAAAAAAAAAAATCCTAAATTTAATAGTGCATTTATCTGCAACTAGTGATTGAGGCCGGCTTGTACGTGCCACATGCCACCTTGAAGCCCTTCCGAACACTCTGAATATATACAGTCCCAGGATGGAGCCTTAAATCGGGAGTAAAGCAAGGAGAGTCTCGCCACCTGTTTCTCTTGCCTTAAAAACCAGGTAGTGGCTACTGCTACAATACACACGAGTAAAATTCCAGTGGGATTTAGGCGGGTGGGAACAGCCCGTCTTGGTGGACGGCGCCTTACGTCGGCGGTGCCCAGCCCGGCACGCCACAGGAGATGTCCTGTCCCAGGTATAAGCAGCTCAGCAGGTGGTTTTGTTCACGTTAAATGCTCACAAATGGTGCTGTTAATTGAATTACAGATTAACTCATTATCAGATACAGTAAGTAATTTTTTAAAATTAAGTGGAGATTAATTAGAATAGCTGGGCACAGTAACTGAGGCAAAATAGTCCCACCCTCTGCATCAACACCTAAACCTGTCAAATTATTATAATCAGAAGTTTATTTGGGGTGATCGGGTGCATCTGCCAAGATAGCACCCACACCTTCAAGACTTCAGTATTTATTCTAGTGCTAAAAACGCAGTGTTTGGTATCTACAGTGCTAGAGAACATCCTTAAAAATAAGGGATTAGCTTGTCTAGCCTTAAAGAAAAAAAAATATAGAGGATTCAGTCGTGCATTTAAGTGCTTATGTGCCTGAGCACTTTTGTTATTTTAGCTGATAAAAACCCAATAGAAAACAGTCTCTATTATCCTTTGAAACTATTATTTATGACACTGTTATGAGTATCAAGGTAATATTTCCTAATAGGAAATAATGTAATAATTAACTACATTGAAGCCTGCTCTGTTTATATAAATACACTCACCATCAACTGTGCACTTCAGCCATCAAGGTTATTCCTCATAGACACTAATCTATGTGGTGCAGAACAAAATAGAAACAAATCCAATCATTTTTAGGCAAAGAAGAATCAAATACAGCAATTTATAAAAATGTATTCCTAAAGGAGGAGAAATGGCTAAGCATTATGAATCTTTATTAGCAACTGTAACGTTAAGGACAAAGGCAATTTAGAAATAATCCATCAACTGATCAAGAGCCTTGTTTCCCCTCCCTTATATAAAGGGCAGGCCTAACCCGAAACTCATTCACCAAAACCTTATAAATAGTACTTTTGCTTCTGGAAAAAAATGTATTAAAGCCTTTTAACGTGATTCCCGATAAAGCATATCATGATGAAGTATATTTTCCTTGGAGACTATGAAGAGGAAATGAAACCCACCAACAACCTATTACGATAAGGAAAGATGCAGCCCTTTGATACGAACGTTCTTGTACAAAAATTCGTAACGTTTCCAAAGAAAAGCAGGATTCAAAATACCATCTTTGTAGCCCCCTGCGAGGGCCCAGGCCATGAGAAGCTGCCAACGTGTGAAAGGTCAGGAGCTGCGATGCAAGAGAAATTGAAAATATTCAGACTGAGGTTGGTTGCTAACAACAAGATCTGGCCTGGTCACTTTCAAATCACGCGTGGAAACTTCCTATTCAGAGAAAACATGGGCAGATTCTTTTGTATGGATCTTGAGATCCGTAACACCTACAGCAAGAACTGAAGGAAAGCCAACGAAGAACTAAACCCACCGTCCCCTCCTCTCCGACACTGGAAGCGGAGCACAGGCTGACTTCAGGGCTGCTGTGATACACGAAGGGAAGCTCCTCTCCTCTCTTTCTTTTCTCCAAGCAAATTAAAACAGTATAAACCCTGACAAGCGCCACCTCTTTGCAGACGAGGCCACATCCTGGCAAGTGTCCTCTGCTGCCCCGAGCCCTTTAGCGCCAGCGACACGGGAGGAAGGGGAACATTTGCCGTTAGTCTCCAGCACACCCACGTCTTCGCACGCACATCTCGAGGGCTTTTGTGCCACCCCGGGGACGGGCTCGGCCAGCTGGAGACGTCATTCTGAAAAGCACGGAACGGAGAAGGGGCCAGAAGAGGGTTAAAAACCCTGGTTGTAAAGCAATTACAACCCTATAGAAGGGTAGCCGTGTTCCCATATGCCAAGGCAGACCAGCATTTCCACAGCCACTAAAAGAAGTGCTGTAAATTGTCCAAACGATGCACTAAAAAGCTTAAAATCTACTAATCCCCTTAGACTCGGCCTCTAACAAGACTGCAAGAGGAGCTGCAGCTCCTTCGGGCAGGAGCAATGCATCGCTCCCTCAAGCCGGGCGTCGTGCTGCAAAGGCGTACGTAAGAAACCAGCTCTGCCCCAGGCGGCTCAGAGCGCTGCGATGCTGCACCTTGTCATTACACTTCAGAAGAACTTGCTTATTTAAAAATTCCACCAGTTTCAAAGTTAAATCCGGAGACAAAGCGGGCACCCTGAGATATTAGAGGCTTTTTCACTAGACGTTCTGGACACTGCAGTACCTTTCATGTTGTTCTAGAGGGTAGGTAAGCTCATTGCTCCAAGTCCAAAAGCTTTTGGAGCCGGACAGGTAGGGCTAAGCTTAAAGCTTTAGGCACGTTTCAGAAGGAAGATTCATTCCAACCAGCCTTAGCAGTCAGCCTTTTCAATGGGACCTCCTTGCAAAAACATATCTAAAATAAATTACTTCATCTGGCTGTGCCAATGTAAGCCATTTGGAGAAAAAAAGAAAAAAAATCATAGTACATCAGCTAGTTGCATTCACAGGAAGTAGCAATTTCTACTTTGTCCTTTGTAAAACTGCAAATGACACCAAATGCCTAAAATTCTTCATCCTGGAAGGAGGAGGAGAAATGTAGATATAAAATACTGAACTCCTTTATTTGGGCAGTAGATGAAAGAGCAGTGATACATTTATTGACTTGCTGCTCCACTAATTAACGTACTGCTTTCAGCCTTAGATTTTCCCACCACGAGACTGAGTTGTTTTTTGCAGTCTTCAAAAAGCGACCTCTCAGAGATGCTACTGTAAAACAAAGCAAACACCCTATTCAGTCATTTCTATTTTTTGAGTGGAACCACACAAGCTATTTCCACGAGGACTTTGGGACGCACCTTTGGACATACCCAAGCTCTACACAACACGGAGAAAAAAAAATAATCATCATCTCTGGATTACAGAGCACACAAACCCAGTTAAAAGTTATGGAAAAGAAGGGAGAGGAGGAGAGGAGCATTAAGCCACAGCAGAAGACCAGACCTTGCAGGCAACCCTCTACAATGGGGCTGGATTCAGGCCCATTGCAAAATTTGGGTCTAGAACATCGAAGCGTAGAGGTTTTTCCTTCCCTCCTCACCTATTTCTGGCCACTGAGAGGAATAAGATATTGAGTCATAAACAGGAATTCCTGTATTTCAATGGACAACCACCTATTACTGCTATTGGGATTTTAAAAAAACGTAGCAGCAAACGCACTCATACTGCACCCACCAAATGGTGATTTACCAGAACACACTACCCCATGTTTCAGAGACAGACATTAAGGGGCACAGGTTTTAACTTCCAGGCAACCCTATTCCTTAGGATCATTGAAAACGCTATTCATATCCAATACAGTTCAAATGCACCACATAAAACAGTTCCCCCCGCCCGATGCATTTTAATCATATCCTTGGTATATTAACATGAAAACGAAAACCTTTCCTCGTGTTCTGGCAAGACCATTTGTAATTAATTACTTCCCAGCGTTTTTACGTTGCCCTTTCTACTTACAGTTTTACAGTTCCCAAGAACTAAATGCACGCTCTTTAATTAAAAAGCACAAAACCTTTCCACTGCGTGCTGTAATACATTTATACGGCGACGAGGCGGACTATAACGGAGCTTAATGAAGCCGCACAGCCAGGTAGAGCGAGCTGGGGAGGCTGCGACAGCGCGGAGATTGCGGAGGGGCAGCGGCCGCTGCCGGAGCTCTTGAACCCGCGTTCCAGTCTGCGCTCCAGGAGAGAGCGACTTTGACCAAGCAGCTTTTAGAAATAACGGATAGTAAAGGACGGAAGGCTCCCATTTTGGTCACAATTTGTAACCATATGTCAAGGATTCCAGTACCCACAAACCACTTAAAAAAAAAAAATAAAAATAAAAAAAAACTTACCCAAAAAGGAAATAACGAGAGCATTCTGAAAAAGAAGGCAGCAAATGAGGACACAGAGGACACATCCCCTTATTTCCTTCCCCTTTGCATACCTACGCAGTACTGACCCAAAGGGGCAAGCAAGGCAGGATCTCGGCCAATATGAAAACGGGAGACACGCAATCCGGGTGCTATTTATTTTGCCCTTCCTTAGTTCATACAGCACCAAGCTGCTTACCCCTTTGCAGAGACAGAAAAGCTGCTCTTGGCTCTTGCAAAATCTCTTTTCTTCCACTTAACTCAACAGGAGCAGCCTGAACCCAGCAGCTGCTGCTTGTTTTTAAGCCCTTGCAGCCCACCTGGGGCTAATGCAAAGCTCCCACACAGCCAGAAGCAGCTGGGGGCATGGGTAAGTTAGCGCTGGAACTTTGCACGTGAAAACTTGGAAAGAAGAAATAATTCTCTCTAATAATGCTAAAAGACAAGCACCCTCCATCACACATCTTCAAATTTCTGGGGGTCGGTCTCGGAATGTATTCAGCAGAGAAAAAAACTACAGCTCTCCTCATCTAGCAGTTTGCTTTTCCTTCCCCTCCGTCTTCATCCTTGCCTTATACGTTTTTCTCCCTTCCTCTCTAGTCTGCTTTTCTTATTTATTCAGTCAAGGAATAGCAACCATCTACATGGTTTCCATTTCCTGAAAAGAAATCAGTTTGAGTCAAAACCTAAAGGCATATTTTAGACCTAAGTGAGAAATGCAGGGTTTATTCTGATAAATGAGGCCCTGTATGCAAGAGCTGTTGGTGTTTTACCACGGTGTATTTTTCGCAATTGTCTTTTCCAAATCAATAGCTATGCAGTGCCTCAAGTTCCAGGTTTGCAGTGTTTTGGGCCCAAATAATCTCTCTGCGGCAGTTACAGAGCGTGGGCCATGGTGCCAGTCTCTCACAGAGGTATTTAAGGACGCTTGTGGGAGCACCTGAATGCTGGGGCTTCTTCAAATATGCATTTATTTCCATTTTTACATACGTTTAGGTCCTAAAAGAAGTGTTCCTGTAAACAATATATTCCTCGTGCAAATAGTCACGGAGAGTTTTAACTACTGTTGATTAAATTAATCTAAAAATGGATTTAAAATCCTCGTGTTGCGGTATTTGTACCTGCTGTTGCCTGTGAACGCAGGCTGTTTGACTCCTTTGCTGAGAGGCAGCACGCAGCCCGTGGCACCTAAGTCTTATTGCGAACGCTCAAGTACCAGCAAACCTTAGACTGGTCTTTCAAAGAGGTGAAAGCAAGCAAGGAGAGCAGCGTTTTTCTTCACTTTGTTCCCCGATCATGAGAAGCTCATTTAACACATTTGTCAAGGAGCCTGTCAGGTTAGGCGTGTGCTATACTAACTCAGTGCTTGCATACTCCATGGCAGACGCTGTTATGTAATTCATGAAGAATCTGGTGGCCTCCTCTAAAGGACTCAGGGAAGAAAGGAGAACGTCTCAGCCTGAACTCACCCGCTGCATCCAAAAAGGAGGACAACGCATTAACACGAGCTGGCAGAGTGTGCGTCCTCGAGGCAGTGACAGCTATCCGTGCAATTACAAACTACGTGACATTATGCTGTCTAGACCTCAGGGAGCATCCTGCCAATTTTTGGTCTATCATTTATTTTTGGAGGGAGTGATGTATACACTTCAGTGAAGTTTCAGTACCAAACACTTTTCCATCTTTGGTTTTGAATAGTTTGACTTAAAGGGTTTTGTTGGGCCTCTTTTCAGGAGATACATCCGAGAAAATCAGGAGTCAAAGGAGCTGAAACATCCAACAAGAGGATGCTTTTGCTTTCTCCCAGGTATTCCTATAGACACTGACTGTAACATCTTCTCATAGATTCAACACGCAAGAATGAACTTGGAAAATCACACATTTAACAGTTTAAATAGAAATTAAGCTTTGTAAAGAAGGGCTCTTAAATGAAGGGAAATTCTGGATATGGAAACAGACCAAATACATGTACAAATATAACCTATAAATTATATGTATGTTTACTGCTTTGGATCAGATTAGCCTATAAGAAAATTATTTATATGAATGGATTAAAGAAGATCATTTCTTTGTTGAATATATTTGGGCTGAGCTTGAGTAAAAAAAAAGTCTTTGAAAGGGGTTTTGCTATGTGATAGTTAATGCAGTAATGTGGAAAGGAAAATAACTCTGTGCTGAGGCTCCCACATGGTCTGAATTTGGTAAATTCAAAACAGCGATAGGACAGTTCATCAAGAAAGGTGAGACAAATAATAAATACAGATCTATGAGTCTGGCCCACAGTCAGGCATTCCTTGTTCATAATCGGAGACCCTGCAAAACAGTTTCCACCGTTCTGTTTTTCCATCTGCGTATTATACAGGTCAATTACATTTAACTCTGGACATTTCCCCATCTACTTGCTGGCCATCACTCACTTAACATAAATATCGATTTTTTTTTTGTCTCAGTTTATCAGAGCTCAACCGAGAGACTATTAAAACGTCCAGCTGAGCCTGCCAAAGGCAAGTTCCACGTGGATCCTGTTAGAAAGCCATTACTTCGCTAAAAGAGAAATATTTTTTATAACTGTTTGCTCTTTCCTTCCACCTTCCTGACAAAAGGAAAATCAAGAACGGTATCGCGCTTGCCTGAGACCCCTGTGCAAAAGCAAGCGCAGGGTTGCCTAAGATCACTCCCGAGAAGATTTAATTAGGGTACATTTTGGGTTGCCAAACCGACATAAAAGCAGCAAGAGAGAAAGCAGACTGCCCAGCTCTGCACAGAGGATGTTACACACACGGCTCGGTGTCAAAGCAGCGCTCAAAGAGCCATGCGATAATGCTGCTCTCCCACAAAAACCTTGTGCGGCCTGTCGGCTCCCAATCCTGCGCATCAACGCGTGTGCGATGGCAACAGGAGTCTAATCTGGTTGGCCATCTCCATCCGGAGATAACCATTTTGAGGAGCAGCAGGAAATATATTTGTCTGCAATAAATTAAACGAGAAAAGTCCACCTTTCTTATGATCATGATGAGACTGCAGTTCTATATAGTTTTCATGCCGGTGAAAGAAGATTAAAATTAAAACGAAATTATTTTATGAAGAAACATACCCCTCTGCCCTCACAAGGTTGCCCAATAAGCCGAAGAACTGAATGTTATGGACGTTGTTGAGCAAATAATTGCTTCCTGCAGCTAATGTTATATTATGACTCCTATACAATGCAACACAATTTCATTTTATAATGCATTTTCACAGAAATACCTTGCTTTCACAGAAGTTACTCCATTGTGGACTTTTTTTCCAAGACAGAGAATGAGAGCTATGAGAGCTTATAAGAGATTCCTTTGCTGGCTGGTAAGTGCACACTGAAGCCAAGGACACCGGGGGCATGGGAAGTTACAAAAATATAAATTCTACCAAGCAACTGCTATTATAATTGCAAAGATGCTTCTGGGTCCTGGATAAAAGTGGTCTGGGGATTGGGATGGTCTTAGCTCCGCTCTTTTCTTTTTTTCCCTCCTGCCTCTCCCCCTTCCCTTCCCTCTTCTCTATTTTATTTTATTTTATCTTTTTTTCCTAGCTTGGCTCCTTTTTGTGAACTGAAACTAAACTAAAACTGGCAGAAAAAGTGAAGCTCTGATATTTGGCCGGCTCCACATCTCAAACCATGGGACGCCCGCTGACTCTCCAAAACGGCGCTGATGGCAAATGGGCTGTAATAGGACATTATATGCCACGACTGCACGTTGATGCTATTTCCTCAAGTGATGTGATGACACCGTTACGGGGCCGTTAACCCGCCTGTCACTTTCTGCATTTATCTCAGTCAAGCTGACAAGAGGATTGTGCAAATGTGACTTTGGGCAATGCAAACCGCCCGACGCATCAGGCAATTGGTACCGAAAAGAGGGACTGATATGACATAGACACACGTTTGAAGACGTGGCTCTTGCCGCAGGAGATCTAAATAAAAGGCTGGTCACATCTCCTAAGCAACTTGGCAAAGAACTCCAAAGATGGCTTGGATTTTCTGACATTAGCCTTCATATATTATATAGAGTTTAGAAAGTACCACACATCAGGGGAAAAAAAAAAAAAAAAACTCTCTATGCTTTAATCATAAAAAATAGACATATCTTGTCATCAACAGGTATTTCTGAAAGTACTGCCTGTGCTTTTCATGGGGAGTTTTGAGAAGTAATTACATTACGGAACAATGTTCTGATAATGATACTGCTCTTGTCTTAGCCAAAATTTCCATTAACCTGAATTCTGCTGGATTGAGGACTGTAAATCTGGTTTTAAGCATAACTGTATCAGAATCATCCTTAAAAAGATGGGACATACCATTTGTGTGTTCTCACTTACCTCCTCCTTAAGAGATAACAGGTATCTACCATTAACTCAGTCTCAAAAGACGTTACAATTACTGCTATAGGATTATCATTTTCTTTCCCTATCTAAATAAAAACATAAAAATCCAAATGCTGTGTCACAGCAGCCCAAAGGAAATAAGGATCAAACTTCTCTCTTCAAACCTTTCCCCCTTCTTTCCTCTCCTTTATTCCCCTAATGTACAAAAGGGCACACGGAATGCCAAATTTTGCTCTCTCCTAAGAGACTTTGGCCCATTAAAGTATGTCCCTCTTGCAACAGAAATGACCAATAGCTACAGATCAGCTTCACGGAGCTGAGGAAAACGGAGCCTTTCCTCAAGTTCAGAAGAACTCCAGGGAAAACCCACTACAAGGCTGGAGCTCAGGACATAAATGTGGAAATAATTAGCAATTAGATTTAATATAGAGAAGAGCTGGAAACTGGTAACAGGCTAAAGACTGAAAAAAACCCATTTTCATATTGCATTGTCCACATTCCTTCTCTTTTCCAAATGTCATCATGGTGCTGATAAAAGCACGGGAGCTATGTTCAATCCCAGGACATTTCTGGATACATGGATCAAAAAGACATCAGTTGTTGAAGAAATACCAACCAGAAGCCAGAAATGCAAACTAAAAGTCGCGGTGCGCACAGAGCTGCTTCTTGTGGGACGCACTCTTCCCCTCCGCAGCCTCACCTAACACCTCTCAGTGCTCCGCAGCTCCCTCCCTCTCAGCATTTTAGGCCTTTTCCTTTTATTCTAAACACTAAACCACTTCCTGTGTTCATTTTGTGGCTGGAATAATGTTGCAGCAGGGTCAGTTTTCCACGACACGGGAATACAAGTGGGCGCCCAAACACCAGCGCTAGCATAAAAAACATTATTATTATTTTTAAACAACTCAATCACCCAGGGATAAAGGAACAGCAACTGTATTTACCCCGTTTCCCTGCGTGTAATCTGCCTCCACAGCAGATGTGACAATTCCCTGCCAAAGTAAGTCCATCCCACAATTGGCCATAAAAAAGCATAATGGGTTTTCTCGCTATTAGCAGTTAATAATTACCGACATCCGCTGGCTCTTGGCGGGCAGGCGAGGAGCTGCCACCTCCGCGGTGCCAGGGATGTGCGTCCCTTCCTCCAAAGCACCAAAGAGCTTCTTCTCCAAACTGCTGCTCTGCAAACATTCAAGGGACCTGGAAAGGCTGTTGCACCGCACAGACAGGGAGTTTTGCAGCGAATTCTGGTAAAAGCAATTTATTTTATTAACCTCAGATTCACTGAGGCTCCTTTTCGCAGGTGGTGCCCACAGGCGTCTCCGAATTGGCATCAGGACCCTTAAGTGACTTAAGACCCAGATTAGTGACTCTTCCCCTGGTGTGAGTTTGGAACAGCGGTTGCTTCCTGCTTCCAGTGACTTTCCTAGAAACCTGTATATTCTGATATTCAGATATATTCTGATATTCTCTGTATTCTGATAGCGCTTCATAAACATCACTAGCACACTACCAAGTTCAATATTTTATCCAAAGCCCTACAAAAACTCTATCAAAACTGGACCACTGAACACCAATCTCTAGCTTTTCAGCCTCATGAGCTTTTCGGGGAAACAAAACACAACAAAACAAGCAAACCAAAAAAAAGTTTGGAGCCTTTTATCTTTTTGGCACGGGGCTGTGACATTTTCCACTGAGAAATCCTGGACATGGTTGTTTTCAGGTAAAACCACCGCAAAGAACACAATAATTGCATGCTTTGTAAATACCTGCCTACCTGCTCCGCTCCGGAACGAGCATTTTGCAAGGCTGCAGTTATGCTCACCTGATCTTTCTGTAGAGGAAACCACTTCTCCCCTTCTTTGCCCTGTATTTCTTCCCTGTGTAAGAGGATTCTCAGTTCCCCTCCTGCCCGACTCCTTCGCTTTTAAAGCCACAGCCTCGGTCTCCTTGTAGATTCTCCCCTATTAATTCTTTATACTGCATCTGTCCATAGAAAACCCATGCAACGATATCTCAGCAAACGTTTCGCGCTGCTTATAGCAGAAAGTGCTCTAGGAAGTTTGTGTCAACTCCTCCCATGTGGCAAAAATCATCCAACTTCATAGCTTTCAATATTATACTGCCTTGGGACTTGGTGCAGTAGAAATACATTTTAAAGTTACATAAGATTAATTTTTTATGCCACTGAAGCGAACGGGCTTTGTAATTAAATTTGTTTCCAGTTGCCTTTTTTTTAATATGAAATGCTACTTAGTGAAAGTTGAAATATTAAGAAGCATTATAACGTGGTACATAATTTTATAATTTTAAAAATTATTTTCTAGGACAACCATATTCTTATAATTTGTTGGTAATTAGGCAAAAATGTTTCATAATCAAGAGAACCTGATACAGAAGGAATCCCCTGCCTCCTGAATTTTTCTCTGCTGACTGAAAGAGAATTCATTAATGTAGAAATAATATCCATAAGAATAGATATGTCTCTATCACTTCCGACTTGAGCAGTGAATATCACATGAATTCGGTAATATTAAGAGAACAGACGATGTGACGGCTACATTATGCATGAACCCGGTGTAGTTTTCTCCTCAGACTTTGTGGGCTTACCTGTGCTTTCTTCATGCCTTTTACAGCAGAGATCAGAGCGCAGAAGGTTCCCTTGGCAGGAGAGTTAAACTGGATAATAATATATGAAGAGTAACAGGAGGGAGGAAGGAAAGAGGGAGGGTTTCACTCAATCGACTTCAACGATCATTAGAGGAAAGTCCACACCAGAAGAGGAGAGGGTTTACGGATC
Organism: Nothocercus nigrocapillus; assembly: GCA_013398345.1. Classification (NCBI taxonomy): domain Eukaryota; kingdom Metazoa; phylum Chordata; class Aves; order Tinamiformes; family Tinamidae; genus Nothocercus; species Nothocercus nigrocapillus. The sequence continues at coordinate 2,212,469 of WBNA01000098.1, read as the reverse complement.
TGTGAATTCCATGTTTATCTTCCATATTTTTTTAAAACGAACTGAAATGTACCAAAAGCACATAAAACAACAAAAAACAAGAAAAACCCCCTGGGGTCAGCGAGCTGAATTCTCTGCCAAGCTGGAATTATTCCCAACAAAATGTTTACCACTATCGCATTTTGTTACCTTTAAATATGCCAAGAAACGCTTCCCTGGAAATGGCAAAACTCCTATATTCTGCACAGCTGAAGCAGAGCTTTTTTAACATTTACAGCTTCCAAGCAACTCCTTGCCTGCATCAGGGACACCGTAGCCATCAGGCTGGATACTTAGGCTGCCACCCGTTCCTTTCCAACCCAAGAAAGCCTTTTTCTTCAGAGCAGCACTTAAGTAAATGTTTAAGTGCTTTCTTGAATCAGAACCAGAACTGTCACTCTCTAGGTGATAAATATCTAGGTGATAAATATTTAAACTTAGTTTTTTCCCTTCTCCTCCATTTTTTTTCCCCCCTGTTTTGTTTTATTGCTCATCTCTGTGTCCTCTGCATTTCTTTATAAAGCACAAAGCAGCCACCGAATCCCGCTCCTATCGGATACATTAACGGAGGTTGAATTTGCTCACTGAATAAACGCAAGCCCCTTCATTTCTTCCCTGCACCATACACGAACGGTAAATTCTGCCTCGTGTCACCTCTTGCTCTCTGTCTCTAATCCATCACAAGTTCTGGTCTTCGCAATTTCCAAAGTCCATTTTGGATTTCCATTAGGATCACATGGATAAAGACCACGCGACTTGCAAACACTTCTATCGTTGTAAGAGCTGAAAGAGCTTTTTATCTGAGCAGATGCTCCCCAAACCATTATCCCATAATACTTCTTTTTAATGATATTCCACTACTTGGTTTGCAAGGCACAAGCTCATTGCAGACTTGGCTTAAAATACTGCGTGTGAAGGTGAAGGGGGCCTTTAGTCCTATGACTCACCACCTTATGTTAATTTAAAAGTTCTTGAGTTACTGTATGCATCCATATGCAATACCAAACTCCTGAAAAATTAAAATTTTAGAAAGGAAATGCTTTAACAATATCTTACGGCTTAATGAAATGCCGGAACCTTCAAATTCCATAGCTTTTGCTTTTAGGCAGAAAAAAAGGCCAATAAAAGAAAGAACATGGCTTTGGATCATCACTTATTGACACATTTCATCCTTCAAAAAGAAATAAAATAGAAGAATGAGAATCCGTTTCTTCTCAACGTTGTCTTGACAGGGATTGCTGAAGGTAGGAGCACTTTTACATGCCTATTTCTTGAGTATTAAACATCTGAAATCCTTCCTTCCAGTGTCCAGTGAATCCCATTCCCAAGCATGATTCCTAGTAGGCAATATTTTCAAAAATAACCAGCATTTCCACAGTATCATTTACAAGGACACGGCTTTCGATTGCCAAGGGGGGCAAAGACTAGGAAACTCGAACACTTAGAAAACCTGTCTCAAGCAACCTGTGCAGTAGACGACTGGTCTACCATCAATTCTCATGCTGGAAAGAGGCGCCGCGTATTTCATTACCTGATACGCCTTTGTTTTGGACTGCAGTATTGGAGAGGACACCTCTGTTCTACTGGCCAAGCTCAAACGTAGCACAGCATACAAAAACCCCAACTATGGTTGCAGAAATAATGGCTTGGAAGTGGTAAGAAGAATCACTATAAAGCATTTAATTCCCTATGTAACGAAAAGTTTAGACATCACACTTAGCACTTTTAAGCAAGAACTCACCATTTTTAATCATGTTTCTGGTTACCTTGATCAAGAGGCATTTTCTTGTCTGCTCCGGTGGTCAGAAATTTGGCATGACTATGGGTTAAGTGAACAGGGTCCAAGAGTTTGGGTCCCAGTGATATTAGGCTGTCTGATTAGGACGGTCTGACATCCTGAGTTACATATCACTCATACGCAGTAATTGTATAATCTTACCTCTAAGGGAAAAAAAAGGTGCACAGCCATCTTCATGCAGCGTGTGTGCTTTTAATTTACCGGCACAGACGGTATTTACCACTAGGCAGTTCAAAATGTGTTCTCAGTAAAACACTTCTATTTATTTACTTATACGTGGGACTGAAATTAAAAGTCCTATCAATCTTGCAAAACCAGAAAAAAAGGATTCTGAGACAATTATATATGAATTTATATATAAATGGAGATATTTATTGTCCATACTTAGAGATCCTAATCTTTTCAGGTTTTAGGCTACCTATCTGAAGATGATCGGCAGGGTTTTCATAAATCTAATAAACAAGAAAAATGACATACAAGTTATCTGTCTCGTTACCAGTGGGTCTGCTCATTGAAGGATAACCACTCATATCTAGCTTTCTACATTCATTAATTAAACCAGAGAGCCATGAAACTCGGGATAGATCTTCAGCAGAAAAATAAGTGCATTTTTAATATGAGACCATGAACTCAATTTTCTGAATATCAATTTCCAATAGAAGCAAAACGCAGAACTAATTCTGCTACCGACCCAGAGGTGAAAACTACTTTACACAACTTTGGCTACCAAAGGGGAGAAGTTATTTCAACTATCTTAGAAGAGCACTAGTTTAAGACCAGCATTTTCCATTTTAGTCCATTTTAGGTCTTTTTTTTTTTTTTTCCCCCCTTTTCTTTCTTGGCTTGTTCTAATTCAATCTACTTAGAATCAAAGCTTACCTACTAGCAAGAGTTTGTCTGGCAGGAATGGAGGTCAGCCTGAAATCAGAGATACAGAAGATCAAGAGTTCTTTGCTGAAGAGCTGCATGAGCTCTGGAAAGGTTTCTGAATTTTATGACCTCGGTCATCATACACGGGGAAGTAAAACAATAAAAACAGGAATAATTGCAAAGCAGATTCATGATATTGTATCATAACTATATTTTAAAAATTTGTACTGATGCTGTGATGCACATGAAGAGTACGTATACACATTCTGAAACAGGTGCATGTGTGAGCCAGGCATCTCTAAAAATAAAAGGAATAACTGCATATAAGGGAATCACTGTATATGAACAGCATATACGTATTTTGTTTACAATTTAAAAGCTGCCCTTGCAAGCTCTGAAAACTGGGCCTGCTAGCGGCACAGCTGCAATAAGCTGAAACCTCTATCTTAAGCCCAAATACCCTTCTTAATGGCATCACACCTGGCGAAAACAGCTGGCTGTGAAGCATTTTGGAATAATCACCAATATGTTTACAACCCCAGCCAACCGGCCGTTGAAACACCCTGCTTTTACTCATTGCACCGAGCAATGATCTTATTTAAATCTCTGTAAGAAGTGAGAGATTCTAGTTTAGTATGGGCAACCAATAAATTGCTTGTAGGGTAAAACGAAGAAAAAAAAAAAAGAAAAAGGCAGCCAGAACTGTTGCTATGTCTAAGTAGAGATTATGGCTCAAAGTAGGTTGCTTTCATAACAAATAAGCAGCATAAGATTTTTGGTGTTTCTGATTGAAAGCTTTGTTAAAACAGTGGTACATGATTCCTAATTATGGTGATTATACAAAATAGTATAATAAATCCTATTAGACAAAAAAAAAAAAGGGCAGAGTGTTGTTTCTTTAAATCCAATTTAGTCTCGAGAATGGGAAAACACATCTTTTGTCTCGGGGAAACTTGGGGAAAATAAACTGAATGCTGATGAGGAGAGAGAGGTAGGCTGAAATTAAGGGAGGAACAATGCCTTGGCCAAGCCCAGCGCTTTCTGAAAAAGAGCATTTCCCCTCTTTTTATTGGGAATTGAATTATGCCGACAGTTTCGAATGAAAAGATGATAATTGAAGTGTTTGGTTGGAGAAATGCTTTAGGAATCCCTCGGAAGAAAGACTGAGGCCGCTGTCTCCAGACAGCGCCAGCTCCTAGGTATTCCAGCTCCAACTCTTTGCTTCTCCATGACCAGCGCCTTATGCACAAAGTTAGAGGACCAGCTCCTGTTTTATTCAACATCGTGCCCTTCGCTTCCTCCCAAAACTCTCCCCAGACCATATTGATTCAGGCTGTGCATAATTAGTGCTGACTAGGGTTAAACAGCCTCAAAAAACCCACTCATTTTACATCTTGCAACACAAAGGCGAACCCGAAGACCAGCATGATTAGTCCTGTAGCAACATCAAAGTAAAGAAGAAACTTCTGCAAATATTTAAGCTTTAAAGTTCTGCGTGAATCAAACATGAATGTGAAGCAAGCACATCTGTACGTCTCATAGTGTCTAAAATCATTATCAGAATACGCAGCGGCTCGAAATAATTGATTATCTTGGAGAAGGGTCCTTGGAGCAAGGACAATTCACCCTTTTCAGCTCCAAAACCACTTAGTCAGACGAAAAAATGGAAGGTAAAAACCCAGCACACGGAGTTTCTTCCTTTTATGTTTTGATTTCTGTAGCAAACACAGAGTTAGCCATGGAATTGTCCCAACTGTGCGGATGGCGGGACGGGAGGGAATACATTGATTCCGGGAGCTCCGCAGCAGGCGTAACGGAGCCAGGCACCCCTGTGTGGGTCTAGACTCATCTCCCGGCCTGCAGAACCAGCCGCGTTTCACCCAGGGATCCTCCCGGCGGGAGGCAAAGGAAACAGCGGAGGTGGTTCCAATCTGGTTTGAAGAGTTGCTCCATGGAAACTGCACCATCATAAGCAATTGTTTTAGGAATTCAGAGCTGGCAGCTTGAGTTCTCCTTTCGGAAAGAGAACTTTCTTTCTTTGAAGGAGAACTTCCTTCCCTCGCCCCGTGTCTGGAGGGCCTCCCCTCCTTGCAGCCACCTCAGAACTTCCTATCCTAAACCTCTCCATTTCTGTCATTCCACTACTGTTCCACAAATGTTTTTCTCAATTATGTGAGAATTTTTTTCTTTTTATTTTACTCAATTTACATTCTTACATGAATGTCTTGCATGAATTACATTCGTAAAATTCACATTTTGAACAAAACATAGCAATGGGGTATAGCCCTATACAGAATTTCTCCTTTTAGACCCTGAGTAAAGAAGACGTATTGGAGAAAGAACCAGGTGGGCTTTCATAATTCCTAAAAAATAGGTGATGACTACTGAAAGAAAGCAGAATTTCAGCAATCTGGAGGAGAAACTTGGTCTGCTTCTCTAACTGCTCCCGGGCACCCCGAGTTTGCCACCATAACAGGGGCTCTCTGTATATATGTCCTATGAATCTTCAAAATGTTATTATCCCGTGCTCTTTCCATGGCACTAATTGTTCACAAACTCCAGATTCAGAATATTACCAGTAAGCTTATTTAGGGGGTAGGGAGCAGCAGCAGTTCCCCCTCTTCTCCGTGGGCCTTTCTGCTTTCGTGCGGTTACTGGGGATGCTCTCTGGAGTATTAAATGAGAGGAAGGCATTACGGTTTTTAACTTTGATGCCCCATTAAGATGAATATGCACGTAATGAACTGAGAAATTACCATTTCTGCCTTTTTTTTTTTTCTTTGCATACTGTACAAGACTAGCTAATCAGGAGGGGGGCACGCTCTTCGTGTTCTTAACCAAAAGCCATGAAATCAGGGAGAAGATCGCATTCAAACATACGTTTAATGCAAAAACAATAAAAGCAATAATAGACCCTACTATGAAAAAGGACTAAAAGGCCATTCCCCTTGTTCTTTTTTCATAGAAACACTGTAGGGGCTACCCCTTGCAGGTCAGATAGCATTGGGCATAAAACTTAGTGGATATTACCTGTAAGCCAGATGTCCCTATCAAAATTGTCAGTGTTTTAACATCTTAAGACAAAACAGCAAAATGAGTAGCACAACCACCATCGAAAATGCTGATTATATTGAAAGAACAGTAGTTTTCCTTCAGAAATGAGACTTGAACTCTACCAAAACCCTTTAATGCAGCTGCTTAAGCCCGCTGGAATTTAAAATATGTCCTTGTTTCTTAGGTCAGGTTCCGTGAGGATGAAGCAGCATTTAGTGACACCACAGGAGAAACTGAGGCCAATTATATCCCAGAGTTATTTGCTGATATTCCCTGCATGCCAAACAGAGTGAGGCAGGTCTTACTCATCCTGCAACACGCGAGCGTGGATACGAAGCTGCGTTTTCCCCTAGGGAAATCCTGTACGAAAGAGCTGACAGAGCAAGAGGCGATTCTGAACGCAACAAACTCAGAGCCTCATAAATACGTTGCAGATAAAGAACATGGGAACGCAGGTGTTTTGCACAGGACAAACACGGGTTGGCTCCTCTTCCCGAGGGACCTTGGTGGAAAGGCGCGACTCGAGCAGCGCAGCGCGCCCGACGTTCACGCCCGGCACCTTCTTGGTCTCCCGCTAGTCCCACACTTTGTCATGACTTAAACTCTGCTCTTCTTGAGCAAGTTTAACTCGTTCCACTATGCCGGTTCTTTTCTCGCCGGCCCTAGAGATTTCGAAGTCTGGGTGTAGGGACCACAACAGCACCGCTCCTCTTCCTCCAAGCAGGGGAGCGAAAGCAAGCTCTCCTCGTGGACATCGCACAAAGTGCTTGTCAAGATATCTCCTGCTACCGCAGGAATCAAAAGGAAAGACCACAAGGGAAGGAAATGGGGAACTACCCAGAGAGGAAATGCCACGCAGAAGAAAGCGGCGAGGGCGAAGGGGACATCTTCAGGGTGATGTTTAAGCCATGATTCTTCTCGGAAGAGCAGATCTAGAAAAACCTGCACTTTCATACAAGCCAAGTGCATCCTGCGTGTGCTCAGAGTCCCATCAACTGACTGCAGTGGGAAAATTAAGCATTTTTCCCCCCCCCCCCACAAAGACAGACTTAGAAAATATATGAGGTTTTATAAATTGGCTTAGCATATTAAAATAAATCAATAAATAAATCAGGACTATGAAACAAGCAGGCTCTGAAAAAAAGTAAATTATTTTAAGCTGTCATGGTTATGAACTTACGCAGGCAAGTTTGTCACTATGGATTTAAGAAATCCCACTTTGCGTCGGGCAGCACCGAGCTCAGCCAACACAGTCGAGAAAATATCCACTGCAAGATGAACGGTTTATCACTCTCCTGCCCCAGCCCAACAGATCGGGAGGCATGATTGCCTTGTGCTGCTTTATAACGGACATCAGACCAGACACATCTGTGTTCACGTGTAATGGGTCTCCTAAGTACCGTCAGAGAGAAGCCTTAAGTGGTCACCGGCGCTCTCCTCTCCCCAGTGGTTCACTACAAATCATCTTAAGGCAAAAAAATAGGCAGCAAAAATATAAATGCACCAGGAATTTCCTTCCAGTGAGGACTTGACACCCTGCTGATGGAAGGAGCTAAGCATATAACCCCGTCCGAAAGAGATTCCCTCCCAACACCCGCGGGGATACGGATTCCTGCCAACAGCCGCACTAGGATGGGCGATAACATTATGGCAGTGGAGAAATGCTCTCTCAATTAATTTCCCATCGTGTTAAGGCCATTATCATTGGACGTCACCTAGCAAAATGGAAGCAACAAAATGAAAAAAAAAACAAACCCACCAACCCAGAAGCCTTCAGTATCTTTGAAGGTTACTCACATCACTTAGCGCGTGATGCAATTGCGAGCCTCTTGAAACCGTCTGCCTTCAAAACCAGCTTTAATGATACTGATTTAAAAGCACTGACAGACAGATTTCCTTTAAATGAAGGAAAGCACAGCAGAGGAAAACAGAAGAGTAGTGCATGGGGCATAAGGAAAGAGGGCACAGACTCACCTTCTTGCAAGAGAAAAAGAAATAAATATGTAACTAAATAAATAAAACGATCCATTCAAAAATCAGGTGTCAGCTTTTTTCAGACAAATTTCAGCATAAAACTCACAAACGTTTGTGTTACAGGTCTTTATATTATATTGGCTTGTATAATGCAGTTGCTTCTCCGAGAAAGCTCCTTCTAACCACAGCTGTTCTCAACCGGTACCTGCAGTTAGTTTGCGAGAAGATGAGAAAGTTGAGAAGCAGCAACACGGACTGCAAAGTCTACAGAAGGACTCTCGTACATAGATAGGTGTTGAATGAAGCACAGTCTGGGCCACGTTTTTATTGCTCTTCGGCAGCCCTGGAGACGCACAGGGGGTTGAGGGACATCGGCACTCCCAGCACCCGAGGTAGTTCTTAGTGGAAAGAAGCCCTCTGAAATTATTGCCTTTTAGCAACAATATCTACCGCAATTAAACCAGGAAGAAACTCTGCAACGAGTTACAGAAAGTTACGTTTTGATCTGAACTCGACTCACTTCATTTTGTCCCAAAGATAACGTGAAACGGCTCAAGCAAGGCTGGCATCTCGAGCCACGGCAGGCAGAGAACAGCACTGCTCTGCGGAGGCTGTCGACCGATTTTCAAAAGAGGAAGAAGCACCCTATCTTTGGGAGACATCTGCCTCTCGGCGCGCCCGGGCAGCACTTCAGCTACGACAGCTCAGCGGTTCAGAGAGGTAATTTGCTCTTTACCGTCCCTTTCCACTCGCCGGAACGAAAGCGCCGACACGGGGCCCCGGTGACGAGCCGAGGCTCGGACTCCTCGAGCGCGGCACGGCCACCGACGGTGCTTCGTCGCGGCCTTCGCTCACCGCAGAGGATTATCCCATAGCAGAATAACAGGTCCCAGTCTTGCTCCTTAGACACCTCCTTCGTTTCAGCCGCCAGCAAAACACGGCAAGGTTTCCAGGCCGTGAAAAGGGGAAGGTTTTGCCCTTTCGTCCCAATTCGGAGTGGACAAAGCTCACAGTACCAATGGGGTGAGAATTCAGCTTCCAAGACAATACGCATAAAGTCATTTAAGTTTTGCTATCACTGACTGGTCAAGAACATTCAAAATAATACGAACAAATATACAGCAAGAATTTAAATTTCACCCAAGTTAGGCTCCAGCCCACTACATTTCCTGCTGCGGAAATGGCAGGTTTGTTGCAAACAAATGAGATAGGTCGGGTACAGTATTATACAAATTCCTTATAGGATTTGACAAGTCCATCACACCCCTGATGTCTTTAACCTTGTGGTAGTTTATTGTACTGAACTTATGTCAAACCAAATATCCCAGAATAATTGTGTGATAATCACTGACTGCTGGGGCAACGTTACAGAAGACGCAGGGCCACACCACTCCTCCTGCCTGCAGGCGACTGTACTCGTGCAAAACCGGGAGACAAATTAAGTGGGAGCTCATGCTGACACTCTCCCAAAACTAAGCAGGACGACTCTTTTAATAACGAATATCCAAAGCCACTTTTGTTCCACAGTTTTTAAATTATTCCTTGCTTCTGTATTCCAGTCCTGCCTTTTACTCTACTTGACACAGATTTGGTTGTCTGCCTGGCTTGGTTGACGCTGTCATCATAAACAAAATTCAATAATGATAATAATAAGGTCTTGAAAAAAAGAGTGAATATATGGAAAGAGTAGCAGTAGCTGTGTCCTGTTCAATAAGAGTGTCCAGCAATGGGATCTTATGTGGGAGGGAGGGGGCTATTTAAAAGGCAAGGAGCATATGCAGGTAGTTATAAAATGAGCTGTCTGCTACCACAGATGAATCCCTAATCATTTTAAGCCACTGACATGCTCTGCAAATTGCTTTTTAAGCTAAAAAGCCATGCTCCCCTGAAAGTTAACTGTACTCGGAAGCTGTATTTTCACACGGACGCAGGGACAGAGAATGTCTGACTTACGGCTCTCTGTAACATCAGCTTATGAACAACGGGCCTCAAACCCCCAGCTGCACATCTTTTTTTCTAAAAGTGAAGTTCTTTCTATTTCTTACAGACAAGAACAACGACATAACCGTAAAGCATCAACTCATGATGAGCTCTATATGTCTGAGGAGGAAGATCTGCTCATTCTCTGCTACTGTCTAAGTCTCTATTCGGTTGCTGGCTCACCTGAAGATCTCAATATGAGTGACCAACATACCAAAATTGAGTGCTCATGGTACCTAAAACCTCTTTTCTTCTCCTCCTATATCCAGGATACTCAGAATAGGAAGATCCTACCCCAAAGCCTGCACGTATGCCTTGTATAACATCATAATCTATAAACACATACACAAATACTACGGGCCATCCTTGGATTTCTGGGTAAAAATCATGGGTTGGCAGCATAGAACGATACTCCAATCCTTCCCCTTATTTTAAGCGTTTTACTTAAAAGGGGAAAAACACACCCATATTGAGAAGAATATTCACACCACAGCCAGTTTCCACTGCTGCAGAAACTTAATGGTTCATGTTCACATCATGCATAATTGGCAGCTTTGGACCATTTTTTTCCAAGAAAAAACTCCCCCAATACACACGTGGGCTAGGGAGAAAGTCTCCCATCTGCTGACGGGCTCTGCAGGCATCTGGTGAATATTGTCTTTTCCTGTGCTTAATTAGTTGTAGGAGCTGGCATAGCCAGCAGGATGAGAGATACTGTTAGTGCTCACAGAAACCCTCCTATTGCTCTTCCTCAATCACTTTCAGCCGAGGCAATGCTGACATATTTGTCCTGCAGCAGTTTGGTTTCAGGTGCCTTCTATCTAGGCAGGATATGAAAAGCAAACGCGACTTTAGTCAGACATAAATTAGGAGTACTGTCAAACAACCAGCTGTTAAATTGACACTGCAGACCCACTTCTCTCCCGCGTGGGCAACGTTTCAGTAGTCCAACCTTCTCTGTTATTCTCTGAGCATTTCTGTCACGGACGAAGGTGCCGACGCGAGGCTTCCGCAGGGGTCGCGATGAGCGCCACGAGAGTCCTGCTCAGCACTGTGGCATTCCGCATGTGGCCGGGAGCACACGCACCTGGTACTTCCAAACCTGTGCTGGCTGCTCGGAGGTTGAGCTCAGTGTCGCATGGTCTCGTCAGTACCCGGTAAGAAATCCCGTGCACAACGTGGTACCCGGGAGCAGCAGCTGCAGCGAGTTCGCTCTCGTACAAAAGAGGCCCAGCATCAAGCAAAGGAATTTACGGACTCTGAGCTTCCTACCTTGCTCCGTGAAAACCAGCTTGCCCTCGCTGAAAAAACCTAAGCAGAGGGTGTTTAGTTACGTGAAAACGAATGATGGTTTTAGGTGGGATCGCAGGCTGGGAAGACACGCTTTAAAGCTTCACCAAATACGTTACTAATTCAAAATACACAATCATGGAGTCAATGTTTGACAAATTTTAGATATTCTAAAGATACTCTCTAGGTTCTGGGAAAGATTCAGTGCTCTGGAGCTGGGCCAAGGAAATAAAGTGATCTAATCAGCAAGTAGCCACAAAACATTTCAGTGCAATATCAGCACAAAATCTGCCAGCACTAGCCATACTCCTCTCTGCCGGGGTGCCAGGGACACCTAGATACTGAGGTTCCTCAGAGCAGCTGTCTGACGCTCAAGTTCTTCGTAAAGACCAAATCTACGGCACCTTGATTACCACACCTGCAAATGTTTTCAAGTAGTGCTATTTATATCCACGCCTATGCTTGTTCTGTCATTAAGAACTGCCTTAGAAAGATAAATTAAGCCTTCCAAAGGCCTCATCTCCTACACATATGAACATGCTACAGGTAGAACATCACAGCGTATTAAAACCAAGGTTTTCGACACGTGCCTGGCCAGGCACATATGCCCATGCGTCTGTCTTCGGCCACTTTGCTTCTAACAGTCTTGCACCAAAGTCAAGGTCACCCTTCCCCAAGCATATGGGTTCCTCTCTCGTGAACATCCTGTGGACAGAAATCACTTGCACACCAGAGGGGAGCCAGGAGGAGTGCAGCATTATATTTGGGGCATACAGCACTCCACAATGCACAGATATTTGGATCATGAATTACTACTGACTGCAGCTGTTCTCGTATTTTCTCCACTTCCTTCCAGACTACAAATTAATAATACACATAGATGTCAATAACTTCATGCCAAAAACAACCCTATCAGCACAGTCTGAATGCATTTGTGTAGGGACTGTGTTTCACTGAGGGCAAGTAACAGGATCTGCATCTGCAGAGTTTTCACCTGCTGTTGTGCTGCACTAGTGGTCAAAGGGACCTCAGTGATACGCAGGAACATCCCAAGGTCTTGAACCTGCTCCTTCTCTAACCTAGCAAGTGCCCCTTCATTAGGTGGTCCAATCTACTCCACCAAAGTGAGTCTGCTCTGAAAGATATTAGCTTTCTCCGCCAGCTAAACAGGAATGTGGAATCCTCCAAACCGTTCTTATTAATTCTTATGGCTCAGATGAACCATTTCCAACCTAGTTTTATTCTTTGAGGCAACTGCAGGATGCCATTCCCAAGTGAATTACATATTTAGCCTTTGCTAGAGATAACTGAATTTAAAAAGTAAAGCAATCACACAGGAAACTTACACAAAGGACTCGAGCTCGAAGTTAATGCATCTTACCCACAGACTGTACTCAGTGTGTACTGATCAATTAATTTATTTAACAACATGTATTTCCTGTAACTGCAGACCTACCTATGCTGTTCAGCTATCACAGCTCAAATACTTACGCACATCTGTTATCTGTTTTTACTTCCTCAGTTGCAACCTGAAGAAACCAGTGCTAAAATACACTGTCCATTTGGGTACGGTGTCAAAAACCTCCTTCCGTCTATTTTTAATTGACCGCATAAGAAAATACTAGGGAAGTAATTACTACAATTAGAGAGTTGTTTGATTTCTCTCTTTTATAGGGGCTTACACCATTATTCCTCTGTCAAGTCTGGCTCTTTCTAGTTGGACAAAAAAAAAAAAATTCTCTGCCTCCGCACAGAATACGAAACTTTTATCCGTAAACGTAAATACTGCTCCATACAGGGAGCCTACTCAGATACCTCCTGGCTTCTTGGAATTCTCAAAAAATAGCTAAATTCAGCGAAAGGACAGCTTAAGCAGACCCAAAGTCTTTCGGGTAAGGTGCTTGATTACAGGCACCGGCAGCAAGGTGCCAACCACTACACGCGCTGTTCTCCTGCCTGCCCCCAGGCCTTCCACCCGCTCACTTAGGAGTGCCCCAAAGGGCTACTGAGCTCACACAGGGAAGAACGGAGCTCCGCACTGACCAAACCAGGGCATCACCCACAAGGACCGACCTCACACCCCCTAATGCGAACCCAAAACAGGTGACGAAGGAGTGAATTCCGCAGCACACGCTTCTCCCAAGACCCGTTTTTGGGGAGAAGCAGATGGTTCTGTGTTCAGTATAAAGCTAAGAACTACCAGATAAGCTGGCAGTCCTCCCCCACCACCTAGGAGGAAAAGAAGTTTTGCCACTTTTCCCCCAATAGAGCTTCCTCGTCACCATTACAATGGCAACAGAGGGGTTGCCCTTACCTTTTCTTTTACCTGGCATCCAGCTGCTGCCAAAGTGATAGATAAATTCTTACTTGTCACCCTCAAACCAGCTCACCTTGTGGTATCTGCCAGCTCAGCCACTGCAGCGTCTTTAGGAACGCTGCAAGGAGGACTCACCAACTCTCCCATTTTGACCCGAACCCTCATATTCCTGGCACTCTCTGGAAGAGCTCGAGTACCTTGAAACGTTTGCCCCTCCACAACAGCCTTTTGGCAAGGCTGGGTGCTACAGAGCCTCATCTCTTCTTCTGCAGAACTCGCTGCTTCAGACCTGCCTTTTCCAGGAGAGGCCGCTGAGAAGGGCTAGGTAGCCAAATAAATCCAAGGGCTGCTCTTCTGCAGCGGACAAGATTTTCACTAAAAAAAGATATGGCAAAACACATGCTATTTGGAAAGCTTTATCAATGCTGAAGAAGAATAAATTGCCTTCCATTTTAGAAGGCAGTTCTGAAAGCTCTCAAATCTAAATTGGTTTTATGTGGCTTTTGACCTTCCCTGCAAAATTCAGAGATCAGTTCACTATCTTGTGTACATGTGCAAATGCCAACACTTCTTTCTGACACACACATTTTTTTTTATAGGATATAAAAAACAGAGAACAGGACTAGGCTGCACTGAGATTATGTCAAACTCTAGACAAGAGATTCAATGCACGTTACAGAAAATGTTTCCAAACATCATCAAGATTGCACGTAAGTTTGATGCAAAGTATTGCAAAAAACTGACCACATGACAAATGCTGCTGAGATTGAGGCATGGAGAGGGAGGAAAAGACATGCACAGAAGGTTCTAGTTTTGCTGCTACATATCACATACATGTAGTTTCAACAGTCTAGGGTGAAAGAAGTCTATATTTGATTAACAATAGAAGATGGTTAGAATTTTTTTATTTTAATTAAAACCTCTGGCTATACCTTTAAAGGTGGACATGTTGGATCTGATCTCTTACAGCTGTATGATAAACTACATATATTTATAGACATACTTCTATATTCATATGTACACATACTTACATATATTCAAGTTCCTGATCTCCGTATGTTGGCACAGGAAATAAGTTCTTTGGAACACTACAAGTTCGGCAGATTTGTCTCTATTTGGAGACATTGGTTAAAAAAAAAACATGTGAAGCACTGGAAAAAAATAACTAATTGTTCCCTGCAACCAGTGTCATTTTACTGCACTAACCACGTAGATGGAGAGAGGCAGCTCCTCCAAGCAAAAAATCAGCGTCACTCAGTTGGAGGCAGCGCTAACCGAAACAGTGACTCACAACAGCTGAGATTCTACCCAGTACCATGGAGAACTAACTCCACGTGAAGACTCCTAGTGCCAAACACTGTCTACTTTGTGTCTGCAAGTGATTTTAATTGACTCAGTTCCTTAAAATGAGCAGGATTTAACCTGTCTTCTTGCATGACTTATATACCATGCTAACCTTTAACTGCAGGCATGACCCAAAATAGTAATGCATAGCAAAATCTCCATCTCCTTCAAACTTAGTTTTGACATAGTTAATTAAAACGTAGATGCCAGCTTTAAACAGCATAAAAGAAAATCTACATGTTTTCCTTGACCATAGGAATGTGGTTTCAGCTGCAGATTTCTCCACCCCCACTTTTCGCTCCTAAGCATCCTGAATCCTTCAGAATTTGGTGCAGTTTTGTCGCGTGCAGTCCTGACGTGGAGAATTCACTCAAGGCCACAACAGCACCTGCTTCTACGAAATTTGGAAACCCCTTTTGAGCCAGAAGTCTCTGCAGGGACACGGCAGCAGGGCATTTCCGAGAACCCAAGCAGGCCCCAGGCAAGAAAAGAGCAGACTTCAACTTCCAAAGAAAGCTAATTTTTTCCAAACACACCGGTTCAATGAAAGCATGCAAAATTACAATTAAACGAAAAGCAGCAAAGTAGTACTTAAAACAAAAAAATAGCTTCTGTACAATAACTTTCAGGCAACCTACAACCAATCTCATTATAGTCTCTTTGCAGTTCTCCTTAGAGCCCTTTTCCACATTTTTTCCCCATTTACAAAGCACAACTCTCACTGTAAGTAGTGAAGGATGGAAAACGATCATTATAAAGTAGGAGGGTCTGAATTGACTGCTGAAGCTGACAAGGGGTGTTTTAAGTGCATTATATGTTATCATATTAATGTCTTGATTACTTCCTGGAATTGCAATTTTAAGCAAGTACATCAGGAGTAGGTGGAGATTTTTAATAAGAAAAGATGCTTACAGCTAGAGAGTCACAAAGGATGACTTCAGCTATTCAGAAAATTAAGATGTCTCAGAAGTCACCACAAACTTATAAGCCCAAACTGACACTTTAACACTATTATTTGCCGAACATAACAGTAATAAAATGGTCGAGTGAAACATTTAAGAGCGAAACTAACAGAAGACAAGGCGGGAACAGACCTATTTACACACGCACGGGGATTTGCTTTCTAAATCAGTTTTTAAGGAGTCCCCAGAGGACTCCTCCTGAGTGCCTCTCTGCTAGCCTCAATTCCTGCACCTCCCTGTCAGAACTAAAGCGGAGACCAAATGAAAACACCCTGTTGAACCACCCCGACATCTCTTTCTGGGCGCGTTTGGATCTATACACAACACTAGTCAGAAACAGGACCCCCAAAAGCAATCGCATCATTACTTTTGGCTTTTAATAACTACAGGGGGTTGATCTCATCAGCTATCTACTGTTGCGCCTTTCATGTTTGTTTGTAATTCTGACCTTTAATAATTAGCACAAGCACATGTCAAGAAGAAATGGTTCGGCCAGGCTCAGAGAGCTCAGTCCAGCTAGGAAGTACCGGGCAAGTACGAAGAAGAAAGGGAAATGTCCACCCTTACCGGCAGTAGTGATGATGGATTTATATCACGCCCTCTGGAAACTATCAGGTTGCATTAATGCAACTATTAGGTTGTATGAACTGTTGGGTTGAAGAGGCTCATCAGCATTGATGAACTTCTTTGACCAGACCAACGCAGCTCTGCTGCTTCCAGAAGCAACTAAACTATTTTTTTTTTTTTAAATCAATCTCCTTTCTTGTGTCTCTTCCCCTGATGTTCGCCGAGGAAACGAAAAACATTCTTCTCTGAGGCTTGAGCTCTGTATTTTTAACAAATAGTTCTCACGTTCCCTACACATCTTGTTAACATGATATCCAAATTCAATACTTAAAACTACCCAAAATAGTGTTTTAAATGTTTTTAAAAGAAAGCGCTCAAAATGCAAACAAAGATTCATTAAGGTCCAAATGCAAAATGCAGCAACAATCATCAGTAAATGTCCTCTCTGATGCAGAAGCCATCGCTTTTATTTAGTTAAAATTGGCCTCAAGTAATTGTCTTTTCTGTTTTCCTAAACATTCATTTCTAATGTTTGAACTTCATTTCCAGCGTTCCAACTTCAGTAATTGCTGCTTTAATCTTCTGCAGCTTCGCATGTTCTTGGTAATGGAGAATAATAAATGTAAATGTAACATTTAGGCCATCAGTAATTTATCCTGGGAGAGCAGTTCAAAGGGAACATCAGCCTGAAACTATCGGTGGGTTTGTGAAGTTGGAGGCAGGAGCCACAACTGCCATCTAACTTCAAGGAGCCTTTCTACGGGCCTAATTATAAAATAAAGCACCGTCGAACTGCTACTGATTAGTTATTTATACTTTTTTTTGATGAAATTGTCTGAAGCTACTTTTTGTTCTCTAATTAGAGGTGACCTCTGCAGTAGGTTCTGCGGCGTTTTTCGCGAGAGCAGCTCTGGAATCATCCCGTCTCTCTCTCAAAATAAACACCATGGTGATCTCAGCGCTCCCGAGAGCGGATCCGTAGTCAGCGTGAGAGGAAAAGCAACCGACTGCGTTCACGGAGCTGCCTCTCCGAGTCACCCGGCGTCCTGTGTCTTAAACACGAGATACCGATGGAAAATGTTTTCTGGGTGCACGTACTGCAAGTCACAACATCCTCTTTTAAATCCTCCATATTTGGCAACACAAAATTAACAGCTGTTTTTGAAGTAAAATCAAGCCCATGGGAAAGGCGAGAAAGGACCCTGCTCACACAGGGACGGTCTCGGACCTGGGAAGAAAAGGCTCAGTTTTACTCATTTGAATGCTAATATCATTTTGTGACCACCTGTCACTCCATAAAATGTTTTCCATAGCCGTAATCATATTCCGCTCTCCCTAGCAGAAAATTAGCTGATGCTAAAATACCAAAAGGTTATTAAGAAAGTTTTATTTTTGAGGTATACATCATACGGTATCAGAAGAACAAGCTACTTATAGCCATATCTTAATCAAATGCTGATGTATGCAGCAGTTGCTTCCACAATCCTAGGATAAGGCAACAGCCTGATGTGTTAAAACACCTGGGTGAAAACTGTATATTTATCTATTTGTTTGCTCCATGGCAAGTCCATGGATACAACAAAAATTCCTTCAGATGACTCTCACTCCAGCGTAGAGAAGCTTCTCTGAAAGTGCTGTATTCTAGGATAATCAATAAGCATCTTTTTTCTCAACCTGTTTCTTCTCATGGTGAGTACAGTGCAATTTCAACTGTTTTGACTAGACACTCTTTTCAAGTAGGTAAGAGGAAAAACTACCAACAATATTGCTGAGAAAAGGAAGGATGCGCGTAAACCAAGAGACTTCTGGAAAGAAGAAAGTCCTAATATCCTGGAAGCAGCAGGTTTGAGATCACAGTAAGATTATAGCAAAAGCTCACAATTCTCACTTTCCAAGAAAAAGCAGACCGTGTTATCGAACAAAGTTAGGCAACTCTTGCAATAGAGGCCACCCTGATTTCTAGAGGCAACACTTATTTTGAAGAGAACCCGTCCTCTTAACACGCAAAGACCTAGTTGCTCATTCTAAGAGCTAAAAAACAAAGCCTAGAAAATGAAACATAAGAAACTACTCAGTATACTGCAGAATTTCAGTCACAGACAGCTTTAGTAAATGTTGCACACAGGTTCATCCAACAGTTTCTTTCACGTGACTGCCGACAAACAAGTCAAGGTTCATTGTATCTTTTCAATCACTGATCAGGAAAGCTTGAGTTGGGTTTCCATATGACAGGATCACGTTGGGAGTCACCTGGTGATATTAGATTTCCTTATGGCAGGATCACTTAGGGATCCTCTGGTGAAGATCTGGCAAACGTAAGATGTTACAATGCTGCAGTCACTGCATAACAAGTTTTCTCAAGTCATACCACAGTGTTTTTCGTAACGCATAATGATGCCACCAATATTGAGCTGCTCACGCTATTTCGTTATTTACCTTCCCTGGAAGGCTTCCTATCCTTAGCAGTAAAGCGGCACCAACAGGCACATAAATCACAGGAGGTATTAAAACGTCAACGTTTGCCACACCATTGCAATAGTTACTTCTATTTATAAAACGCTGGTGCCGCTCTTCACCAACGCAGGAGCATAATTGTAATTGCAAAATTTTCAGTAATTTCCACAGAATACATGGCACAAGTATTTATTATGCAGACCACACACACTCATTCTGATATAAGTGACGGTGTTGTACATAAAGTATTTGTTTCTGTGAGTGTCTGACGACAGCAGCAATACGGAAGGTGCTCTGTTATTTTCTCTGTGTACATTATATGGGAGAAAACCATGTAACTTATTTCATAATGACCTAAAATATAGTTTCCTTTCTGGGGGGGGAAAAAAAAAAAAAAAAGCTACAGGTCATGCAACTAAACTTTGTAAACTTTGCAACTAAATCACTGCTCAAAGTTTAAAACTTCAAGGAAGACGAAACTGCAAGGAAAGAAGGGAGGAGTGGGTGCCCGTTTCACGTAACCTGCAACGTGCCACAGGTTTCTGCCTCGGTGAAGACAACGGTACCGTCCCGGACTGATCATCAGAGAAGCTGCCGAAGTCGTTGTCACAGCCTGCTCCAAAATATGGAAATGCCCAAGAAGAGCTAGGATAGCTAGAATGCTGCAACAGGCAGTCATATATTAAAAACAAAACAGCACGACACCACCAAAGCTTCCGATCTGGAGAATACCTTGGATTCACTGAAGTATCTGCACGGGGTCCCATTAATTCACTGCTTTTCTCACACGTGGAGTTCTGCAATTCCAGCTGTTCTTTAAATCACCATATTCTCAGTTCAAGCTATCTCAGCATAGCTGACTCATACGCTTAGTGTGCAAAGAAAGATCAGAGGACAGATTGCCTACTCTAAATTCCTTTGAAAAACTAATTCAAGTAATAATATCCTAGACTGCTTCTCTCCTGTGAGGCACTCACTTAACAATCTATTCTTTTACATAAGTCAAAGAGCAATTTAATTCTAAAATCACAGGCCTTGAAATATTACAACTAGCCCAATTATCATTTTAAAAACTCCTGATTTAACCATTAAAAGATTCCTAATTAGAAATGTCAAATGTATCTAATTTATATAAATGCTGCTTAAATTAAGATGAAATTGGTTAGTTTTGAAGATAATTATATGTAAAATAAAACTTAATCGTTTCAAATGTTAGACTTTCTCTCCATAACTCTCCATGTTTACTGTCCCTTCCTGGGCTGACATACAAGTTGGGCATACTCTGTTGGCCATGACCAAAGTGCAATATTTTGTGATTAATGATGATAAAAAATGAAACTTCTGTAACATGGAAATGGGAGGATATGATATATCCTACACTCTGAGGCGTCTCTCTCCTGAATCAGAGAATCATAAAGGTTGGAAAAGGCTTTCAAGATCAGGGAGTCCAACCACAAGCCCTTCAACACCATCCTGCTAAACCATATCAGTAGGTTGGGCACTGCCCATGACCATATTCAATAATACTGTCAACACAGTTTTTAATATAAAAATAGAGGGCAAAGACATCACCCCAAATAGAAGTGGTTAAGACAGGTCCACAAGAGTTTGGGAACATTATTTTCCCAAAATAGTTCCCATACAGTTCCCAATTTCCCATAAATAGTTAAAGATACTCCCTGGATTTTTCCTCTGTACAATTAAATGCCTCAGCTCATTATATTGATAGGTTCAGTTCTGCATGCATGCGTGAATGCTAGAGCACGTTGCATCATTTACTGCCTTCAGAATAACATTTATTACAGATAACATTGGAAAACATTTAATACTTTCATGAACAGAAATGTTAGGATCCCTTCATAATTACTGTATAATAACATAGCATTTCTTCTGCTTTGGGTGATGATGATTTTCTTTCATGTAATGAGCTGTCATGATTTTCTTTATTCTTTTCTTTTTCTTTTTTTTTTTTACTGATAAGTATGTTAAAATGCAGTAGATGCCTAGGTTAGGTCGTCCCCAGAGGAGTTTTTGATATGCAGAATGTATCCTATTAGTTTTCAATTTGCCACTAGCTTAGTTAAGGGATGAAGTTAAAATTCCTCAGCAGCAGGTAATTGTTCTGCATTATAAAATAGTATTGTAACACAAGTGATGTAGGAAGAAAAATCACCATGCAAACTTAGCTTCATCAATTCTTACTCAACTTGCAGAGCGTGTCACTCACAAAAGGAGACAGAAAGAGGAAAGCAATTTACCCAGAACAGCCACAGAAACAGGAAAAACAAACAAATAAATAAAAAACAACCAACCAACCACCAACTACAAGAATCGTACTTTTAACCTGAGCTAGGGTATCCGCAAATAGATACAGAGATACAGAGGAGTGTTCTATAATTTTCCACTGGAATACTGTGTGCGGTTCTTGTCACCTTGGATAGATTAACGCAAACTGCAAAAAGTTCAGCACAGTTTTGGGGGCAACAAGGGAACGAATGATATTTCATGTGGTCAGACAATAGAACCTACCTTATTTAATCCACCTGAAAGCTGAGAAAGATGCAATTGTTGATTATAAAAATCAAGGAAGTCAACATAAAGAAGCAACAGGAGCTACGGAAGCTAAAAAGACAAAGGTAGTTGGAGACCAAATTTTTTTTATAGCAGGCAACAGAATCTCTTCATTTACAAATTACTGATAGAGGAGCAACCAACAAAACAGTTTCTACGATTTTGAGAGAGAATGTGGCAGCAAAGATGCAATGGTCCGAGTTCAATGATACAGGAGCACCTCTCTGGATCTAGTTCTCATTAATCATCTTATTAATCATCTTTGAAGAGGAAAACATAAATCAGTTCAATTCCTGAGCAATTTGTTTGAATGCACGCATTGACTTTCTCAAGTCAAGGCTAACAATCCACAAAAAAATACCTTTCAATAATTGCACGCATTTCCCTCTTCGAATCTAACAACATACCAGGAAACAGTAACATCAAACCCATCTCAGGGTGTCTCCACCAACCTCGCCAACAGGGTTTTCCCTGTTTCCAGTTTTCCACACAGGTTTAGCTCCAGCGTTTGCTCTCAGAGGGAAACACTGGTTAGAGGCCATGAGAAGCCCCAGGATTTTACCATCTAGATTTCCATCAGCTGTCTTGAGGTTCATAGCATTTTATCTAATACACAAAATATTTCCTAGTTCTGCGATTAAACACAAGGTACCTGTTGGTGCCTTGCTGCTTGCAATGTTAAAACAGAAATATCCTGTTATGTGCACTGTTCTATATATCCAGGCATAGTGCGTCTTTTACTTAAACAATGATACAATAAGCAAAGAGGAGACAATAAAATCATGCCAAGCATTCCTTCCATAAAGTCAATAGGCTTCAAAATGAAAAAAAAAAAAAAAAAAAAAAAACTTACTGGAAGTGAACAACTCTAAGGCACAGTAAGTAAATACATTCCTTTTATTAGTTGTTTACAGTTGTGGCAATAACAGGGGTGTGCTATAATGCTGTATATGTTTATTTGCTGCACGGAAGACGTATTGCCACAAGCTATTTGCAGCTGCCAGTCCCAGCAAAGCAACATTTGTAATGTGAAATCCACATATAACGGGGCTCGTCCTCATTAAGCATGCAACGAGGCATGACAACTCAATAAAATATAGGGATGCTCTTGGCAAATGTCAGCTCTGTCTGCCTCTCTACTGATTATGATCCGCACTCTTACATGCCTGGGCACCTGTACTGGGTCATTTTTCTTGATGGTATCAGTATATGACTCATGTTTTGCAGATAACTCAGCTCACATGAAGCCAAAAAGTTAGTAAGGGGCACAGAAAGGACGGACTGTTGGTTGGCCCTGCTCTTTTCCTTCTGCTCACCATGGCAAAAATATAGTTTACTCCAAAATACATATTGGCTACACACAGAAACTCCAAAAAGCTTAACTGAACCTCCTGTCTAGCTCTTAATTATACATTTTTTCCCCACTAATACAGCACTGCACCAGTTCATAGATGCCTTTTTGACCCGTTTTATGATTTCTAAACTGAGGCAGGGATGAAAAAAGATGGGAAAGTGCATAAAGGGATACAGAAAGTCAGTGCTAGAAGCAGAAGGCGAGTAAAGCAATCCTAATCAATAGCTCACAACTGCAGCCACAAAACACCACCAACACAGCTCGAACCTTGTACAACATGGGTAGCAAAGACTGCGCGTCTGAAATCCAAGCTTCCATACACTTTGCTTCACTCCTCTCCTAGGAAAGGATTCCCGTATTTGAAACATCAACAACAAAAGTTTTCAAGAAAATACTAATTTGGAGTTGTCCGAAGGTTTCGATTTCAGGTCAACATTATTTTCTTCAGCCTCATCTGTAAATCATGCTATAAATCACAGTTATCAATTACTGTGACGTATAGCAGTATAGGTATTTGCCCTACCTCTCCCATTACAGGTCTTACTCCCTTTTTGCACAGAATGGATGCCCTCTTGGGGACATTTGAAAGGATAAAATGTGAAACCTATTTCAAAGAATACCTACCAATACTTGGCTCCTTAATGGTGAAATTATCTTTAAAATAATTATCTTACATGGGTCTTTCAGAATGAAAGTTCATGCTGATGCAACAAAGTTTATGCACTGAATTTCAAGACTGAAAGAATGAAGGTGGCACTATCATGTCTAATTATTTTTTAATTAGGTATTATTTTTATCAGATATCACACACACAAAAATACAGTGAATCATTTTTGCATATAATGAGATGTCAAATGTTAGAACATACCCTTTATCATGCAGCAATTTGCTATTATTAAACCTGTGATCTCCTGGTATTTATTGTTTTCCTTGTTGGTACTGGAAACCAAACTGTATGAAAGACATCTTGTATAAGCAAAAGCAAATTTTGGAAAGGAAAGGACTATAATGATTGTGATAAAAAATGATATTAATAGGAAGTTTCCCTTGGCTAATCACACACCAACTCATCCACAGACAGGGGTGACAGTTTCATGACTTCCATAAACCGCCTTTTATACTAATTTATAGGAGCAAGAAATGTATTGAGAAAGAAATTTATTTCCTTGGTATATTCAGTGCCTTCTCCTTTATGTTCATGCTATTTGGTATTGGAAAGGAAGCGTAAGCCAGAAAGAATAAAACTGCTTTGGAGTCAGGAACAGAGAGAAGGAGAGGAAAAGGTTGTTTCTCTCTTTTTTATTCCAGCACCTTCTCTATATCTTTGTAGTTCTTTTTCTCCCTAATAGACAAGGCAACGCTTCCTTCTTATCTTAGCAAGGATACAGCGTTTCTAAGGGCTCGGAATGGGTGTTAGAAACGAAAATCCTCTAGAAAATTCAGCAGCTCGGCTATCGAGCTGTGTTCCTCTGTTCAAGTAATGATCAGCCTGCAGTAAAGAGCACAACGCTCACCCTGTGTTTTGGGTGACATGACTTCGTATTTTTTCATTTCTATTGTCATGTCTTGCAGTTAAAGTGGTATCTCTCCAGGAGGAATCAGAACGTGTGTATTTGGCTTGTGGTCTGACTTCTTCACTTCTCTTTTTTTGGATGTTTTTCCTATTAGTAGATATACTGGCAAGTATTACACTTCCAAAATGATATTATGGGGATCCTATCACTCCATTACTTCAGCAGAACAGAAACCTGTTATAACCAAAAGAAGGAAATGACTTCCACATCCAATTCAATAAACTGCTGTGAAAAGCACCTATTAGAGCAAGTATGGTGAAGGGGTTTAGAACAGACCAGCTGAAAGATTTCTGTAGCGTGCACAGTCTGCTGCGCGACTGTGATTTTTTATAATACGGAATTTGGAGGAAGGCAAGGCGTCAAATGACCCTTTGGTTCCCAACATTTACCTGCATAGATTAGCCACTTCACTAGCCACATAATAGTCAACAATAGTGAGGGGGTTGTCGAGGGCTGCTTAAAGGGAAAGAAAAAAAGCCAAAAACTTGCAGCTCCCCCCACCTAATTCCATTAAAGCTGATACGCTTTTCTCAAACATTAACCTACTTCATTACTCTTCCCTCTCTCCGCTTTAGTGGACTGCAATCCCACGACAGGAGAGATTTTTAAAGCACAGATTTGCTTATAATTCTAATTTGGAAACTCATTTTTGTAAGTACCCAAGCATTTTTCACAGTACTTTGCCGAATGACACGCTGCTTCTACAGCAACGAACTTGGTCCAAGCCACTTGTTTGTTAGACATCAGTCTTAGCAAACTAAGGGCATCTGAATCTTCTCCCATTATATACAATATATACAATACTCTTGCTCAGTCAATCAGTTATATAAAGATTTAACAAAATATTAATGCTAAAAGTCATACTTCTCATTAATTGCTATCTAAGAATACTATCTGGTATGAGAAGTGGGAGAAAAACGGCAAGTTAAAAGTAAAGCTAAAAACAAGCAGTTTTAAATGCTTATGGAGTTGTTGACCAGATGGAAAAGGGGATCAAAGACTCACCACTGAACAACACCTCTAGCTTAAGCTTGGAGAAAGCTCGGAGAATCTAACAAACTCAGAATGAAGACCATAAATTTTGAAAACTAAACAACCGAACACAACATTAGACGGGATTAACCAATAAAAGTACTGGAAGTATCACAGAGCAATCTGCATAATCAAACCGGACAAGAACAACTGAAGCAAATGAAGACCTAAGCAGTGTCCTGTCTCTGGACACTCTGGACACTCACAAGAAGCAAATCTGCCTTGCAAAAGCCTACGAGGCTCAACTGAATGTATTCAAAAGGAAAAGCACATATACTCATTCCGCACAGGAAAAAGGACTTTTTTTTCTTTTTCCCCCCCAAACAACTCTGAAGTCTGCTGTGATATTTCTGCTCCCGGCTCGTAGCAGTTTCCAAACCTGTGCAGTCAGAAAGATAACATTACTTAGTTCTGCTCTGCACACAAAAACACGATGCTGGAGAGTGGAAATAGGGGAATTATGACTAGTGCCTCGCACTGTGCTTTAGAGCACAGTTAAGGAAACTTCAGACTGAAAGCGTCAAAACTAGTGCAGATTTGCTTTTATATGCAAGAAACACAAGTTGCATTTTAGTTCTGAAGTACCAGCCCCAAAGCCTACAATTAGAACTTTACTAGAAAACAAAGGTGCTGAGCATTTCATCTCATGTATAAAAAAAACCCTCGATTTGCAAGACATGATACAGCAGCAGAGATAAAGGCAGATAACTTATCACAATTGATTATAAAGAATGTAAAAGATTGGCAAAAGAGCATGATTTTATGAGTTATTGATTCTATAATTTTGAAGGCTGTTCTGAGTCCAGAGCATCCGCAGTGCTTTGGCGTATGGAAAATAAGAGTTAATGTTGTTGAGAGAGTGTTTCAAAAAGCTTGAACAGCCAAGGCAGATCTCTCTCTGACACTATTATAAATGAAGGCATCACCTTTGGAGCCGGGATCGCTGGCCGTGAAATCTTGTTTAATAGAAAGCTTAGAATTTCCTACTCCAGAATGAGGTGTTTTGCTCCACTATATAACCACTGAGGCAGATAGAGCAGTCTTGAAAGTTCTTATAAACGCTTTGCAAAAATCAAAAGGGAAATGCATTTTGATATATCAACTAATGCCTTGCAGCCAAGTGACAAGTCATACACAAACAACTAGAGAAAAAAGGGGTGCAACCAGCAGCCGTGCTATCAAAGCAGTCCTTGGTTCTTGGAGAAGATTATTAATCAAAGCCCAGCCTACAGAAAGGTTAGGAGACACTTGCTTTTTCCTCCTTCTTTTGTGATGGAAACTGAGACAGACTCCGAGTTTTGAAGATCCAAACCAGAACGGACCATTGACAACATGGGGGAATGGAGCAATGTGGGAGCAATGGCAGCTTTTGATATGGATATGTTTTGTCAGGGCTTTGCCTTTCTTTTCACTCCCATGAGACTTTTAATGCAATGCTCTGAAACATTTAAGACTATTTTAATCTCTCTAAGCAAGCAATTCAATTGTTTTAAGAAACACTAGTCGAGTAACACAGCTGAAATTCTTAGCACCAGAGCCTCGTTTCCTTATAAGGACTCCTAAATCCTACATAAATTAAAAACAATGGATAATTTTTGCCATGTTTTGCCTTGTTAATTTTGCAGGCTATGAATTCTGGAGAATATAATCCTCAACAGCTGGGGCTATCACCAGCGTAACTACTTGTTTCCCATCCCAGGCTTCCTTGAAAAACACCCCTGGTAGCAACGCCAGCTGACCACTGGGAAAAGTACGGCCCCTGTAAAAGCTTTAAGTCACATTTTTTCCAAGCATTGTTTGGCAGTTTCCCTTCCATTATTTCATTGCTGTTATCACCATCATCACTGCGAAACTCAGATCTTTTCCAAATAACCCGAGCAAAGCTCTATCCCCAATTCTTTCTCATAATAAGATGTATTCATTTCACATTTTAACATCTTTCCAGATGGTAGTGAAGTATTCCTTTAAAATGTGTACAGTCTGGAAGGAAAACAGAGAGTTTCAAGATGACTAAAAATTAACCTCTCAACCTGTGTCTTCTTCTATTTACCAACTAGTTTTCCTGAGTGGGTCTAGTGTAGCTTCTTTGATTTTTCAGTATTTCAGTGCAGTTCTCTGTGTGTCCATCATGTCACACTCAGAGATCTCGATGAAATTCAGAGCTGCACTTATAAACGTGAGCAATTTGGCCATATAGCAGACAGAACTGTCTATATGTTTGCTCGTACATTTACGAGAGTTAATTTTAGTAGGTGCACAATGGCACTAGAGCACACAGCAATAGGGGCCACAACCAAAAAAAAGCTTTTTTTTTTTTTTTTTAAATACAAATTAAAAAAAAAGGCTCTCAGAAGATTCTACACCTAGAAGACATAGTCACAAAAAGCTTAAATAAACATCATGCCTCAGAAATACGTGCAAGTCTTATCAGGATGACATTTTAAAGTGAGTCTCTTGACCATTCTCACTCTTGTGCGCTTTGGTTCACACCAAGGCTGGCTGGGATGAAGCTAAACCTCCAGACGTGCCCAAGCCACTAGGCGATGTTCAGTCCGGACTAGAACAGTCTGGAGTAAGAGTCACTGATACGCATATTGCACAGGTATTGGATCTCTTGACTGCTGCTTTCACCCCTGAAAACGAGTTGTCCTTCTCACAGCAGGTTAGCATGCAGCTGCGCCTCAACATTACTTGCTACCTGGGACTTGTGCAGCATTTCTGAACATAACATTAATAGTTTAAGTGCAGAGTACTGCTAGGTCAACCACAGTGTAAGAAACGGGCCTAAAAAGAGAGATCTCGACGGCTTATAGACACTGCGGAGCAATGCTATTTCTGCTGCGGCGGTGAAGAGTTGGGGCTACAAAGCAGGGGCCACTCCTGCGCGACTGCTGTAGGTTTGGGCTGCTTTTGCTGAGAAGCCCTATTTTATCAACGCCAGAATATTTTCACTTTCACAAATCTCTTGTCAAAAAGCCATATGAAGACGACTCGCTTGATTTGGGGAAATCTGGGATGACATTTTTTTCCCCCCCTGCATCAGGCAGGAATTTCAACATCTCCCAAAGCTCAAGTCAGTATCTGAATCTCCAGGCAATAAACACAGACATGCACTTCTCTCTCTAGAAGACTCTTCCTCAGTGAAAAAGAGAAAAAAACAAAGTGAAACCCCCAAAGCTGTCACATGGAAGCACTGACATCTTCAGCAGGCTCTAGAGACAAGTCAGTTCCATCAAGCAGAGACTGACATCTCAGGGACATCATAACAACAATAAGGTTTGCATGTTGTATTTAAGAGACATTTTCACACAGTCATCTACTGGATGAGATACTCAAGAATATAACTAACAGTTAAATAGCAAGATTTCCAGTTTCTAATTCCCTAAGTGCTATTTTGGATTTGCAACTGAACTTAAAAATGTCATAATCTAATGGCACCAAACATGGAACACTTAAAATATCAGTAAGCAGGGAAAAGCCTGAAAAAACAAACAAACATAAAACCCCACAAAAACCAAAAAGCCTCATGCATATGCAAAGTCTCTGTGGTTGCAGGTGGCAGTAAAAAAAAGTTGCCTAAACCCTACCCCCCCCCCTCATTTTTTTTCTTTTTTTAAAATGTTTCCTATGTACAACATTATCCTGCTATACATACAGGACTCAACTGGTTTGGACAAAAGAATATGCAAAGCTTATCCAGTACTTTTGTGCATGGATATATCACCATATTATAAGTTCTTTTAGGAATTCTTTTAGATTTCCCAAAATCACCACTCTAAGAGATTATCTGTAGCACAAATATTTAAAATGAAAGAAGAGAAAAAAACAAATCTTTAAAGAGAAAAAAAAAAAAAAAAAGCTGTAAGCAGCAGCACTGGCTTCAAAAAGAAAGCATAAATACTGTAGATCTGTTTCTGCCTTACATCTTTAACTAAATTAGCAAAGCATTAACATCGGAACCATTGATAAGGAGCAAAAAGATTAAGTTCTGGAACGGCAGGTCAATTAACCAAAATGAGAAAAGCAGAATCCTTGCAGGAAATGACGACATCCAATTGCGAGACTGTTTTACCACTTCAGAGAACATGGATGTTTCTGCAAGACAAGGAGCCCAGCTGCTGTTCATAACTACTCCTGTTCGAATCGCCGTCCTCGTCTCCTGCTATGCACGTTGCCAGTGGTCAGGAGGGGGTCCCAGGGCATCTGCTCTGCAGCCAGGTCTCCACTGCGCAGCTTCGTTCGGGAGCAGGAAATTTGGTCTCATCGGACCCTTTTCTGCTGGAAAGGATCTGCTTTCATTGTGGGGGAAAAAAACCTCTCTTGTTGAATAAGGACATCCATCATAGTTTAAGCAGAATTTCAGGAATGACAGGTACCTTATTTAGATAAGGTGACACATTACTGCTTCCTTTTTTCCTCCTTTTTCTTATACAGTAAGATCTATATGGAGAGTAAATTACTCTATCACACCAAGTAAGTATCAAAGTCAAGCTCCATTTTCTGAGTTTTCTATTCCATATCCCCTTGAATTCCTCATCTAGCTTTCTGAAGGGCATCTGAAGTGGATTCCTGGTACGAGGGCTCTTAGTATCACACATTTCTGTTGCTTACGCTGATAGAGCTTACTGAAATAATTTTTTTTAGGACAAGGTTGTTGGCAGCAACTGTATTGCTACTGAATTGCTGGTATTGGCTGCTAAAAATGTGGAGAGAGGAGGAAAAAAAAAGAACCCTCAAAACTTTAGTGCCCTGAAGGTAAGTTTTTTTTAAAGTCGATATTGATGTGTTTGTATCAGGATGCTCTAGCCCCTTCTTCGAGCTGTTCATAGAGCACTGTGAAATCAGGGGCACATATACCGTGACTACGGTGTGACTGCAAGGCTGAACTAGCTTCAGGCCTGTCTAATTCTAAATTCTGTCAAGCATTTATCTTTTTTTATACCTTAATAACTACTTTGCAGATGGATCCCTAAATACAACATGCATGGGGGATGCTGGAAATGACACAATTAAGCAACCTGCTGATTTCAGTTATGAAAACTGCCTGTCTTGGTTAGTCTTTAATGCTGCTCTCAGAACGGAAGACAGGGACACACTTCCATTTCCACTTAAATAGAAGGAAAAGCAGCCAGCTATAAGTCCTCATACCTGCTGCAAATAGCTGATCACTTTTTTTTCTAATATATGCCTCAAACTTTACTGCAATGGGTCCTAAAAGAGCCAACATTTCTTCCTGCACCCACCAGATGAAGAATGGACGGTGTGTCCGAGAGCCGCTGTTTTTGGTCAATGCAGGAAACACCAGTAGGCGAAGGGGACGATTACAGGGTACGGACAGACCTTAAACTAGGAAAAACAGTCAGCAGCAAGGGCAATCCAAGACAGTTAAACACAGGGGAAAATATGAGAATATACCCAAGAGATCCATGACCACAGGAGCACAAGCTTTCTGTGGAAGTCTTTAGGACACCAGTTACAGCTGCCCGTTAACATCCCTGCTCAGTAAGGCAACGTAATCTCCATTCTCAGCAGTTCTCAAGCTGCCCCCACCTGTGGCAGAATAAAGGGACGAGATAAATACAGGAGCAGGCAGGGAATTATTTTTCCACCATAGTGCTGCGGGCTCTTCCTTGCTCTATTTTATGGGTTTATCACCAGGCCTAACAGAAAGTGAGAGCTTGCTGACAGAATCTTAATTTCAACAAATGGCAGAAGTTATTAGAAAAATAATTTGTATCAATGGTATACCCCATCCTTCCTAACTAGGAAACTCTGAGGGCTGTTTTTAGGACAGCTCTAAAATTAACTTTGTAAGATCTGACAATCAATGACCTTTCTATGAATGGACCCCTACGAGCTGAGAGGGACCACGAGCAGCGCAAGGGTCTGTTTCACAGAGCACCTTAGACTTTTCATTCCCTGAAAACACTCGCCGTAAAACGTTTTAGCTGAGATTTTCAGAGTGATGTGGGTAAATCCTCGGCACGTCTCACATTAATTAACAGCCAGCGTGTGGGTAATTCCCTGCAGTACTTCGATAACGTCAGCTTTTTTTTTTTTTTTTTTCCCTCCTTTTTCCAATCCATTTAGCATATCCACGTGGGACAGAAGGGGTGAAAGCCGAGCGGCGGCTGTTAACTGCACCTAAAAACAACACCATTTTATTCTGACCTTCTGAACGTCTGAGCTATTCACACACTATGATCAGTCATTCTGGGCAGACTCAGAAACGTGCAATAAATGCATTTCATCCTAACGCAGATCCGAGGCGAGCTGAGTGGCTCATCTCAATAATATTTCCCTGCTTAGAGGACTTGGGGGAAGTGGGAGGAGAAAACCTTTATGTTTACTGTTAGTTTTAGAAAGCCCATTGGGAGGGCCCGCACAATTAACATATTAATGAAGGCTGGCCTCAGATGTGATGCCTGAAAGCAATTACAGGCAAATGAAGAATATTAATGCAAGGGAAAAATTCATTCCTCCTCGGGACCGGGAAGAACACGGTCCGTTCAGCACGGAAATACGGATGCGTTTTATCCTCGTTCTAGGGGAAGGAATCCCATCCTACTCCGCTCGGGAAAGGCGGCATTTCCAACGCTCGGCATCAGCGCAAGATTTTAACTGTATTTCCCCTGTTAGCACCAGGTGAGAACTACAGCAGAGGCAGCTTTACAAGGTTCCCAGTTCCGGGTCGATTCTGTTTTCTTCTTTTAAGTTACAGCCTAAACCAGACCAAAACCGAACACGTGCCGAATCCCGCAGGCCCTGCAGCCACTCAGTGATATTGATGCTGCTGTCGGCTCGCGTGAGCAGCGCACGGCTGACGACCTCGCCGAGGAGCGCCGCGAGCGCCGGCGCCGAGGCC
>WBNA01000098.1:2151012-2179524 GCA_013398345.1 Nothocercus nigrocapillus | reverse complement strand
AAAAAAAAAAAAAAAAAGAAAACAACAACACACAGGAAAAAAAACCGCACACCCACAGCAAGGAGCTGGAAACGGCAGCTCATCAAGGCTGAGGACCAACCCCTACCATCACACGCAGGCCGACCTTCCCCACCTGCATGACGGCGGCACAGCCAGAGACCTGCCAGGACCACGTCAATACCTACCTATTAGCTTGTCAGCACCAGTGTTGTGCATATTGCGCTGACTATTTTGTAGATCATTTGGTATTAACTACTACCTAGCTTACAGAGTTTCTTCTCTCACGGTAAAAGCCACCAGGTGTGATTCAAAGCCTTGGAAAGTTCCTGGGATAAAACAACAAAAACAAAAGGCCAGAGGAAAAGACCTCACAAGTCATAATCTTTGTATATTTTGCAAAGCAAAGTGCAAAAGATTTTTTCTATTTATCCTCTTCTGGTTAACCTGTCCCATTTTATATTTTGCAGTCTAATAAAGCTTGTTGGAGGCATCTCCTGTCTTTTGGTTTGCTCCCCTCAAGCAAAGGGAGCTGAGGTCATTCCATTTCAGGACTCTGGCCAGCTGAAATTTCTTTTGCACACCTCCAAAGCATTTGCTTTTGCTCTTTGTACATGAGTATGAGGATCCTCATGGAAGGATAAACACTTCTCACAAATCTGCTGTTGGTTCCTTCTGTTACTACTCCACTACTGAAGCAAGATTTGGTGCCAAGCTCTGCAAGGGTAGGATGTGACTGCTTCACATCACCTTATTGACTTGCACATGTGCTGGAAAGAATTTCTTGTGAAATTCATGCACTGGGAGAGCTGGATTAGAACTATATTTTTTCATACTGAAAATGCACATGTCAAATACATCACTGAAATTGAGAAAGAAAGCCAAGAACACATTTGCAATAGTACCTATGAAATATTTATATAAATTGAGCAGAAAAATGGAAATAACCTTAGTAAGCAGGAATATTCAATGTTTGTATACAAAACATTGAGTATTGAGAGTTTGGAGCTGTATGAAACTGTTTTGCTAAGAAGTCTTCTGCAATCAGGAATCGTAACTCAGCATTATAATATGGGTTACTGCTTGATAGTACAATGCAAGCCTCTACCAGGTTTGTAGTCCTGCCTTTTTGCATCTGGTGGAAGGGAACAACCGAATGATTTGTTGATAATTTAGGGATAGTAGGTAAGCAAATTATGTCTCAGCATCCTATCAATTCACCCCACGGGGACGGAGAAGCGTCTGGCATCTGTTAGGATGAGCTTTCTACAGAGTACACGGGAGCAGATACCTGAATCCCTTCTCAGAGAAAACCAAGGACCTGCAATTCAGAATATCCCTCGCCGTTCCATTTCGGTTATCTCCCTCACGACACTAATCTGCTCACACAGTAATGCAAATTACAGAAATTCTCCAGTTGACTGAATTGCTTTGAAACTGCACCCTACGTTGTGTCTCTCTCTTTCCACAGACATTGACGAACCTAAACTTCTAGCTTAGAAACTTACGCTTGATGCTTAAAACTATGAGGTCCAAATCCTCCCTCAACCCCGTCTCAGCTCCGCCCTTCTGCAGCATAATCCTACAGGGAGAATCCTGACAATGATGAAGTAATATTCTGTAGAGCCAGAGCTTACTTAGAGCAAGCTGGAAGAAAAGGCAAGGAAGAGAGAAGCCCTAAATTTCCCTGGCAGATACCTGTAGGTCACTTCCGTGCCAAGCCCCTTGTAAGCCTTTGATGGTGCCTCTGGAGCAGGACATTAGGGCGCAGAGAAAACCCCTCCGCACATTATAGCAAACGCATGCGTTTACCCGAATTGTTGCATGCTGTCAATCTCTCTCCCAGCATTAGCGGTACGCATTTAGCACGTGCAGTGCCAGATGCACGAGGCAGCGCTGTGGGTAGCGTTATCCGGACCAGCGAGCTGTCTCCCGCGCCCAGCGTTCCATTTGGGCAACAGGGCGTCAGTCTGGAGCAGTGCTGCTGCACAGCTTCTCCTAACAGATGGCACATCCAAAGGGGGCTTCCAGGGCCTGCTCCGGGACTCTGCTGGAGAGCCGTTGAATCGATGTGTCCTGCAGCCTCCGGGGCCTCAGTGCTCCCCACTTTTTTGAAGGAATCCGTTCCCCGCATTCTCCAGAGAAGCGGAGCATTTTCATGACCTAATGATACAACCTCATCATCCATTGCTACTTATAACCTTCCTGGCTGAAACGAAGTGGCAAATTACTACAATTCTCGAATAAGAACTTACACAAACCAGCGAGTTTTGCTAGCATTGAACATGACTATTATAAAGAGTGACTTTACTGATGCTCTCATTTTCTTTACCCTGCATATCTCCCCCCCAGCACAAACTTGTGAGACATAAATGATGTCAGGTGTCTGTAGTAAAATAAAAACATTTAAGAGTGATACAAATCCCACAGTACTTTTCCGTGCAAAAACACCACAATTGATTTTAATGGCACTTGCATCTAGATTGATCATAGGATTAGAGTTACTACCTGTTGCTTTAAATCTGTATCTTACAAGTTGCAAAACAACTAATATATTCCATTAAGCTTGAGTATTCTGTCTCTTTTCCAAAGTAGTTATTTAATGAAATGTTGATCATTCATATTAAAAGATAAAATGAAGAAAGTACTTGTCTCCCCGAGGTCCCAGATTAAATTCTTCGCCTTACTGCAGACTATTCCCAGGACTGCAAGCCCTGTTTCCTAACCTGTGCTCTCCAAGGCAGCCCTTTGTCTTTTCATTTTCCAGAGTTTTTTTGCCACAGGTATTTCAGCCACCATTATTAATGTGAAATGCATATAATTGACATTCTTATTGTAAAATAAACAGGATGTTTATAAAAGGGGGGGAGGACGAAACAAAGAAAATATCCAATAAGAAAAGCTGCTATCAATGGATAAGGCTCCATGACAGACAATTTAGGCAACTGAATTACGCTCTAGTGCAGTGCATTTTATCATTTTCCTGTGTGTACACAGGAAAGGTTGGATTATTTACTTCCAGGAGAAGTAAACCTTCAGTTTGGGAGGCAAGCAGGAAGAACCGAATGTTTCTAAGATTCGGTTCTTCTTGCTTTTGGATCTCTTTTCCGTTTGCACAGCTATAAACCCAGAGCCTGCCCTCAAAGCAAGTCATCCTTCTCCATTACCATTTCCCCAGGGGAAACCTTCTGCCCCGGCTCTTTCAGTCCTACATGCATTCATTCTGAAGTCTCAGTCCTAGACAGAATCCACATGCATTTAAAGTACCTTTTTCATGTTCTTATATTCAAAATAACTATGTTGGTTAATAGATGATGAGAATTATTTCATATCTGCATATGCAAGTGTATGAGAATGGCAACTGCACGAATTACTGGAAAGACAACACTGAATTCCTCTCTAAATAAAAACTGACGGCTCATTCTAATACAACGATTTTGATGTAGATATTGATACATCCAATACATACATACACACACACATAAACAGAAGCACTGTCTGAATCTGGGCACAACCTTCAACGAACATTGCACCGACTGTAACAAATTAGAGGTGAATCAGTGTCCAGTTTTCACAGAAGACATTTTGCCAACTGACAGAAGTTTCTACCACCACTGACGATGAGGACAAGTGCAAATCCAGCACAACCAGGTTCAGCTTGGAGCCCTTAAGCTCCAGCTTCCCCTTTGAGACTGCTTTTTTTTTCCACCCTATTCACCACTGAAATAAGTAAACCAGACTTAAATGAAGCTCACCAGTATTTCAAGTGACAAAAAAAAGCAACCGTGGAGCAAGTGAACACTTCCTACCAGCATCAGATTTTGATTTCCCCGGGTGCTGCTTCAAATCACTGTTTCTCCTCTTTGTTCGAATTTTGTTGAGAGCGAGCAAGGTGAACTTTGATGTCTGCACTGAAATACTGTGTCGGGGAACGGGCAGAAAGCTCAAACAAATCACCTAGAAAGGCAAATCACTGCTGTAGCTCACCTGCATTGTGCAGGAGAGCAAGTCATTTACGGCATTCGATTGGGTCCTATAATTTAAGCAACGTGGAAAATGTTAATAATGACACCTGCTTCGTTGTGTTTCTCTTCGATGCAGTGTCTTTTTTACCTCTGTTTTAAAGGGAATGATACAAATCGAACAGTTTACTCTTTCTTAGGCATTTATTTTAGTAAAGAACATGGGAATGTAAGTTTGCTAACAACTAAAGTGGAATGAAACGAGAATATTTTTAAGAATAGAGGGCATAAACTAAGCAAGCTTGGGAAGGGCTCCTTTAGAACGCATTCCTCGTCTTGTATGACTCACTTCAGTGCTTTCATCCCACCTTTAACACCAGAAGGAGAAAAGACAGAAAGGGGAAGAAAAGGGAAAAAGAATTTTTTTTTTTAAAAAACTGCATTTTTCTTGAAATAACTGTTTTAAAACACTAAGTGCTACGGGGTGTTGGCAGCGGCAGCTCTGGATCGCGCAGGGATGCTGCGGAAGGTGCGAAAACTCTGCTCTTTCGGGCTTCCAGAGCCATTTCAGGCACTAGAGCTGAACAAACCGTAACTTGGCTCCCTTTTAGTTCTGTCACCCATTTCTGCCCAGGCCCTGTTTCCAAACTAGAGAAGAGTTAATAGCTCAAAACACAACTACACAGGAAGGTATTAATTGTTTGCACTGGGAAAAAAGGAGCCTGTGGGCTGGCGCCGAGGAAGGGGAGCCCTCTCGAGCACGCCTGCCTACACAGGAGGCTTCGGCACGGAACAGCGGGGGGAAAAATCCTCTCGGCGAACCAGCCAGAAAGACAGGAAGGGCCTAATTAAAAGTGAAGGTCTTGCGGTAAATAAATGATTAAGCTTGCTTCAAAAGTGCGTAGAAACATTATTCTCTGAGAGGAATACTAAGTTACAGCGCAGGAAAAGGCTCCGGTAAAATCGGTGGGAGACAAATTTGTTTTTATAGAGAATAGCACTGATTTCCTTTTTTTTTTTTAAAAAAAAAAGCAGAGCATCAGAGCACAGCTATGCCTGCCTAATCACTTAAACCAGAAATCCTGTGGCTTTTAGGCACCACATATATTTGCTCGGATAAAAAAAAAAAAAAAAAAGAGCAATAAAAGTAAGTTTATTATTTCTATTTTGGGGATGTTTTCTCCCTGTATAGCAAGATAACCCCATTTTTTTTCATTTCAGAAATAATTTTATATGCAGACCACAGTCTTGATTCAGTATCACATTAAAGTACATGACTAAACCTACCAGTGGGAAATAAAATTAAACCGGTGCTTAAATGCTTTCTTGAACTATCATTCCTGTTGTGATTTCCCCATTTCACTGAAAAGACTTCAAAGCCCTGGACAAGAATGCACTCTATAGGGTGCGTATCTAAACTGAAGAGGAACACCGAGTATTTTCTTAATAGCGATGGGGTAGCAGGCTACCAAAATATAATCACGAGAATGTATACTCACAAGATGAAAACATAATTTAACATGCAGACATCTTAAGAAAATAGTTACTAGCTAAGGAAGAAAGAGCACAGAGGATTTTTTTTTTTCCTCTTTGCATTAGAAAAGTATACTTGATATTTAATGAATCGCTACCAGTTGCATTATTTTAATTAGCTTACAGTGATAAGGATGAATCCAAAGCAGACAGCTGTAAAGATTTGTTATTTTAATTAGCTAAATGAGCAGGCAGGAAAGCCAACAACAGTCCTCATCCACTGCAGCAGACTTAGTTCAACAAGGCCATGGGGGAGAAGAACCCCAAAACCAACACACCAGGACATCTGCACAACAAACAGATAAATAAATAAAATTTTGCTGACCACTGTGGACAGGTAAATATCAGAAATAATATCCACTTGGCAAGAGCAAAGCATTTTGAAACTCTGAAATAATACATTTAACAAGGAAGCCAGAGGGCCAGAGTTACAAAGTTGGTAAGAGCTGAGCAAGCACAGCTGAACATGCTTCCAATGTATGTTTCGTATAGACTTATAACCCTAAAATTAGACTGCAGCTACGGATTGCAACCTTAGTTCATCTGTTTGGTGGCTTAGGGTATCCATCAGCTGAAAATGGTTAGGGTTTCACACAGATATATTGCAGTAGGAGTAAAAATAAGTAACTTTTACTCAAGCTGCTGAGTTTTCTACATCAGACATATGGACGGGCAGGCTAATTGAAGCGCTTCAAAACGCTGTGAAGCAAGAATACAGCTGTTCTATTACTGGAGGCTTATTGAAGCCCCCAAAGCCTTTTCATTAACGCCATTCGTTGCATCGCCTCTCCTTCGCACTGGATCTGCTGGGAGAAGGACGTTTGGATTGGTCTCACCCTAAGCATTACCCTCCACGTTTGCTTTCCGGCAGCCGCTGCAGCAACAGCAACCAGTTTTAGAGATGCCCGTGCCCGGTGGGCATCCCTCCGGTAGCCTGACGCCTGTCCTCAGGTACGCCCAAGGTCAGAGTTTGGCCCCGTTTTTAAAAACAACCAATTATTTCTGTCTCAGTTCGTGTTCTCCACACACATTTTCAACCCTCCTTAAAGATAAGTTATTACTATACACAAATTACAACACATAGACTTACGAGTTAATAATTTACTTGTCTAGCTGGGGAGTTCTCCTTTTAGTGCATTATAGATGAAGCACAGACAAATTCAGCACTTTCTTGAATTAAGATCATCCAGCCAATCTAATTCTGAATATATCAAGCAGCGCTGCTCTCTGTGGGGACAATTTAGAATAAAGTCTGCCACAGTACGAGAAACAATGTCAAGTATTAGCCAAGATGGAACGGAAATCTATAAAAGATGTCAACATCATTAGTAGCACAGTTTGGATTACTAATCTCTGCTCTTCCACAGCAAATATGTTTTTTTTTGGTCTCTACCCCAAAGGTCACTGGTCCTTCACATATGTTAAGAAGGTTCTGCAGTGTATAAATGTTTACATAAGAACTGCCACGGGCAGATGTGGACGAAGCTGCTCCCTCCTTGTGTTGAGATGTTAATCAGAGGCTGAGCAGATGACTCGCGAGAGCGACAGCGGCACAAAGACTTGGTCCTCCCTGCGAATATAGTTTTAGGCGTGTGGCAGCCTTATGATGGCGACGTATAGGTGAAGAACAGCAGAAACGCAGCAGCTCATAAGGCCACAGCCCCTGACGCCAGCACATCCTCAAGTTGGCCAGTAAAGGCCACTGAATGCCAGGATTTCTGGCCCACCTCTGAACAGGGCACCTTCTATAGGGTCATGTCCCTTGTGTCGCCCCTTCATTTTTAAATCTGAGCAACACTGGATCCACTTCTTGCTGTTAATTGTCCTTCATTAGCTCCCTTGCAGGTTTGATTGGTTTGACTCTTCACCCTAATTGATTTGCTACTGCAATTGACTTTCTCCTCCACTGATTTGCCTCGCGTGTTTTATCATCATTTTAGATTGTAGAAGAAACACAGAACAGAATTAAATTCACAGTAATTGCTTATTACCATCTTGCGATGCTTTCATTTCCCTCCCTTGAAACAACTGCACGTGGCTTCAAGCCTGGGCTGCACCATCTTTTCTCCACTTCCCATTATGGTCCTGAAATATTGTCCTACTTCTTGTTCTGCTTCCTAAAGCCCTGTTAAAGAAAGAGCAAAGGGAATTATCCAACCCACTGCTCTTAGGTCTATTCAGTCTCCTTCTCTCACTCATTCATTAAAATCCTTTTGCTCTCTTCTACAGGAATTTTGCTTTCAGATTTTTGGAAAAGGAAAAAGCTGAAAAATAAAACAAAATAAAGCACACATACACACACACACACACACACAAAAAAAAAAACAAATTCCCCACACATAAATGCATATAATTGAACCAAAACCAAGCTGGGGACAGCCACAAACTTATATATCCATGGAACGAAATAAGGGCATATTACTAACCAGGGCGAAAGAGACTGATGGAAGCTCAATACAAGTTAAATTGTGTGTAGAGAGAACAGAGACCAGAGAGTGAGCAGCTGCAGAAAATATCGATTCCAACTG
This sequence comes from Nothocercus nigrocapillus, assembly GCA_013398345.1. Classification (NCBI taxonomy): domain Eukaryota; kingdom Metazoa; phylum Chordata; class Aves; order Tinamiformes; family Tinamidae; genus Nothocercus; species Nothocercus nigrocapillus. Next base: position 2,171,504 of record WBNA01000098.1, on the reverse strand, counting down.
GAGCTGGCTAGAAATGGCTTTTCCAAGGCCCGAAAATTTCATGTTATAAAGAAAAAAAATATATATTTATTCCAATCCACAGTAGGACAACGCCCCAAGTTTGTTTATTTTTAAAGCAAAGAGAGGGGCTGGTTTTGTTTTTTTAAGGAAAAGACAGTTGGAAGGTTATTCAGTCAAGGAATTACTTCTCTGCGATACTCGGGAGGAAATTCCCCTTTCCAGGGGAAGGTAATTTTGCTGTCCCGCTAACATGGGGCTGACAATAAGCGTGTCTGGTTGTTACTCGGGGCACCCTACAAGGTCCCCCCTTAGGGTCTTCCTGAGAGACTGCTACCCAGTGAGGATGGGACATCTGCAAGGCGAGAGCACCATGAAAGTTAGGACAAGATTCCACAAAATTATCAACTGTAATCTCTCAAAATGTACAAAATTCTCTTTGGTTTGACCAAGCTGTATCCAGCATCTCCCTTTGCTGAATTTGTTACCAGGTGGAAGCCTGGCCAACTAACTGAGCAGTGAAAAACAAAAAATTTTTACAAAACTCTGAAAATATCTCAGATTTTTTTGAATCAGTTCTGCATGGTTATTTTATCGCTAAGCCCACAAGTAGTTGTCATTTTTTTTTTTTAATTACATGTTTATAATTCTCTAGATAGGTTTTAGAATCTCTTTCTGGCATGCTACATTTTTATAGCTTCATTTACATTGTTCTGCTATATTGCAAAACCGTACATATTATTGGAAAAGCAAAAAAGGCATTTAATTTATGGAGAGTCTTGATTTTAATTGCACTTTCTTCTTTCCCCTTTTTCTTAATTAGAACACTTGTTAACTGAGTTTTCAAAAGCCGAACCAAGGCTTTCTTCCACCGTTCAATGGCTCCAAACAAACATTTCATTGTATTTATTCTCTGGAATTATGAGAACTGCAAAACGGTAATAAGAAATACACCACCGTTTATACTAAATTCATGTTTTCAGGATGGAATAATTAAAGTTACTATGTAAAATGTGCTAAATAAGAAATTACTCTGCTATGCTGCCACTTCATATACTGCTTCCAGGGTGCTTAGGATGCACATTTGCAGATGAACTCTTTAGGAGACCTAGCCAGTCTACTACGCACACGGCAAACTTTGCTGTAATACGATTAATATGAAAGTTTGTGTTAAATATTCACCAAGAAGACACTGCTTGCCATAGTCAGCATCATCGCTTCTCTGCCGGCTCATTTTGAGCCCCGACCCAGAGCTAGGTCGTTTTAATGAGGATGCCTTCCTGTGAAAATCAAAGGACACAGGACAATGTCCTTGTATGTGTGTGTGTGTGTGTGTATATATATATATATATATATATGTGTGTGTGTGTGTGTGGAGACACATCTGTGTGTTTAAACACATGCATTTATGAGAGGAGCTGAGAAATGGGAGTTGACTTGGTTTGCCCCCATGTAAAAATATTTACCAATATTTTTTTTTCCTGTAATTTGACCTTATTCACAGTTTAAATACACTTCACTTCAACCAGAGATGGGTGAGTCTGCGTCCACCACCTGGCTTTGAAAACAAGGCGCTGTTTTGACAGGTTGCAAGCTTGGCCGCATCCGTTACTTGCAAAAATTGGTGTTAATTGCATGATACTGAAAACAATACTCTGCAAGGGCAGTTCATGCAGAATATTGCTGTAGAAATCTCTCATTTTAAAACATCCAAATCTACCTGATGGACAAACTACCACTGCCTAATTTTGAGCCACATGCATGCCATAAATAGCTGTCAACATTGCTTATGTATTACGTGGTCAGCAAGATTTTGGAACTAGAGGAATCCAACACGCAGCGTTTCATTTAAATCAAAGGTGTCATCAATGTCAACCTTGCATGGCCCGTTAAAGCTCTGACCTGGCCTGGCCAACATAAAGAGACTTTTGATGAGAAAGTCGGGGCTAGCAGCACACAGATGGGTCAGGTCATTGCCTACCAGCATTTCAGGATCCGTGCTTGGGAAATGCTGGCTAGTTCTGATGATATTCACGCTACTCTGGCAAAGTCACCTTAAACCTAGGGAGTCATGAGCCTTCTGCGAAGGTCTTGAACCGCAAGCGCAAACAAACCCCAAGGCAACGGGTGCTGCGCAAGAGATGCCGTGCAGAGAAGGCTCCGCGGCCGCGGAGGCTACGTTTCACGGCAGCACAGCTCGCTGCTGCGGGTCCAGGCAGAGCAGCTAGCTCAGCGCCGCGGCACAGCACTCACCAACCCGCCGTCCTCGCCAGCGCAAGCTCTTCTGCCGCACCGAAACAGAAGCAACGAGCCTCCTGTCAGCCAGGGTCCTCAGACGGAGCCTTTAAAACACACGTAGATGAGGCAATCACTTCATTGCCATCACAAAGACCCGCAGCACGAAAAATTTCCAGCATTATTTCTCCTGGGTTTACCTCCTATCCTTAGCATTTCACATCCTTACAGAGATGCTGCCTGTATCCGTGGCACCGTCCATAGGAAAGGCATCACCAAGCCTACGGAAAAAGAGAGCTGCCTATCTACAGTTCTTCATTATACAACATGTTTATCAACAAAGCAACACTGAGGCTGCAATTTTAAAAGAATTCAGTCCAAAACCAAAGCAGCAAGATTTCTTCATTTGTTTGAAGTGGGGTTGCTCTGGAACAAAACTCTGCTATAGTATCATTAAAATCTGTGAAAAAAAACAGAGTGACTCTGATCTGCTCAAATTTCACTCAGCAGTGCTTCCCCTTCTGTGCTGATCAAGCACTTCTAAGTGACAGCAAACAGTTGTCCAACAAAAGCAAATGGATTTTTCTGACAGTTATTTGCCTACATTCAATAACGTCATTCTTTGAAGCAAGTTCATCAGTGCACAGAGAAACAAGCTTTTGACTTTTGGGATTTGAAAGCCTGAGTGACTGCAGCTCAGCCTTGCAAAGCATATATATATATAAATATTTTATACATATAGGTGTGCATATGTATGTACATATATCTACCTACACATACATATACACACACCTTCCAGATGTTACAGATAGAAGGGAATCACTTTTAGAAAATCATTTGTTCCAGGCAGAAAGTTGGACTAAGATGACGCCCGGTGCTGAGTATCACAAGGTAATTATCATGAATTAGGTGCATTTGCTGTCTACCTGCAGTTAAAGAAACCTGTTTGCATGTACCCAAAGTTACCCTCCCTCTTAATAAATCAGCTTTTCTGCTATTTTTTCATAAGATTTTTCTTAGTAGAATGGAACTAAGAGACCTCCTCCCAGCAGTCCAGTGCTGGCATAACCACCAACATGGACCAATGCTGCTGTTGCTAATTCCGGACTTTGTAGGATCCCCTTGTAGAAGGCTTGGGCAGCTCGATGCATGAGAAGTTGCTTGTTAATGCTTTCTTGTCATAGAGCTTTTGAATAAAGCATAGACTTCAGAAAGCAAATTACTAGCGGAGAGGCTAGAATATGTAATATTCCAACTTGAAAGTGTTCATTACAAGCTTTGTAGTTTAACAGAGAGTTAAACCTTAATAAAGGCCTAGAACATACCGGATAGAAGTCAATATCTAGCCTAACGTGGCTTAATACTCAAGAGTCCGGGTCTAGTCAATGAAGTCTAGTTTAAACTGTGCCTGCTCTTAAAGACAGAAATTCCAGGTACAGAGATTTTTTTTTTACTACAGAGTCTGATAAGTGACAGGACCAGCAGTTTCAACAGCATCTTTTAGTTGCCTGCAGTAAAACACATTCTTGATCCTTTGTGAAAGGAGGATGAGAAAGGTTAGTAACCTGCAGGATTATTCTCCTCTTAGTCCCTTGGTCTTTTTTTGTTCAGATAAATTAGAACGTGAAGAATCAGAATTATACAGCACTTGTAGAGTAAATATACATGTAGATCTCTGTAATTGCACAGTGTTTTGTTTTCCTTGAATGAAGCCTCGATCGACACTTCAAAACACAGTAGCATTTGCAAAGTTCTAGAGATTAATTTGTATGGCTGCAAATTGATTTATTCCTTACCGGTTTGGTTATATTGATTATTCGGATTCCTTCTTAACTAGCTTAACAACTTTGGACGTCATTTTTAGGCTATGTGCCTGCCACGCTCACCTCATCCGCTTAAAGCGCAGCCACGGACCAATTCCGCCAGCCACGGAACCGAACTGTCAGACAGGCTGCAGAAGCACTGTTTTTACTTGGCTTTATATAGGGTGATTTAGTGTTTTACCTGTGGACATTTTCATTAAATGCTTACTCATTCTGCAAGACTGCAAATAGGGATATCTCGATTTTGCTAACTTTATAAGCAAGGCTCGTGGGCTCATCTCCCTCGGCATCACAGGTGGGCTATTCGCCCAGGCTTACAGCATCCCTCTTTTAGGCATGCTTCTCAGCTTCTTATGGGAAGGCAATCCCTGAGAATTTGGATTAGTTCCTCATCCTTTTATCATTATTTGTGTAATTTCCCCTCTCTAGCAGAAGAGGGCAGAAGGGCTTACCTATACAGATCTGCCTGCAAGGTCGGATCCAGACTGGCAAGGATTAGACCTGCGTAAGTGCAGTGCAATGAACACAGAAGAAGTTTTTTTTTTAGGGGGGCTGGTGAGAGTAAATCACTAGGGAAAGTACAGATTCACCGATTTCAAACAGTTTCTCCTTCTTCTCTTCATGCCTGAGCAGCTCGGACAACAAATCTGCTCAGTTAAAGGTTAACCTGTAACCACATGCACACACAAAAGAAATATTAATGTCATCACAGCTGTTATTTCACCGGCACTGGCTGAGGTAGAAGCTATTAGTATTACCTAGTGAAGTCTAGATATGAATTAAGAGTGTCCCTGGCACCTACTGTATTGCAGAGTCCATAAAGTTTACCAATGACAGAAAGCTAAGGGTCAAATAGCTAAGAGCAAGGAACCTGTTCAGCAGCATAGATCACTGTGCAAACAGATGTCCAAAAGACTGGATAATACTGGATTTCGGTCAACAACGAAATGCATAGCCAGTCTTGCCATCCAAGCGGATACCTGACTGTAGAGGAATGGAAGAACAAGGGCTTCTGTTGATGTCTGTTTGCTCCTCAACTCCTCCTTCTCTATTGCACAAGTTTTTGGGCTCATATTCCCTGGGGAGAACAGGTACTATTGCAGATGCAGAACGTTTAAGTAAATCCTAGGCTTTTTGCAACAACAAAGAGGGAGGATACTTGTGAAGCTATCTCGAGATTGTCTGCATAACCGCGTCCCTATCCTAGCTGAGCCACAGACCCAGCGCAGACTGACACAACATCGTAGGTCATACTGCAGCACAGATGCGGCTGCACTTGGGGTGCAGCTAAGAAGCCCTTAGAGCTCTCCTGAAGACGAGCTCTAAGCATCAGGGCAAGGTTCTCCCAAGACCAGCTCTCCCCTTTCCCATAGTCCCGACTGCAGGCTTTAAACATTTGCCACTTGCCTTGTTTTTGTGGAACTGCCTATGCGATTCAGTAAAACTGTAAAAGACTGTGCAAAGAGGCATAGAGGGCTTGCATTTTACATGAAATTTCTGTAACCAAACATATCTAAGGGATATGAGTGCATAGCCAGTCTTGGAAATAACTCCAATACAATATCAAAACTTACCTGGAGTCCCCTTATAGACAGACAAGAACATGATATTCCAATTGGTGTAAGGTGGTATTTCAAGGCAATTGTGATAGATATATTTTTAATACTAAAACTAAATCTATTTTCACAACTTGGCTGGTGCTAGGGAAAGATACCAAGAACTACAGTTCAACAGCACAGATGGAGAGGAGGTAGCAACAGGAAGGGCCGTTCTGGAATTTTTTGCCTTCACCCACTCTTCCCAACTCTGCCCAAGGTATAACAGATGATGGATATTTAGAGGAGGATTGAGGGGATGCAGAATTTCACTTTGGGAAAAAAAAAAAAATCCCTCTCAGTCACCCAAACTGCTGCTAATCATGTTAACCAATTCCATCCTAAGAGTCTGTTCACATAGATTCAGATTAATAGCTCACTCTCGCATGCGTCGTCATAAACTCCAAGGTTTGAAGGACTCCCTGAGCTTCTATTCAGCTGTGCAGTTTTCGCACCGCATTAGTCCTTGCAGCCTGGGCACGAAGTTTTCCAGCTCTCTGAGATGGATGATTTCGAGACACGCGAGTTCCACAAGCTCTGAATCTTCCCTGTGGTAAGCGCAATCCCTTTCTATTACTGAGCAACGTGAGCTCATGCAATAAATGTTAACTGCAAGCCTGGGCACACAAACCACCCTGAAATATCCGTGCTCTCAGGGCAAGCGACAGAAATAGTCTGATACAGTCACAGTCCTCAAGGTCGATGCCTGGAAATGAGAACTTCAGAAAAGGTGGCAACGTGAGCACGCTACGTGTTTCGGATGAAGCCATAAGGTACCACGGCTGTTAGCTCTCCTCGGCCGCTGCAGTGGTTATTGCTGAGCTGCGACAGCAAAAGCTAGAAAAGGACGGGCTGTGAATTCCGCTGAACGTGGCTTAAGGAATATGACAGTTTCTACAGCATAGCAATGCAGAAAAGCAATGTCCTCTGCAATATGGTGTGTGAAGCTGGAGCAAATGGTGTCCTCAAGATGATGCCATTCAGTCAACATATGCTGCTGCTTCAGGTGTTGAGCTCCACAGTCTAGAGGCAAAATTAATTCTGTCACAGCTTCACATTTTCTCTAAATTATGGCTATATTCTACATGAAAAATAAACAGAGCTGGAACAAAGTTGTCATATTACTACGTATTTATGATTTGCAACAACCTCTTAATGAGTTTACTGTGTTTTCTCTTGTACCTGCCAGACTTACGCTGTGCTGCAGAGTATGTGAATGTACTTTTACCACCAGATAGATAGCAAGAGCTGCTTTTGCCTGGTTTGTCAAAGGTAATGCTTTGTACACCTCTGCTGGGAATGCTGAGCTAGCTGCTGCATACAGATCTAAGAGGTCTGGATATTGGCTTCCTTCCTTTTAATTATTGTCTCATGTGTAAAGGAGACTTTCAGAGCGCAAGGGTCATATAAATAGTCCTTAGTACAGAAAGGAGTCAGACAGTTTCATGGTTGTAATTTAGAATCTTGTTCTGCATTTTAGCTAGTGTTGAAGCCCAGTGAAGCAGAGGAATCTAAATTTTTATGGTATTCTCTCTTCTGAAATATTGTTTTGATCTTACTTTAATCCTCCATCTTGAAAAGCCAAAAGCTTTTTGCTGAGACTAGCTTTTTTTTTTTTTTTTAAACAGTGAAAGTGAAACATTCTAGCAAATTTCCAAACAATTTGAAAGAAATATGACCACATTTTCCCCCTAAAATCTACTCTAGCAAAAGCTAGCCCATCAAAATAATGGAATCAAAAGGTTTGAAGTTCACTCACAGTGCACGTATCTGCATTGAAACGCAATCTATCATAGCGATAGACTGCAACCACAACTTACTCTTTTTGGAGATAACGCTCACTTGATAAGTTTCACTATTTAAGTGTAACACAGACTTCCCTAATTCATTTGACTAAGCACACCATGACATTCAGATTAAAAGATTAGCACTATCCTGTATCAGTAGAACATGTGTTAAATGGATTAAGAATTGACTACTGGACAGATCTCAAAAAAGAGCAAGTTGCTATTCACATAAACAGGAGGATGTCTTGAGGGCACAGAACTGCCAGTGTCAGCGAAGCCTCAGCGCGACGACACGTGCAAAACTGCTCTTGCACTGTCCTCTGAAACAGACACTTGGAATGATGGATGAACGTATCTGCCTTTAATTCCCATTAAAGCAGCTAGGTAAGACTTAGGAGAAGACTATCTGCATAAAAGAGTGGGACAATGACGCTTGTCTAATATGTGTTTCTGTTCTGCTCAAAAGTGAAGGAAAGCACCTGGAAGACTCTCATCACAAAAACAGCAGTCACTCCTAGCTTTTCAGGAATTATATTTAGTAAGTTCCCTTGAAAATGGCCCGTGCCAAGACAACAGCCGGTCTGACCCGCTTGTGGTCGCCAGCTACGTAACAGACACCAGCCAGCCACCAAATACGGCCACCACCACAAAAAAATAAAGCCTTCCTGCACGAACCTGCATTTTCCCATCCTGACCAAGTCCACCACAAGGAATACATTTGACCACACGGGGGTCTAATGAATTAATGAATCAATCAAAAAAATAAAAAAAAAATGTTTCAGGCCAGTCAGCAGAGAGCATAATAAACAAAACTGCAGAAGAGAAGCATTGCATTGATTTTGGTTAATCTGATCTCCAACCTATCACGAGATCCTTACTTGTCCCCCTCCCCTCTGCTCTTGCCCATCAGCGGTAACAGCTGGGGCTGTAGTTTTATTGACAACGTTCACATCCAACAATGCCATCCATTATCAAAATACACTCATCAAAACATGTGACAGCAACCACTGTCGCAACTTAAGGGCCGTACAGCCAAAACACAACCGTCCTTCCAAAAGCCTCGTAAAAAAATCGGTCAATAAAACCACTGCATTTAACAGGGAGATACAGGCATTATTTTTATACCACTTAATACACCACTGTTTACGTCCAGGGGTTATATTTTCACTCTGCAGTGCACGGGCAGGGGGTGAATCACATCCATTGCACTGCAAGAAAGAAAACGGATGGGGCCTGTGATGCAGAATAAGGCAAAGCCTAGGGCCATCTTCCCTCGTCACGGCCCTTGGGCTAAAAAGGCGGCTTCAAGCAGTCCGCAAGCAGGTCCCACGTCCAAACCGAGACAAAAGAGATGCCAGCAGCAGCCACCAACGTTTCTCCCCCGTCCATATGCTATCTGCATCTGAGAGCAGATTTACACTAGTTTCTATGACTTTACACACGTGTGGTCTAGTGAAAATTTAAGTGTTAGCCAACACAGTTTTTTCTCCCTGGACAGCGAAAGCCAGTTCACAGGAGATTCGAAGCATCTCTTGCAGGCTCCCGACTGCCTCCTGGAAGATCAGATCTCTCATCATCCATCAGGGCTGTAAAGACACTAATCTGCTCATTTAGGTGCTTCATCTTTGGGGATGTAAAGGGGGAGGGAAGAAAGTCTGAACAGCTCCAGGAACACACACTCCCCCGAGCTCCCCAGCTCCGTCAGGCTCTGCTTCCCCGGCATGGAAACCGACTGCAAACATTTGATCTTTCACACATATGCTGCATACAGAATTAAAACCCAGCCTTTTTTTTTTTTTTTTTTTTAAATCTACCATTTTATTTTATGTAGCTAGATTTTTACAGCCATTTAGAAAGAACATGTCTTGGCTTTGGAATTCTTTAGCAAAAGTCTTGTCTCTAATGCAAGGTGGTTTATGGAAGCTTCTCTTTTATATCGTAATCTGTCACTTTAGGCTGAAACAGAGCTAATATTGTACATCTGGGAGAAAGGCTGCATTAGCTGCTTTTATTTGATGAGCAGAATATGGCAAATAATCTAGAGTATTCTGAAGTTTTTCCCCTTTGTGGTCAGAAAGCCAAGGTATAATAAATACATTAAAAAGGGCTAATGAGTCCCAAGCAGCAAGATCCTCATTTTTGTAAGACTTTTATGGAATGTAATTATCTAATTACTGTTAATTGGTAGGGTGGGATGAGGGAGTACTAAGTATATATGAGGACATGTATTGTGCTGCAAATTTGGTTCTTATTCTGACACCACTGGGTGTAATACATTGTTTGCCCAGGAACATTGCCTATTTACTAGCAAAGCTTATTGATCGATTGATGTAGATTGTAGGGTTTTTGTCTTTTTAATCCATGGTTCAAAATTATTTATAACTAATTCTTTATGCCTAAAAAAGTTAGGCAAGTTCGGAAGGTTGACTTCAGTCACTGTCACTGCTACCATGAGGGTTATAGAGGTCCTGTACAACAAGGATTAAGCCCTTCAAAAGCAATTCCATGGGCATGAAATGATAACAAAAAGGATAATATCTTGAATTTTGGTCAGATACTTTCCTTCTCTGAGAAAACTGAAGATGAACATTTTCAAGTTTCTGGTGCATTAGGAAAACAAATGGAAGCGCCGCTGCCTGGCATGCATCATTACCTGCTCACCGGGGTGGGCAAGGCAGAAACGGAGCCTAATAGCCCTCCTTTGTCTTGTAAAACACAGTCCAGACTTCTAAAAACACATTACTTACTGCCTAGAAATCAGCGTTTCATTAAACAGCCACTTTGCTTGTTAACACCTACTGTACTGACAGTTGTGTTGTGACAGTGTCAACTACATTGGAAAACTGCTGACATTAGAGGACTTAACAGATGTCTCCAGAGCTTGAAGAAAAGCCTTAATCAGCTAAATCGAGCAGGTGAAAGAAGAAAAGATGTCTCTAATCCTTCCTCCTCGCACCTCAAACAGCTGAAGTCGTTGCCTTTCAGAGGCTTCCACCTGCACTGCACTGGGCACCTCCACTGATCTTGAGTATATCTGAAAGGTATTCTGAAGAAAGGGAAAAATATTATTGCTTACTACAGTTATTGCTAATTATTGTTTTTAGAGACCCAGTGCAGTTGCAAGAATAACCATTAACAGATACAAGAAGTCCAGTGAGGATACTTAAGGTACAAGCTAAAAGGGTGAAGAGTAGTGTAAGTCAGCAAAGGGAGGAGATGCATTTTTTGGCTTGTATTTGATTTTAAAGCAAGGTACTTAGACTTATTATAAGACATAAGAGGCTTCTTGAACTTTCAAGATACAGAACTTAATTGGAAATGCATGAAGTTAATCAGGACTTGCCACTAGATGAAGTTCTCTCTACCAATGCAACACTAGAGCTCAGAATAGTTGTAGAAGACTAGAATACACAACCATCTCCTCTCCTCACTTCTGCCTCTGCAAGTTTCCAGAGAAATCTAGAGACTTAGAACAACTTTTCAGACACTGAGATTGCAATTCGAGGTCAATCAATTTTGCATTTTTTTCCGGAAACACAGAATAGAGAAAAAGAGAAACTTCAACATGCAAACAGAGAGATTCAAGCTGTCCATATCCCTGGGACTGGCCAAACACATCTGAATCTTCCATAACCATTCCATGCCATTTTAGCATCTGCAATAGCACACAGCTAGCAGAAAAATTCATTTACTCGGACGCTGCCTCTTTTATGGCAGAATAGGAACGCGTGTGACAAAGTATCAAGTAACTGCTTGGGAATTTTTCTTAACAAAAACAACCAAAAAACTCTTTTTTTTAACTGTTAAATTAGGTTGGGGAACACTTCAAAGTCATGTTTCTGATTTGCACTCTGTCTTAATGAATCTCCACAGTCTAGTGTTCTACACTGAAAAACACAGAAATTGAGTTTAAGGATGTATAGAGGCAAACCATCACACTTTATTCCCCACCATCTTTTGAAAGGCTGAGCCTGAATTTCTCAAGAAATTGGAGACTCATTCTAATTATCCACATCAGGCTAAAACAAGTTTGTGAGAATTTCACGCTCTTTCTAATCTTTTTTCTATCTAGATGTTGACATCAGATTTATCACTATGGTTTGTAAGCATCAATGATTAATTTTGTAACCAGCACTTTAAGATGATCAACAAGACATTCTCTTAATTTTAGATCCGATTATCCAGCAACCCTCATTTTTTTCTAAAGTGCCACACAGGAAGAAATTCAAGAGTGTAGGAATTAATATGATCTTGAATTAATTTCCTTCACCAACCAGATGGCCTAATTATTGGCACTGAAAAAGCCAGGAAGCAAAAGTCCTTGTAACAGATTCAAAAGACTCGCATACAGCATCCTTTAGTTTTTCTTTTTTTTTTTTTTAAAGCCTTAGATTTAAGTCAATGCATTAAAAGATGTGTGTGTGTGTGTGTGTGTGTGTGTGTTTGGGAAAAAAAAGTTAAAGTTGTATTTCTTTTCTTCTCTCTCCCAAACTGCAAACTATTAATTCAAAAATTCATTTTCAGCATTAGCTGTTTTCTACAGACTGAATATAATATAGCATGCCTACAGATTTCCCACTGAAATTTTTAAATAGACTGCTAATGAAAAGAGATAATGTAAATATCACTCCAGTGCCCCTTTCCATCTGTGACTCACACTGTTATGCAGATGATTATGAACTTCACATCTTGACATCCTGGGAAGCCTGCAGGTATCCTCCACATTTTACAGATCAGAAGAATCACCCCTTTTTTTTTTTTTTTTTTTTTTTTTTTTTTTTTTTTTTTTAATTAAATGAGTTTTTAAACATCAATCCTTTTTACCTTTGATTTAAATCTGAAATGTGGACTGATGTCTTTGCTGACACCCCTTCCAGCCCTATATATTCCAGCCAAGTCTGTAAAACGTCGCAATTCAGCTAATACCAGCACAAATGCAGTGTCCATGAATAGCATTGTAGGACTAGAACGGTCATTCCTTACAGAAAGGTACAATATCCAAAACAGTGCATTACCAGCTCCAACTTCATCATATTCATCTATTGGTTTTAACGTTATATTATGATCTCTGATTTTAAGACACATTAAAACATAGCAATGTAGAAGGAATTTAACTATTTAACTAATAGTAAAGAGAATGCTACAACCTATACATTGTGCAGATTCTTTTCCTCTTCAAATAGTGAAAAAATGATCAGCTACAACAATTAAAAGGCAAAATTTTACGAACTCAGCACAGTACGATGAAAATTGGTACTTGAGTAACATCAAGCAGCTGTTTAGTACCCATTTGTTCAACAAGAAAAGATGTTTTAAAAATAACTGTTCCACAATACAAAACCAGTATGCAATTCAAAAGCTAATGTGTATGTATTCATGGAAAACATTTACAAGGCTGTATGTGATAGCAACTCTTACTTCTAAGAATAATAATACAAAAGACTCTCTCATAGACGACTGGTTAAATCAGGATTATCAGGACATGAATAAGGATTAACAAGACCATGAGCTTTTTTGACACCAGAAAACTGAGTAACAATTATTTTCTCAACCCAACGAAGAAGCTTCTTGTATGGCAGTTTTTAGTGCCTGAGCCTTACTAGCACTATGTAAGGCAAAATTTGCCTAAAATGTCATTTAAAAAAAAAAAAAACAAAAACTTGATGTTGTCTCTCTTTTGGAAAGAGAAGTGTAACATGAGCTGGAACAATACAGGCTCTCAGTAGGATTGCACTGATTAGACTCTAATTGAATTTTATGTAAGATTGCATTCCTTAATCTCAAAAACGCCAATATGAATTAAAAGATATCCAATGAAGAGATATAGTTGTTCCGTGAGTTGATAGCCAAGAACATGAGTCACATACTTGGAGATAAAGATATAGTTGGGTTTCACGCCTCCAATACCTTATAAATATCAGTCCTTAGGGCGACCAACCTCATCAAGAGGCATTACTCCACTTCTTGCTCTACCTGCCTACCCCCAAAAAAGCCACTGGGTTTATAAAGAAGGCTTCCGAGTAAGGATCCTGCTTGCGCAGCATCTTCATGGAGTCACAAACAGCAGGTAGGGATCAACTTTCCAGGCAGAACAAACAAATGAGAAGAAAAATCCACCGGTGTTTATATTGGTTGCATTTTTCAGCCCCGTCTCTCAGGACAAAATCCCAAACTGAGTTGTTCTCTGTCCTATACTGCACCTTCGTATGGATAATGTCCCTCTGCAAGCTCTTTAAGAGGCACCAGGGCTATCTGAGCTGTGAAAAGGGCCAGGACCCTTGGGCGATGCGCGGCTCGCAGAGGCAATGCGGATCAGAGCCTGCAGTCGGAGGCAAGAAAAAGCTCTAGTGTTTTGTACAACACAAAGACTTGTGTTGCTGCCCCCATGGGAAAAAAGCCAAATTAATGGGGAAAAATATTGAGAGATATTCCGGGGCTCTCCCGCACGTCTGGTTTTCTCTATTTCTGCCTATCAGTCCTCATTCTGTGTCAGCACATGAATAATTAGTGTTAACAGTGCCATCAACTCCAGGGTACAGTGCAGGACTCACTGAGCAAGTGTTGGCTGGGTTGGTTGTCTTTGCTTTTATGGAACAGATCCCACGGAAGAACTGTGCCCAGCTTCTTGGGTGTTACTTGAACATACAAATGCAGTAACTGTACGTCAGCCATACGACTTCTGCTGTTGTCATAACAACATGCAGTATCACATCATCGTGATTATGTGACACGTCAGTATTATGTTGGCCAAACTCCTTAACTTTTAAAGAAAAAAAAAAAAAAAAAAAAAGGCAGCAAAACTCTTATGGTCTTGTAGCATTTCTATTCACCCCCCAAACTGGTTCACCTGCTCAGGATATCGGCACAAATCGGAGTAACCACTGGAATATTAGACTGCTATGGCTGACTGCTAGTCCTAAGAGCTAACAAGCTCTTAGGTATTTTTTTTTTTCTTCTTTTTACGTGTCCCTGGATCCATAAGGAAAATCTAGAGTTACCCAGGATTTTTCCCTTTTGGTTATGACTGTGAACGAGACACAAAATAAGCACCAAATCCTATTCTTGAAAAACAGCATCAAGTTAGATTAACAAAGGAGGGGAAAAAAAAAAAATAGACACACCTCTGAACTCTAAGTCACAAGAAGCTTTTCTTCAAATTCAAATGCAATCATGGTTAACAGTAGCATCTGAAGTTCCATTTAAGATGCCCATTTTCTGTAATAAAATGTGATAAATTGCTGAACACCAATACAGCTGAACCCAATGCCATGCTATTCCCTAAACTACTGTAAATTATGCCCATTTATCTTATTAGAAAATACAGTAAATGTTAAAGGGAATATTGTCAAGAGAGCCTCACTGATTCCGACTCATGTAAAATAAGCCCAAAATAATAAATCTATACTTAGACTCATCAAAAAACAAACAAACAAAATCCACTCAACTCACCCCTGGCCACCTTGAGAACACAAATAAAGCAACCGAGTTGCCAGAACTTTCACATGGAAGTCATTACTTAGAAGTTTCAGAATATAGAAACCAAGTATAATACCAGCCGGGATTGACAGCTGGATTGACAGCACCCCCTAAACGGCAGCCCAGAACTCCCCTGGGCAGCGTGCTCCCGTTCAATTACGGCTGCCGACTGCTCAGCTTCACAGGCGCTGCCCTCTGGAATTGCTTCTTTCCTGCACCCCAGCACTTGAGTAAGAACGGCCCAAAATACAGCACTCCATATATTCCGGTGCCTTATTCCTCCAGCATGCTTTAATCGAGTAAACTTGAATTGCCTTGGAAGAGAACAAAATTTAAACGACTAGAACACATATCGGAACTCCCTTTGCCTACCTAGTATATACTGAGCAATGAAAAGCAGGAGTTTTAAGGAGATGACTGGGTTCATAGTCTACAACAGCGAATACTAGGGGGAAGAATTTCTTTGAGTGAACTAAAAAAAACTGAATATAGATGAGCATGCTATTTAAGGTTAAACAAACACATATTTAGCAAACTGAAAACATACCATTTTGATTTAATAGAATATTTCTTCAGTATTATTTTGTCATTTTAAAAATTATACACCCACTCCTACTTTCAAAGTTGTTTTTTTCTAAATTTAATGAAACACCCTAAAACAGCTTGCCCAAAGGCACAGATTTTAAAATATGAAGTAATTTATGAAATAGCACAAAAACACAGCAATTCAGAAGTAAATTCCAACCTTATCCAGATGCCCAAATAAAGCAATCTACTATACCATTAAACGGAAGGCAAGGAAGAAACTTAAAGCAAAGGAATGATTGTCAGCAGAATTCCGGCCTGTTGGACACTGGGCCATGAAGACCAAGTGGCATTTATTTTTTAGAAAATAACCACCGCAGCAGAGGATGATTAAATGGTTTCAGCTTCCGATACACACACAATGCATTTCCTCCAATTCTCGTCTCAAATGTAGCGCGCTGCAATCACAGGACAGGTTGTCACTCCCACATAGTGGCCTCCAAAAGGCCCATCTAAGCAGAGCGCAGTCTCCCCCTCACCCCCGGAGCAACACCCTTGCGATCACGCAGGACGGAACAACGTGAGCGCGGGTGTTGAAACAGACGGCTGGCACAGCACTATCCCTGCATCCCCTACGCTTCCCGCATTCCCGCAGCGGGAACAGCGACGTGCATTACATTGAAGTTCGGTGGTGTGCCTGTTTTCTGGAGCCCGTGGACCTTCTGGCAGCCTAAAGCCTCTCACTGCGCTGCAACGCGACCTGAGCGCCACGGGGTTGGAGTTTCCCACTGGGTGTTTTCCCCGGAAAGGCTAGAGAAGCCGTAACACAAAACCAAGAGCAAAACCAAGAAACGCTAATTGGATTCATGGGGGGAAAGAGGGGGAAAAAAAAAAAAAAAAAAAAAAGAAATAAAAAAGCAGCTTTCCCCTGCATACATGGTCCTTTCAAGGTAGATCTCTAATCTCACTTTAAAATAATGAATGAACAGGAAATAAACCAAAGTCAAGGAACATTTAAATGGGGCTGCTTCCTTTATGTGATACTGTAGTAAGTAAAATGCTTCCAACCCTGCGCAACAGCACTGCTGTCATGGATTATACGCTGTGATATTATTCATAAACTACCCACCCCATCTGTACGGGCGATGCTAAGCCTTGCATGCTCTCCCCTTTGGGAAGCAAGCTGCACTCAGCCTACCAGATTGATGACACTTATAAATAAATAAAAGTCTTCAATTTGCAGTTACCAGAAGGCCAGCTGGCATCCTCCTGCGGAGCTGGAGGTGCTGCGCGCACCGACAGCCATCGCTGACGGGCTGCTGACTCACTCTCCATTTGCTCCGTGGATGTTTTCCAGCACGAGGAGCTTGCAAGCTATGACACAGCTATCTCTGTCTGAGCGTTATCTCACCCTCATGAAAGAAAGCAGTAATTAAAGTTTAATACGCAGCCCCGAGACGATCTGCAGCTCTCCGTGGAGCACTGCGAGGAACTCAGCCACGAGGTGAGTTTGCTGGATTCCATAGCCAGTTCTGATTCCATCAGCTTGGCTGGGGAAGTGGAAGAGGCACCGCTGGGGGCTCTAGCCACGCGCGTCCCGCAACTTTCTCCTTTAATTAAACAGGAGGCAGAGCAGACTTTGCACTTAGCCAACGAAAACCTCGGCATTTGCCATAGGTTTGTCCCGGGGAAACGCTGTGCTCCGGGCTGATAACCCGGACTTGGTAGGGAAGCCTTATCACGCAAAACCGGAGCAGGAGGGCAGGGAGGCAATCGAAATTATACTCTGATCAGATGGCAGCAGCAGATTGCTTTTAATGCAGCGCAGCTACCGAGAAAGATAAAGCTCTCTTAGCTGAAACACGAACCAGCCCGTAGCACCTTTGTTTTCTCAAGTGTTTTCAAAGGTTTTCCTAAAGCTTTAAGGCTTTTGAAAGACCGTGGGCTTGTAGATAGCTCACAAGTTTCAAGAATATCACCTTCGCGAGGTCCCCCGAGTGGAAGCAATGCCCACTTCTTCCCTGTATTACTCATGCACTGAATTGCCCACCAGCTGCTTCTCTTCACACAAACCAAACCATGCCAGCAAATTTGCTCTGCACCTCCTAAGGCCTTTGCTTCCCGCATTTCCAATGCTTTCAGCATGCAGGATTATAGTGAACACCCAAAGGGAACACTTCTGCACACCGGCGTACAGTGCATATATTCCAGAGATGTATTTACTACAGACACACTTGCATTTCTTCTAGCTCACCCTGTTATCAATAACTGCTGTGTGCAACTGCAAGTGGTCACTTTAACACCAAAAGATCTCTGCATAGCAGTTAAAACAAAAAAAATCAGCCTTTTACCATGATGCAGAAGGGATGTTGCATAAGTGGTTAGTTTTAATCTGTTTCACAGAAGGTTTTTTCCTGCAAGCAGAAGGTTTACATAGCAAGCGTATAAATTTCTTCTCCCCGCTTTGCTGTATTTCAGGCCAGGATGAAATCCAGTTATATTCCAGATGCCGTGATTCTTTTCACGGAAGTAATACTGCTTAGAAAGTAGATGAAAAAGTTCAAACAAAAAAAGCTTTCAGACTCCCAAGCAGCTTGAGCAAGGAAATTTCAGGTGTCAGCTGCTCATCTAAGCAAATCTATGTCATTGTCATTACAGGCACGTCAATTTTGGAAAAATCTGAGGTCACTTGTTTTCCTGAACATCTCCATGTGTAGAAGCTTATCTAACCTTAACTGAAGTCAATATAAAGGTGCTTATATTTATATAAAAACAAATAAATAAAAAACAAACAAACAAAAAAACCAACCATCAACTAAGGTACCTCTATTGCAGACTGAGCAAGAATCAGAGCAAGTTCACTAAAAGAAATCAGCGAAAGACGCCTATGTTTCACTCGAACACATCCAACTTTGAATGAACATTGTACTTTCATTCTAAGGCCATCACTAATTCTCATTTCAAACAAAAGGCTTATGTCAACTTCATCAAGACTAACGGGTCCAAGGGGGTAGTCAAACAGGAAATTGCTCTTAAAAATACTGAAAGAAATGCACATTCCTTTGCTTATCTTTGTTGTGGTAAGTTTTCCACCATTTTGAATGCATTCTGGCTTCAATACAGCTTGATTTGAGGGAGGAAGCAGAAGGGAGTGATTATTTTCAGACTTCACCCAGCTGAGGAAAGTGGAGAGAAAAAAAAAAAAAAAAAAAGACCTTTGTTTTAGAGAGAATATTCTCCTTCTCAAAATAAAAGTTTCAATAGAATAGACAAATTAAAGACAACAGCAATATTCATTGTTTTGTTTTCTTCCACTCTGTGCGGTTATCGTGACTTAATTCTGCAGGTATTGCCCAAAGCAGCCACTCACATAAGCAGAGCTAAAACTCAGCAACTCTTCAACTTTTTTGACTAAAACATCATTGTGGCTCACATTTTGAATGGGCAAGAGTTGCATTCATCTTTTCTCACTCCCTGCATCCTATCACGTTTTCTTTTTCTGAATCTTGCTATACCCCTTATTATTAGCCATTAAATTAAATTAGCCATTTTACATATCCCTGTTCTTACCAGTGATGACACAATACATAAGTTATGTTTGTTTTTCGTGTTCAGTCCCCAGACTCAACTGCATGCAGCTCTTGGCATGCTAAGGTAGCACATGCAGAATTGCTTGGTCTGGCTGGGAAACAGACAGTATTTAAAAAAAAAGTCAATAACTATATGTATATAGGTTATGATAACATCTCTCCTCCTTACTCACCACTTGTTCAGATTAACAACTTGGAAAAAAGCAATCACTTAACTGGAATAAAAAAAGATTACTTAAGAAGACAGTCTAGTTAGTGTCACCAAAACATTATATAATCTACCACAAGGCAACGCTACCCAAACTTCGCCACTCTCATCTTCAAACACTCTCTTCCCTACACAAGCCCCTCCACACCCTGGCCCTTCCCTTGAAGGGGAAGGGATTTAGGATGGAATTGACTCTAATTCTCAACTTCCTTCCATTCCCTCTGACATTTATGCAGTAACTAACTCAGGTTTGCCTCCTATGAGAAACTTCAGATGAAAACATTCATCTCACATGCTGCAACCACACTATAGCTATGTACAGAAACATGGGAAGAGTCTACATCCATACCTGACAGATTGTTTCCTGGCTCTTTACATAGGAGACTTGAGTTTTTCCTTACCTGATGTGGCACTATCACAAGCTTCAACATGCATGGCAAATACACACCACTATAATTCCAAAATACGCATTTCCTACAGACTAGATAGATCTAATATTAAATTGAATCTCTGCAAGACATCTATTCCTCATCTCATACAGCTCAAGTTATAGGAATTCCTGCTATCTGAAAGGATAAAAAACCGAGACAAGACAAATACTCTCCTTCCAACAACTCATAACCCTATAGTTGTGTCATTAACACACCTGAATACAAACTTGAGTCTTACGTCCCAGTCAAGTAACTAATGATCACCCTTGCTTAGGGATCCCTCCTTTCGAGCATCTTTAAACCAAGGACCATCCCTATTTTAAGGTAGGGTTGGGTGGCGAGTGAAGGGAAGGCACCTGTCCCCGAGCACTTGTGGGCACCCCCTGATCTGACCATTTCCAGGTGTATGTTGCCCACTGGGCCTAGATGATTCCCAAACCAAAGTTTAATTTCCTACTGCCACCAGCAAAATACAGTATTTTAAAACAGTTAATGTACCAGGATGGATTTCTGCTGTATGTTGGCATTGCATAAATAAGTTATTTTAAAAATATTAGCCTCCAAAACAGTTCACTGTTGGTATTTGTACTTCAAGGAACCCAGCTAATCATTACACAGACTAATTTAAACTGCGTAAGCCTTCAAGCTGCTGTAATAATTTCTTTCGTTGCATCTGTACCAGGGCCCTGCTGAAGCATTACAGGGTCACTACAACTTGCAAGAGCTTGTGCTTTTGCATGAATTTTGTTTTTTTGCTTCTGGTGACCCTCAGTTTTACATAGTCCCACTCCACTGTACTCATGTCAAGACTCAGGAGGCAAGGAC
>WBNA01000098.1:2136109-2148777 GCA_013398345.1 Nothocercus nigrocapillus | reverse complement strand
CTATTATTTTTATATATCAAAGCTATTCCAGGCTTCCTTTTGATTTCTCTATTAATCCTGAAATAAGTCTCCTTATGCAATGGTAATGGCATTATCAGGTTTTGTGTCTGAAATACTTTACTCAATAAATACCTTACTTGTGCCTGGGAAGAAAAAAAAAAAAAAAAAAGCTTAAGTAATTTAATATATTCTAACAAAATCAATATCCAGCTAACACAACAAAGCTACATATTTCATTTTACAACCAAGATTGCGCATTCCTTAGTTTAACACAAACAAATGATGCCGTGGTAGAGGATGGTATAAAGAACTGCCAGGCACAGATGTGGGTACTGCCTTCTCTGGTCTATTTTAAATGGTACATTTCCTGCTCTATCAAGTATCTGTGATCACCTAGGAAAAGAATAGTTAGGAATAATAGGATTATTCCATTTATTCTATTATTCCACCGGCCATACCCAATATTGAGCAGAAGTCTGCTCTAGCCAACAGAAACTTTCCCCCTGAGCTCAAGACAAGAAGCAGAGATTGCTCCTGAAAATTCCAGCCTGGACTTATGTTAACGGTAACTTCCCAGTTTGTCGTCACTTCAAGCAGCTTTGTGAAGAGAGGTTATGCAGATTGGTGTAATTTATTTTCACTACACAATCCTTTTGTTCCCGCCCCCCCCTTCATAGTGGTACAAAGAAGAGTTTGCCAGTAGGAACTGGGCTCTGCTTTTAACTGCAGCTTCCTAATATTTAGGGAATTCTCATGGATAAGTGTTGAGCTTTCTCAAAATATTTTTTTTTTTTTTTTTTTTTTCTTCTCCAAGTTTCAGTCACTGCCAATTAGGAATGTGAACATCCCCTAAGACTAAGGGGATGTGGAATGACTTAGGATGGGGAAAAACTCCTGGTAGAAGGGACTTTTCGTTTATACACATTCTGCAGTCTTTATCCAAGCCTTTTCAGGTCTTTTTTTTTTCCCCACTCCTCCTTATCCTTGTTCATTAGTAATCTCCATCACAAACCCCTGGACACCTCTAATTGACAAGCCTGACAGGCTTTTAACAAATGCAAGTACTTTCATATTTTAACATTAGAAACCAAAATGCACTTCAGCACAAAGCAGCTAGTTCTGCTATCCCTGCACCGGCCTAAATTCAAATCAAATTAAAATCTTGAGCATGGTAACTGTCTCACACTTATTCTCCCTCACATTACAAAGGAATCTGGCTTTCCAGTTCTCCCTGTTGATCCACCACCATTTTCAATTTCTGCCTATGCATTTATAAAATTTTAGAGGTCCATTTACGGCACCAGAAAGAAGCGCCATAAGAAGTTCAGTGACGCAGCTCTACCCTGAGCACCTTTAGCTTGCTGAAAGTGTTGACTAAAGCACCCAGAAGGCCCGACAACCACAGCAAACAGTGTGACATCTGTCATGCGATGGAACCGGAGATGGTTTGTGTTTAAATAGCATAAAAAGAGCCGTCTAAAAAACAACCCAAAGTAGTGCAATAGGGAATCTTACATGCTCAAGTTCCACCATCGCAAAGCTTTCTGGGCTTCTTTTCCTTGACACAGACACACACGGGTTTCGCTTTGCTGATGGTACTTGTCACAAACCAGCAGAAATGCAATCTTGCTCAGAGTTCCTACGAGAAATACCATCCACATGGTACTTCAGACTGCTAACACAAACAATTTACATTTGGTTTAGCAGTTTGCAAGTTAAAACAGATTTCAATGCAAAAATAAATGGCTTTTTTTTTTTTTTTTTTTTTTTTTTTTTTGGGCGACAACAGAATGAATGTGACAACAGATCTCCAGCCCTACCCATTCCCGCACATTTAATAACCCTGAAGCATCCTTGCCTTGAAAAATGCACCTCTAGACTGGGCTGCCTAGGGAATCACAATACAAATACAGATAATATAAGCAAACCTACTGACTTTTCCCCCCACCCCATCATGGCTATTCCAGTTAAACGATGGGATTAACTGTTAACTGACTTATTTATTAATCCTTGAGACAAATACGGACGGACCTCTATTTGCCTTTCTACGTTTTCACATTCTTGCAGTCTGAAACTGTTCTGAAGAAAGGAAATAAGTTGTATTTATTTTATCTTGTACTGGCCAGGAAAACTTTTCAGTGCTTTCACAGTTTAGCTGCTTGTTAAGATAGGCCATAATAATTAAATGCACCCACATGCTTGATGATAAATTTTAGTAGTAAGCGCACTGGGACTTCCTATGACCTTATCCAGTGGGGGTTAGCAAGTCGTTAATACAGATAACACAATTACCATAATCTTTTGCTTATGCTATTTTTGGGCATACCATTCATCCCAATTTGCATATGCAGATTGAGATGCAATCATTTCATTAATTTTAATGCATTTTCTTAATCCCAGCAAGATTAACACTTTGCCTTAAAGTTCTACGCAACACATTTGCAACTGCCCGTTAATGTGTTATCCTAAAATTAGCATGGGTGAATTCTAATGAACAAAGTGTATTAATTTGAATATGCTAGTTACGAATGAGACTCTACATGGATTAGACCTAAAAAATGATTTCTTCTACATATAGAAACACATATTTGTTGGGGAAGTGGTATTTCCTACACAGCATTTCCTACACTTTTATACAGACTTTGGGGGGGAGTATCTATTACTATCACTGTAGTGGTATCACAAGATATCACAATATATCTTGAAGGACCTTCAGAAGAAATCCTCTGAATAATCTTAAAAAGAATTAGAATAAATGAGGAATAAGTCAGAATATTAAACATTAAAATCATTTGTAAGCTGACTAATACAGTTTAGCATCTTATTTATATAAATTGCAAACAAGTATCTAACTTTCATATGCTTTCAGTTCATGGCAGAATGAGCCATTCATTAATACTTTAAATGTAAGGGACTCCAAGCAACAGACATTCAAACCTTTTTACGTATTATAAACACAGATCATGAATTCATGTGCTACGCTCAACCAAATCATGAGCTTAATTCTAACATCTGCCCTAACCCAGCTCCACGGGGTCCTCATTTTAAGCGTACACATGTGTGTCAATACACAGATTATATATATATATACACGCCAGCCTTCATTACACAGCAACTTTTTAAAGCCAGGTTCCAGAAACGATGCCACCTTGCAAACTGATCCTTCCCTAAAGCAGTCCGGAACAACGGTACCTTCGCTTCCTTCCCAGCAACGGCACAGCTTTGTGTTATTCTTGTCATTTCTTCTCTTCCAGAAGCGGCCTCCTTTCCGAGCCTCAGCTGCACAGGAGGTTACGATTGAAGCACTTCCAGATCCCAGGCGTGCAGGTCTGCACCTCGAGCCCCCCACGGCCAGGCAAAGCCAATATCTCACAGCACCACTTAATGGGGACATTCTCAGGATCATCACATCGCAGCTCTAAATCAGCGCCAGCTGCACCAAAACGAGGCCTCCCGGGGCCCCATTTGAGGTCTATGACCTGAGTGAGATGCAGTGTAGAGTAAAATACAAATAAGCTCAAGAGTCTTCACATCCCACCGCAACAATGCATTGCCCAGTTCTAAACTGGAGGTGAACTTTAAAAAATAACCCGAGGGGATACAACTTGGAGTGCAAATACAAGGTCTATGTTAACTCCCAAATTTAAAATGTCAAGAATGCCTTTACAGTTATTATTATGAAATAATAATAGCTTTATTATGATCATTGCTATAGTAAAGTATTCAACTAAATCGAGATGAGCATCTGCTGACCAGAGTTTCAAGTATTTACGAATGATCTCAGACTTGCAATAAGTAGTAGTAGTAAATCATTTATTTAGAAATATAATGCCTTCCTATACCTCCCCTACAAAACATGAGGTGTTCAGAAGCATATGCAAGGCAGAAAGCTACTTCTGTTTTACTACGTTCTCAGCCATTAGCTCCCAACAGCGCAAGTCAGAATTTCTGGATTTCTCACTCTAAAAATGCCAAAAGATCAAATACTATAAATTGCCAAGAAACAGAGATTAAAAAAAAAAAAAAAAAATTTTTTCCAAGTCAGTTTACAGAGGATGCCAAGCTGTGTGGATTCCTAAGCAAGTTGGCAGATGAAAACAAAAAAAAAAATCCTTCAAAAGTTTAAGATGGGAAAGCTGCAACCCCATAAGGCAAAGTGGCAGGCTACTTTATGGAGGCTGGAATATTCACCTCCAAAAAATGACTCAGAAAAAGCAAGTTATGTGAACATCTGTAGCGCCAAGAACACAGAATAAATGGATATAATATACGAGAGTGTGAGTCCTCTGCCCAAATTAAAAATGCACTTTTAAGGATCGAATTTAGCGCTCATTAGAACAAAGAGTTTTCATTTTCTCAGTTTTGAGAACCCTGAAGAATTCATCACTAATAGAAAAGCTTTACACTCCTTTTTTTTTTCCCCAGAGTTAGGCAGAAATCCCTCTCCCCCCAAAATGCTGAGAAACTCGAGACTTTTGGGGGGGTGAGGGTTGGGGTCACCAGGTTAAACCAATGCCCAAAGTGACTGTGCCGAAGGGTTTCATCGCTTTCCTGGGATATATAAGGTGTGGAATTGTTTCTGAAATTACTCTGGCTCGACAGCCCGACCATTGCTTCTCCTCTGGGTAATCTTGAAGCTTTGCCAGGATGTTATGTTCTTTGATGCAGATCATTTGTCATGATGAATAGCATTATGTAAAAGTTATATTTTTCCCTTCTGTCTTTTGGGTTGTAATATGAGAGATCATAATGTGCCTTTCATATTATGAAGCCTGAGTAATTTAAGTCTTTAAAACCTCAGAATAATTGAGAGTTTCCTATTTAAAATCATGACGGATATGTCCAATTGTATTCACTGTATTTATACAGTATGTTCTTGCTCTACTTTCCAAATATTTTTTAAAAAGCTTTCCTACCTCATTTGTATTTACAGCAAGGGCATTGCAGCACCGGAACGCAAGAATCTGGATGTGCAGATTCCTTGAACACCCAAAATGTTCAGGAATTTGAGACAACAGTCCAGTGTTTTTTGACAGCTCCCTTTAAGCAGCAGCAGAGTATTTCAAGACTGAAAATGAAAGGAAGAAAATCAAGTATCTCACTGCTTTCTCAAAACAGGCACAAAGAAGGAGCAAAAACTGCGGAAGTCTGAAAAAGTCAAAAAAGGTCATTGGTTCAGGACTGCCTGAGAAATAGAGATCTCTAATTTCTATTAATGTCAGCACAAAGAGGCCCAAGTCTCTCAGACTCCGCAAATGTCACCAGTGTTATTACCTGCTGGCGGAGCATTATTGGCATGCTAAAGGTACATATTCCTTATGCTGATCCTGCAGAGCCAGTCCAGCGGAGGGTGAATATCACGCGAATTTATGTCATCATGAAAGGCGTTCGTAACGACCTCTTTCCCTTGATAGCTTCATGAAGAGACAGGATTTCGAACCACATCCAGGCTACCTTCCCAAACCCAAATCCGACTGCACGGGGGAACAAGGGCGCCTGCGGCGGGCAAATGCAGCGGGCAAAACTTCAGCTAAGCTGCAGGCATCAGCGCGATGGCTCCGTGCCCATCTCCACCCCGGCGCCTTTTTTTCTTTCAGTTGTCTTTATCCAACACTGACGAATGTGGAGACTGGGCAGGGCCACAAAACCAAAAACCGAAACGGCTCGCGACACTCACAGCAGGAACCACTTTGGATTTTAAACTCTGCCCCCTCCATGACTGACGCAGAATCTCTGCAATCTAGGAAGAATATTACAGGCTCAGAAATAAAGTGAATGCTAAATTTTGTAACAACGAGACGCTGAGAAATAAATGTCACTTTTTTTCTTAAACTACCGAAGTAATTTAAAACCCTCGGTGAGTAGCTTAATAGACAAGAGCACTCCAGCTTCAAATGGATTTTAATGGGATGGTAACCACAAGAATAAAATCAATTAATGAATACTATAAATAGATTAGTGAAAACTCTCAGCTCTTTCTCTATCCAAACATCCTCCTACCTCACCACCCCTGGAATGACTTCCATAATAGTATGATAAAACAGCCCACGTAAGCAATCAAATACTCCTAGCTTTTGGATCTCTCCGCGAGTTTTCTGGAAAGCTTATGCAAGCTTTTATTTCCAGAGAAGCGGAGTGTTGTAACTGTGCAAACATCCCTAACGTTCAGCAGTACAGAGAACACCAGCGCTTAAGGAGTCGAGGTGCAAATGAGGTGCCTTAAAAGTCAACCCTTTGGGGAAGCTTGATCTTCCTTGCTGATTTGATCCCGGTTTAAGCTTTGCCAACCTGTATACTTCAAAAACACTAAGTACGTGGAAGCCTCCACTGCTGCCATCACAGGTTCCCCAAGACAGGGCATATTGCTTTCAATTAAAATAGTGATGAGCACACATGTACACTTATTTTGGCGGGTGATGGAAGTGGGGAACTTGCGCCACAGATGCTCATTTGGAAATGGGACAATATACTTGCTTCCTTAAAGCACATCTGTGGCTGCACATTACAGCAAAAACAAACCATGTGCTCATCAACATCATAAGAATTAAAGAAGTGTTAACGAAGTGCCCTGATGGCTGAAATGACAATGCAGAGGAACCTGCTTATGAGCTGGTATGGAACGACGCCAGGCCAATAAACAGTAACTGGGGGCTGTGTACACGAGTGATAGTCCAGTGCCTTTCCATCTTAATAAATTAGGGCTTAAAAATAAACATGACCTCCTTTTACTGATGTGGCTGTG
This sequence comes from Nothocercus nigrocapillus, assembly GCA_013398345.1. Classification (NCBI taxonomy): domain Eukaryota; kingdom Metazoa; phylum Chordata; class Aves; order Tinamiformes; family Tinamidae; genus Nothocercus; species Nothocercus nigrocapillus. Next base: position 2,142,035 of record WBNA01000098.1, on the reverse strand, counting down.
GTGATAGATGTCATCTGAAATGCAGCCAAAGGTCTCCCTTGGAACACTCACCCAATGAGCTCCAGCTGCGTCGCCCCGACGGGCAGCCGCGTGTGCCGAGGGGACACCCGTGGCCATCCCTGGCATCCCGAGGGCTGCGATGGGAAAATGGGATGCGACACAAGAAAAAAACGTCATTCAGAAATGCCTGGAATTAAGGAGAGAGAGCAATCATGTGAAAGCTGCAAAATTACGCAAGAATTAAACAAAAGTACATAGAGCCCTTCCCTACATGCTACAGCCTGGGTGGGGATTTCCTTTTCCAGTGTAGGTGATGAAGATGTAACCATGGAAATAGCCCATGAATGTTTATCCTTAAAGGGGCTCTCACTGAGCAGTGCACTTGCTTCATTTTTAGCATTTTAAGAGCCCAGACCGAAGTGTCCGGTTATCCTTTGCTCCTTTAATTGCTTCTGTGCTGCTGTGTCCTTGATTACATAATTCACATATTCTGACCCTGGAACAAGACATACCATTACATAATTCACATTCTCTGACACTCAGACAAACCATGCCACACAGAGCTATTCACCCCAGAATTTCAACAAAATTTGCACGCAACAGCTTTATTTAGCCTTTCTGTGATGGGTGGAAGAGCCAGTACAGACCTTGTTGATTTTCATCAGGTCAAGGTAAGGTTGTTTTTTTAAAAAAAAGGTGTCTTAGTGCCTCCACCAGACAACCATATTCACAGGCTGAACATTTATAATCCTTGCAGGGGACTTGGGATGAGTAAAACTGACAAATTACTAATTATTCAATTTTTCCCATAAAAGATACAGGTAAATTAGGAATTATTTAACCGGAGAGAGGGATGAAGAAGAAAAGAGTGACCTCAAGAGAGGAGGCAGGTCCTAGAAGAGCTCCCAGGCTCTCCCCCAGCAAGGCGGCAGGACATGGATCCGTTCGAATGCAACAGGATTCATGTGGGATGAAGAGTATGGGCTTTTTTACATCTCTGTTTTCTGCAGAGCAGTTAAAGCTTACCTACGATATTACTGTATTTAGCTCCCCATATACATTCTGCAGGCAAACGGGGTGAAAAGAAATCATGCAACAACTGAGGAACCAGACATTTGGACGGAATTACGACTGAAACCTGATTTAACATACAGTCTACCTGAATTGCTGCAGGAAAAACCCAGCTTTACTCCTCCGGCATCTGTATAACGGCCCCCGAATTACGTAGCATGTAGAGTCCCAGCAGAGAAGAGCATGAGCACCATTTCAGTAAAGTAAGTAGTCCCATAAAGGCCATAACCACATCCTTGCAATTAAGCATGTAGCAAAGTGCTTTTCTGGATCATGCCCTAAACAAGCGGCCCCAGCGCTTTCGGCAGCACTTAGGGCTGCTCTTCCCTAGGCCGAGCTGAGTTGCATTCTTCCCAAAGTCACATTATTCCCAGTGCTGAGACGACCCAGGGGCACCTGCCTTCATCTGCCAAAGGTGCACGCGCGTATCTGTCACCTATTTAGGTTAAGCCACATTATGTATGTATTTGCCGTTATATTCCATAAGCAGCCTAGCTATACCAGCACATCATGAGAAGTTATTAAAATATTCAAAATGCGTAGTTACATGGAACAGAAACTCTGCATTAAAACATGACGTGACCATGAATTAACTCAAAAGCACTACCTGTGTATTTATGTATATTGACACGTCATACTCAAGGAAATATGTGCGCACAGAGGTAAAAATAATGACACAGGCAGCAAGAGAGAGAGTCCTTAGGATGACCAGTTCAAAAAAAATACAGAGAAAAGAGACCACAGCCCTTTTTGTACACAGTGCTGCAAAGCTAAAGGTGTTTTTTGCTGCACTTTTTTTGAAAAGAAACCGCGTGGAGCCGCTCTCCCACGTGCTCCCGACTGGCCCCTGCCTGTTAATGATGGAGAGCCAGGCCACGGGCGTGGAAGGGTTTGCCTGGAGGCGGCCCGGGCCCTGGCGTATCCCCGGTGTGTCATTACTGCAGTTACACCAGCACCTGCGTGGCAAACGCGGTCCACGTGCGCAGCAAAACGCCCGCGCTCGGCAGCCCGGCGCCGCTTCTGTTTCTCACCTCGGGCACACTGGCCACGGGCTGGCTAGTGCAGCCTGTCAAAGCGCCTTGGCTTCAGCGGGAAGAGACTGCTAGGGCACTACGGAGCGCTGCCGAACACAACCCACCCGGCACCTACTCAGCCGCAATTCACGGGGCAGGGGAAGCGGGTTTTTAGTGCGGACCGTGAAACAAAGGTGGGAGCGGATCTGGCTTTGCACCACGAAAGGCCCACGCGGCCGCCAAGAGCAGTATGAGCGCGCGGCAGGCGTGCAGAAAGGGCAGGTGACAAATAAATACACTCGTGAAAGGCTCGGGATGCTGATCTCAGCACGGGAACACGTGCACGCCTTGTCCTGGCTCACCCTCTGCTCTCTGCTTTTACAGGGATTAGGTTTGCACCGGAAAACACCTTGGGAGAAGGAGAGATCTCACAGAGAGCTGCTTGGGGTGCACGGCAAGTTTACAAATTAATGACCATTTTGCTGGCAGCACCATCTCTTCCTTCCGCCTCTCCAGCAGCTCGTTAGACGCCTGATGAAAAGTCATCCTAAAAATAAAATTTAAAAGGGTAGGAATTTTGCCCTCGAGCCAGTGGAAACAAACACATTTAGTGAAAGAGTGGTAAAATAAAGATGCTGCTTATTCAGATCTCGCTCCCAAATACAACCAGAACTGCTGAGCAACCGAGAATCAAAGCTTGGAAACAGCGAAAGGTTTGGCCTTGCCCCCAGCCGGGGTGATCAGTGAGCTCTACAATGCACAAGGTCACCATAACCCATTTTGGACAAAGTATAAAGAACAAGTCTCGGTATAAGCTGGAGGAGAGCTGCAGAGGCGCAGCCTGAAATAAGAAGCACACGCTAGGGTGAGATTTCTTATTTTCCAATGCCCAGATTCTCAGTCATTAAAACCAGGCATGAAACAAGACGTGGCCTCAGGAACGCAGCGCGTTTTCCTATTAAGTGCCGCAGACACAAACCCTAACACAGCAGCAGGCTTTTCCCTTTTTAGCCTATTCACTATGTCCCAGATTACAGAGTCAGAGGTCATTTATAAACCCATTCCTCAAAGGCAACAGAAGCAACAGATTTCTGACTGTAGCCGTGTGTTGCACGGAGATGATTACGTGTCAAGACAAAAATAATTAGTGAAATGCTGTCTGTTTTTAACGTTTTACACCACGAAGCCCTTGGGGGGTAAGCACCTTTTTCAAACTTTCAACCTCACAAGACTGATACAAAGCTCACTGAAGCTAATGCCTGGGAATTGCTCCTAAAAATTTTTGCTTTTAGAAACTCCTGATGCTTGGGTAGTGGTGGGAAGCTTAGAAGCACTATTCAGTTCCATGGCATGTACATTCCTGACCCGGAGTCCATAAGGACTGGGTTGGACATAACCTAATAATTGCAAAATGAGGCTCTCTGAACTTTTTGAATGCCATTTTCAAAACATTCTGCTGTAAGAGAGTAACAGAGAAAAGGGGAACCAGTGGAAGAACCAACTTTTAAAGGCATTCCTGGGCTGGGGATGTTTGGAAGTTATGTGAGTAGGAGCACGATCCACAGCCAGTTCCTTACCAGTGACACTATAATGTCATCACGTAGCATAAAACACACCAGGTGTTCCACAAAGATGTTTCCTATGGGCATACGTGCTTGACTTGATGCTTTAAAGAAACTGAAGGGAGCCTGTGGAAAGAGAAAACATCGCACGAGCATGTAAGAAAACATGGGCACGGTTTTATTTCAGTGTTTCCTCTGACTTTCATATGACGTTCGAGGTGGGAGGGGAGGGAAGAAAATTGGACAACAAAATAGGGTCAAAGTCACCCAGATATGAGTAATTCTTTTGGGGCAAGCGCTTACTTTGTGTGTAGCACCATTAAAAATAAGTGCCAAATTGTTTGGCATGCTGAAGTGGGTAATAGTTAAGCCTTAATACACAAAGTTTGAGAGCAAATTGTGTATTATTCAATAGTGCCTGAATCTGTCATAAAAGACCATGACCAATTTAAGCTGAAATCTAATGTTCTTTTGTTCCCCCCCCCCCCCATAACAGGCATTTGCAAAGTCTGAAATGCACATATTACGACCACAAAACAAGGGCTGATTGCTAGCAGCTGCCCTTTCTATGGGTGCAATTAATCCGCTAGCCCAAGATCTCGCCTGGAGACCCGCTTGCTGCAGGTCTCCTTCAGCGAAAATATTGTTCTTCAAAAAGCACGTCACAGGAGTTCCTCAAATTAAAAGAAAAAAAAAGCCATTTTCTTACCCATACAAGTGTAAGTCAAATAAAATTATGCTACAGCTGCTGGGTTTCTAGCTTTTCTAATTGTATTTGTTTACAGATTTCCTTGGTATTTTACAGTGGAACTGAAAAAAGTCCAAAGCAAACAAAAAAATGCAACCCAACAAATGCTGATGAAACCTCCCGAGTGCTTTGATATAATCCAAGGCAATTTTCTCAGAGAAACAAAATGAATGAAGTTTGCTTATGGACCCTACGCTCTGCAAACCCTTCAAGTAGCACAAGAGGAATACATGGCTGGCAGCCAAGCAGCAGCCAAACGTGTTAGATGGGCTCCATTTATTATTAATGTGACAACACTCCGTACAGCAGCAACAGCGCCGGCGAGTAAGAGGTTGCCATGGAGATAAGTTACTCAAGATGCAGCTAAAAATACTCCCTCCTTCCCTTACTGTAATAAATATTGCATTACAGGGAGGCTAACAATGATGATATCAAATGCCATCTCAAAAAATGTCCAGCTGTGAGCGTTATGCATCACCTAATGGGACCGCTGCGTTTGCACTCCGTCTTCACGCACCTCCTCTCCTCCGTTTTCCCGTAGTCCATGGTTAAATGTTAGGGGATAACTGCTGGCATCAGCACAGGACATTGCTCCTTGCTCGGGGCGGGTTTCTTGCACGTCTGCCCCTTTGTGGGACTGCACCTACGTGTTAGACGAGGTAATTCTAGTTAAACTGGAGGACAAACGTATGGACCTGCTGTGCCTTTCGAACGAGATTCCTGGGATTTTACGGGGCCTTATCCCTGACCACTCTGATTACACATTTCATCTCATGCTCGCTGCATACTGTCTAGCTTGGCATTAAAGAAAAAACTAACTCCAGACTCCCATCTTTTCCCTTTTATTTTCCTTCTAGTGAATCCTAATCGACTACTTACGCTGAGACAGAGATACAGCATTTAACGCTAGAACAAAACAGCTTTGTCATCAAAGCTGAGATCTTTGTCATCATGGTTATTGCTCCTTTTGTCCGCTTATCATCTGTAACTACTTTCTGAAAAAAAACCAAACCCAAACGCTTCCTCCCCACAACAGGCCCCACTTCCACGCTATCTTCCTCTCTTTAAACCTGGCTCCATTTGAAAGGCGTTCCGGTTCCCCTGAGCTCACAACCCCGCCGGAGGACCTCTCAGCAACTCAGTCGTTTGTTCTTTGTCTATAAAGAGCTTAACGCACTTGTGGCACTCACTAATACTGTTACTGCTACCGCTTAACACCGAATAACGTGGCTCTTTGGATGCACGAATAACGTGGCTCTTTGGATGCACGAATAACGTGGCTCTTTGGATACACGAATAACGTGGCTCTTTAGATGCACGAATAACATGGCTCTTTGGATGCACGAATAACGTGGCTCTTTGGATACACGAATAACGTGGCTCTTTGGATACACGAATAACGTGGCTCTTTGGATGCACGAATAACGTGGCTCTTTGGATACACGAATAACGTGGCTCTTTAGATGCACGAATAACGTGGCTCTTTGGATGCACGAATAACGTGGCTCTTTGGATGCACGAATAACGTGGCT
>WBNA01000098.1:2107408-2135869 GCA_013398345.1 Nothocercus nigrocapillus | reverse complement strand
AATAACGTGGCTCTTTGGATGCACGAATAACGTGGCTCTTTAGATGCACGAATAACGTGGCTCTTTGGATGCACGAATAACGTGGCTCTTTAGATACACGAATAACGTGGCTCTTTAGATGCACAAATAACGTGGCTCTTTGGATGCACGGCGCTGGAAGTTCTCCTTCTGACTGTGCGTAACCGGTTAACATCACGTCCGCACGCGTACCCATACCTAAAAACTACAGACCGTAACAGCCCACAGCCCCTAAGAGCTGAACAAACTCTTCCAGCTTCGTGATGCACCAATTGTGTGGCTATTTTTGTATTTCTCTACAGCTTTCCCGGGACACTCAGCTCCACGGGGGCTCCTCCTGGTGCCTGCGCATTGCGGTGACCTCGGCTGATGCTTTTGCTGGACGAGCCTCCCGAGGATTACACTATTTCTGCATCTGTCGGATGTTGTTTTACATGGCATCTTGCTCTTAACAGATGCTTCACCTGAAAAACCCAGTCTCTTGTTATTCGCGTCCATTACAGAGGGCTATTTATAAAAGCAAACCCGTAGCTGGCGACAGCCCGATGCCATTTACTCCCAACCTGTCCCGTCTTCCCTCAAATGAGTTTTGACAAACCGCAGTTCACGTAAGCCCATTATAAAGGTACAGGTAGCAATATTACAAGAGCCGTGTAGTAGTGTAAGTAAAAAGCCGCAGTGACTGCAAGCAAAGCTTGCTATAAAAGCAGGGTCTTTAGATTAACGAAACGCAGAAGCTGCCAAAGGAGGTGATACGGAGCCCAGGTGCGTACTTAGACAGGCTGGTAGTTGGTAGAATGAGAGGCCATCGGAACACGCGACTAAAGAGAAAGGTAGATTGTACCAGAGGAGACAGGATATCTGTTGGGAAGGAATTTGTGACTGATCACAAACTGCACTTGAGCTAAAGAGAAAGCGCAGACAGGCGAAGATTTAATGGCTCACACGATACAGGTATTAAAATGATTGATACCTTCTGATTTTAAATGCAAATGGCAAGAAAATTTTTTCGTATTAGTTTGCAAGGATTACAGCAACAAAGTCTTTCTCACCTGTAACCGTTCATCTTTAAGAGAAAAACAACATTCTAGAGAAGTCATATTGCTCAAGCGTAGCAAAACCCAAGGCACCACTTCTTTATGTCACACAGGAACACAAAGCCCACTGTTTATTTACTTCTATGTATTTTTTTTCTTAATATAAGCTCAGAGAATGTGTCGGTCGTTTCCTTAGTCACCTGAGATAAATCCTGCTTTTAGTCTACCTGTCCTCCAAATGTTAATACTTCCCACGGATATCCAAGGCTACTTGAGTAATCCACCAGCAACTGCCCTTTTCCATCAAAGCATATTTAATCATGACAAAAATTAAGAGCTAAAAACCAAGCCCGGCATAATTACTTATAATAGAAATGTGCTAATTTAAATTGTGGCATATTTCTTTAAGAAAACTGTGTGTTAATTGGGGTCTGCTCATGAAAGCAATCTGCTAATTGAGCTGGCACGTGCCAAACCGAGAGCCAGGCAGTACTTGCAGTGCAACACTGATTTGAAAAGTTAACATTTTAATGACCAAACCTGCGTATCGGGCTCATGCCAGTTCAATTAGTCACTCCTCCTGATGAGCAGACCCCAATTAACACACTTTTTTGGAAAGAAAAGTCCTACTGTTCAGTTAAAACATGGAAATACAGATCATTACAGAAGTCTGTTTTGATAATTAGTCTTGCTTGATCTGCCTCTAATATGTCCTTTCTAAATTGTGGTAGCATCGGAACTTCTGTATTATTTGGGAAGCAACTGCTTTTATCTGTATTAAGCAGGCACTTTCCGCATAGCAGCACCAAAAATGGTCCAAAAAATCCAACAAAAGCAAGTTAGTGTCTTGGCAATAGCTAAAATAATCGCAGACACTCTTAATACACACATTGCAACAAGGCAGAAAGACCAAACGAACAGGCTGCTCCGTTGTGAACAATTCTCTGTCCAATCCTTTGACAAACAGGAGTAAACACAAGAAAGCAAGGGTTGATCCAAAGCTGAAGATCAATGGGAATATCTCCCTTGGCTCCAGCAAGCTTTGGATTAGGTTTCTCTGTTCCGGGCTAGAGCAGGAATAATTACAGTGCATCAAGCACGGGGAGCTAGCAACTGGGTAAACATGGATTTTTGCATGGTAACTGCTAAAATATTGATTTTAAACACAACTAGCGTATAGATTTATCAAGCATCCCGTAGCTCTGTGTCAATAGGTAATAACGATAGCCTTTGGTGGTTCCGTAAAGCGACAGCAACAGCAACAAGGAGCCAAGGAAAAGCCCCCCAGTGGCTGAGGTCCCCTCGGAGGGACCACGATACGTCTGTCGGGGGGCCCTCACGCTTGCCAGGGCATCTCGAAGGATCTGCAAATTGCCTCTAATTAGCTAGGAGTGATGTCAACCACCGAGCAGGAAACTTGGGGATGTTTCCTGTATTCTGAACTGCGACATAAAACGCAACTGCTTTATACAGAGGTAATTAATCTAACCCATTAGTACTTTAAAGCAGTACTGTAAAGTCCCGAAAAGCAGGGGCGTACCCGCTGGGTGTCCCCGCAGTCCACTCCTGTGATCCTGCCTTCTGCACGGGCCTTTCCTTTCATGGTTGGCCTGAACTTCTGTTATTACTACTTGTCACAAGCCGTTATCGCTGCGAGTCCCCACGGAGATGTTCTCACTGATCTGAAATGTCTTTAGAGAGTGCGACATAATCATCCCGTCTGCAGAAGAACATACACATCTATTTGCCTTAGGATATTACATGCTTGCTAACTTGTCACTGCCGCATCTAATGGCGCTACCTAAAATAGCACGCAGGTATCCTTGTCATCAGGGATTTCTATTAGAGCAGAACCTAAATAAAAACGAGCAGGTTTTGGAAAACTATGCTGAAGACTGTCAAAACAGAGTTGTCGCCAGAGCAGTTAAGCTAAGCATTTGTACAAGAACGTCCCCAAAATATGAGCATCCCCCCTGAACCCATCCTCAACGTTTTTCTCCCTATGCTTTTCCTGGAAAAAGATGGAAAACATACCGGCGTGCTATTTTGACATGCAGATTTACTATTCATGAGACTGCAAGCATGAATGTGCCACCCACATTCCTAATACGAGCAAATAATATCAAACACTGAGTGAAAAAACAGCTTGGCTTACGTAGCTGTCTTAAGTTCATCATTATTTTTGTCTTCCTTTGGATACAGGCTGCATTTTCCCTCCAGCATCAATGGTAACACATCCTTAAGAAGAGGGCTTTTTTAAAAAAAAATAAAATAATAAACGCCTTGAAGCAGGAGAGACCCCAGGTACGCAGGCTCTTTGATGCCAGCGGAGGTGCACGTCAGGGCGGAATTTCTCTCGCCTCTTCTAACCTTTTCAGGTAGGTACAACTAGTCTGAGGCATCCCCATGGAAACGTGGCAAGGAGGGAAAAAAAGGCGTCAGGAGGAGGACATGGCATAGAAACCTGGATTTCGGTGGGAGGTTGGCCTTGCCAGCCTCCTCTTCCCCTTGCCCCAGCACACGTCCAGGTGCATTCATCCCGGCATTTAATTTGGGATTGGGAATAGTTGTGAAAAACTGGATACTGATAGATCCAAGTGGGGTTTTGGGGGGCTGGAAATAAAGACACCCTTTATATGACTGAAACAGAGTATTTCTATGCTTCGTTCCCATTGAGAATTTGAAAGCCCAAATGTTATCTCTAATTTTTAAGTCAGGCAATTTGCTTTTTGGTTGCGTTTTTAATGAAGTTCTGGGTAGCAAAGGGAGCAGGCCGGGGTCCTGCCTGCCACCTTGTCCAACCCGGGAAGGCAAAACCCACCTTGAACTGATATCCTGGGTAGCGAGAAACTGAGATTTGGCATTCCAGGTCTCCTTAGACAGCTGACAAAACGAATCCGAACTTCACTCCCTTTCCTATGCAAATCCTGCCTATGATCTTCCCACGGTTTCCTTTCTGCGTCTTAATCCCTGAGGGTTTAAGAGCAACATCTCTCTGGAAGTGAGAATCTATGAGATACACCTAAACCCCTCCTTTCCTTCAGGAAAAAAAGGAAGTCAATTAAAAAATAAGTCTTCCCACTCTGGCTTCAGCTCTGTGCTGGAACTGTCCTTAAGAACATCACGGTCGCAAGAGAAGCAGAGAGGAGCCGGGAGTGTTTCTGACCCACAGACGCTGCAAAGGAGGTTGCTCTGCTTATGCAAAAAGCCTGCAAAATAAAACTGGTGATTGCCATTCTGGATAGGAAAAACACTGCGATTGGCAACCAGTGACTGACTTGAGAGGTTTTAGCCTACACTCATCTGTTTCGGTGCAGATGCTTAAAATTTTATCCTCTCTTTTTCTTTGAAAAAACAAAGAGGAGTCCTCGAAATGAGAAGAATTTAATCCAAGCAGTTGGAGAAATGAAAAATGGAAAAGCAGCAGGCCCAAACTGACTTTTCATTTACTTTTCTTTAATAAAGAATATTTTATTTCAAGCATTCAGAATTGCTTACTTTCAGAGTGGCTTGAAAGTGGTACTTTGCTCTTCAGAGAAAACTGTCATTTCAATCACTCCCAAACCTCGCATGGACCCACTCCAACATTTCCTATCAAAACACTGTCAAAATATTAAAGCCTTTTCAAAATTGAATTCCTAAGACCCTCTCCCCAATCCACATGTCTATCGGCTTGAGTTCATCTATTTACAGATAGCGATCTGGCAATTCTTAAAGAATTCAGAGGATCCTCTCCCTCCTATATCTGACTACAGAAAAAGGACATTAATTTTACTTCCTCTTTTTTTTTTTCCTTATACCTTCATTTTTGGGAGCCATTTCAGTGCTGGCATTTCACTTTCAAACAATTCACGTTCTCGTATGAAAGTGGAAGATTTTGTTCCTAACCTGTTAACACTAATTAATGTTAATTAATGTTACTGGACGCAACTCTGAATATAAAATATATTTGTATGCTATAGAAATTCTTGGAAAATGCCTACATTCTCCGTGGGGAATATGTGACAACGGGAGCTTCACCTGGTGAGAAGGCAGTATGGATTATTGGAAATGTTCATTCACAGTAAAACAGGGCACACGGAAAAGTCCACTGTAGTCCAGCCAGCAGAAAATTTAGAACCCCCGAATCACAGTCACAGCAGTTGCGTTTTATTTTAAACATTACATGAACTGTAGTATACTGAAAAAAACAATAAAGAAACTGGACAATTCTGGAGGGTGAGTTTGTATCTCAAAAGGACAACAGATTGTGGTTTCTGCAGCATAAAAATGTGCATTTTTGGAAACTGCGTTGCACCGAGGCCAAATCTATCTCCCTGTGCAAATGCAGCAGAGGGTATCTAGCTCTAGATTTATTGGCACATAGACCTCATGCTGGCGAGGCCTCTGTGGAAGGATTTTCAATGTTGGAATCCACCCCAATTCCTCTTCTGAAATGTGTTGACTTTTAAAACCTGCTGCAAATCCTCTTTATTTGGAGGCAGAAGCAGCAGAGGAGAGAGAAGGCTGAAGTTTTGGACAGTGATGTGACATTTCCTTTTCAGGACTGGATTGGAAATTTGGAGGCGCTTGGGTGGAGAACTTGATTTTTAAACATAGGCCGACTTACTCAAGCAGAATGCTAAACCTTTTCAGTTGCTGCTTTTTTGGATAGTTTCGCTGTTTTTTAAACTATGCACACAGGGTAATGCAAAATCTGTTTTATTTGGGTGATAATATTTTGATTCTCTTTTATGTGACAATTTTAGATGAGAACTTACCCATATCCTCACTAACGAATTTTTTTATAGTTTTTTTTTTTTTTTTTTTTACTTAGCAGGGTTATATGACAACTTTTATAGATTGGTTTTAAGCATTACAGCACTGGGAAAAGAATGGGGGAAACATTTGTGCATGCTGGGAATCCTGAAGATGTTCAACAGTCGGAGCACAGCTTGTCACAGACTCACTCAAATTTTAGTATTTTAAAATTCTGTGCACAGAACAACAAGATTCATAGCAACTTTCAATGCACCTTCCTTCAAAACTCAGAAGTATTTCTGTTTACCATGGCTTATCATACCGCTAAATCTTTAGGGAGGTCCAAACCCTGTTAACAAATATCTGGAAGCAAGCTGGTAGCACGAGAATCTCCGGGGGAGACGGTATCCTCGCCTAAGGACAGAACTAGTAGCAAAGACAAAAAGTGTGAATTTGAGAAGAGCAAGCACTAGGGAGGAAAGGCAAAAGGCTTTCAGAAAGTCTCAGTTTTGCTTGCAGGCTCTAGGCAAGGACATTTGCTCCCTCGCAGCTTCAGAAGCCAAGTGCTTGTAATTCTTTCCTGCCAAATTACCAGCTGCTCTGCGGCCCCTCGTGCCACGCTGTCGTTCGCTGCAATTGCCCTCAACGCGTCGAAAGGCCTCCCGCTCCGAGCCGCGCGGAGAAGACGGGATGCGTTCCGAGGGCGAGGAAGCGCGACGCTCCTCGGCGAGGCGCAGAGGAATTCCAGCCAAGGGTGGGATCACGCCGGCGTGGGCTTGCCGGACGAGATTAGGTTCAAAGCTCAGGAAAGGGATTTCAGAAATAACTCCGCGAGGTGCCACGACACCCTCGGCCTTCCAGATCTGCCTTCTTTTACATCTCCATTAGACCACTCCAGCCTTTGAAGGGCGGCTAGACAGAATTTTGAGGAGTCGATGGCCTTCCCGGTGAATAAAAGCAGGAATCCAACCAAGAGCAAGTTCACAGAGCGGAGGTGAGAAGCTCCCGCCTGGTTTCCAAACACATACTTGGCCAAATTGCACTTGGTAAAGCTTTCAGAACTGGTCCCTGATTTAAGAGGGGATATTCCACACAAGCAGCTTGGCGCTAAGACAGTGCAAAACCACCTTTTGCTTTCCTGAAATGTGGATACCTAGGCTTCTGCTACCAACTATTGCAATGTGGCCATTACTGATATGAGCCTTATTTATCCTCAGCACTACTGATGCAGTTCGATTATGAAACAGATTTTGTAAAATTATGTTAATGGGGATTCTCAATATTATTGCATCAGCAAAGACAATAAAGAGCAAAAAAGGCTTCTTTTAAGTAGTAATTCATATTTCACTGGATTTGATACAAAATAAATTTTTATTTCAGATAATAACTAGTTTGCTCACAATATATATGAAGAAGTTTATTTCCTTACAGTTGGGCTCAATGATCTCAGAAGTCTTTTCCAACCATAATGATTCTATGATTCCTCCCAACTAGTTAAGTGGATATTCAGAGTAATGTGGGAGACTTTTTTTAAAATTTTCATTAAAGAAAATATTCGATTTCTTGCCAGAAAAGAAATATCATAGCAAGGCAAAAACTGCAGCATTTTATTTCTGCTAAATACTAAAGCCCTTTGCTCTGTTGTATTTCATTCCTCTGCTGTAATAATACACAAAATGGAAAATCACCATTGGGGTAGCTATAAAGTACGGAGGAAATAGCTTTCACATCACATCTCAGACCAGCTTGACTTCCATTTCGCTTTGGCCAGCGCAGCATTTTTCGCATCCTTGATGCAATCTGGTTCATTACGGCACTTGACCTCCCTTCCTCCTCCTCCTCCGGAGATGCCTAATTCGGGATGCGGGATGGACACGCTTGGGACGTGCAAAGCTGGCTTCTACGTCAAGACGCAGCCGATAAAGGAGCGCCCTGGTTAAGTGGGGCATTTGTGGGGCTCGGGGGGCAGGTGCAGTTTGGACACGGTAAAGGCGTTAACGCCGCCGCCGCCGCCGCCGCCGCAGCAGCAGCAGCACGCCCTAGCCGAAAACCCAACAGACTGGATGATCCTAGGCTGAGTAACTGTGATCGCTCACAAACGTATTCACATGGGGGCTTCTGCGGCAAAATCGCTACGAGAAACACTTAGGCAGCGTGTTTTATGTGCCAGTCTGAAGGATTTCCTAAATGAGCGCTTTTTTTTTTTTTCCGGTTTCCTAAGACGGCATTTAATTATAGAAACGTTCCCTTTTACTTACTGAAAGCTCCTAGCTGTGGCGGGACGGTGGGATTCCTTCCTGCTCCCAACGCAGGCGCTCATGCGGCTCCCGGAGCGCCGGATTCCGCCCGCCGCTCCACCGCAGCGCGATGGAAAACGGGCCAGGAAGGCCATCGCTGACACTGCCTCCTGCGAAGAAGAGACAGGCCAGAGATGTCATTTACCATAAATACACATTTAAGAGGAAACGGCTTACTGTCAACCCTCATTAGTCTTGCAGTGAGTTTATCCTCTTTATAAGAAATATTTTTTTCTTGAAAGAACTGAAAACACCACTTCCCTTTACTTTCTTACAGCTTGAACTTGCTCTTGCTTCCTCTTTAAATACACTCAGCTTCTCACAAATGAAATGAGTTATTTCTTTCGGGATGCACCGGTCCACATCCTCACGCAACATAAGGTATAAACCAACCAGATGTGGGTCTATCACTTCTGTTGCAGCTGGAGGGGTCACACTTGGGGCTTCTGCTATAGGAGACCCCTACCAGGGAGGGGTTTGCTCCCATCGGGGGATTCAAAGGAACGCTCTTTGGACGTAATTAATGCATGGAAATTGTATTTGCAAACTTTTGCAACGGGAAAGCATCACATTTAACTGCTCCCCCCGTGTCCAGCTAAGTAATGATTATCTCTTTTCCTGCCTGTAGGACATTTGCTTCAGCTGGAGATGGTGAAGGTGATTATTTCAGCAGCTAATTGCTCAAGAGGGAAAACCAGTCAATACAGATTAAATGCACTTTGGTTCATGAACAGTTTGTAAATATTAAGCAGAGCCAGGCTTGGTCCATGCGAGAGGAGCAAGCAGGCCGGCATCCAGCTCCGCGCATCCCCCGGGCAGCGCGCCGGAGACACACGGGAAGAGCATTCCCGTGGGAGAAGCCGTGACAGAGCCAGCGAGGCCGGCGGGCATCCCGAGCTTGAGAGAAAAGATGTAAGACCACACGAAGAAGCCTCTTCGTTGCACTGCCCGTCTCGCAGCTGGGCTTGGAACTGCAAGAGGGAAGAGAGGCAGCGATCACGAGAGTTATTATTTTCAATAAAGCTGCAAGAGAAGCCACAGGTAATATATTAATGTGCACAAAATTATCGTGAGCTCAGGAAGCCAGGGACTGAATCCATAGAATGAACCCTCTGAGCTTTAAAAAAACAAACATATAAGACAGAAGTATAATTTCTTCTCTCATAAATGAAATAAGGATGTAATTGGAAATGCCATTGGAACAAAACCCTTCCCACAGTCTCTCAATCAAATTAAGCTGAGCATTACTATTATTACTACTGAGGAAGTATTCAGAAATTAAAAATCAAAACATATGCTTAAATCTGTAAGACATATATATGGCACGCTCCTGAGTATCTTTATTTTTCATGAATGTTATATATGCCGTCAGTTATTTCATTTCTCCGAGTTAATTAGCTGACTAAATCTCTCCAAGCTTTGGCCAGGCAATATAAAACCATAAAGAAGCGGAGCCTTCAGGAAGGCAGCCAGATGAATCACTAATGCAACCTTGCTGACTGCGGTACAGATGAGTTTTGGCCATATGCACAAAAAGTGGGTATTTCAGAAAGAAGGAAAAACTTCAGTAGCAGAAAAGACCAAACTGCCCGCGTCTGAAAGAAGAATCCCAGAAGTGAGGAATAATGATGACGAAGTACGCAGAGGTTTTTAGCCCTGTTGACTACTCCGCTTCCCTTCTTTGAATAAGCATATAGACATCAGACCTGGCATTTCTTTTGAATATAAATCTCTGCAAGTCCAAATGCCCAAACGGCTGAATGGAGAAAACTGGGGAATAAATAAATGAATAAAAGGCTTTATGCAATCAGAGAAAATAATAGTTATTTTTACTCAATATCTGAAGATCCCCACAGGTCAGAGGATTCCTCTTTGTTCTGCATTATCTTGTTTTACAATGATATGTTCTCAGACAAAATACACAGATTGTTTTGCCAGATATGAGGAGAAAGAACAGACAATTTTGGAAAGAATCATCTCATTCTGTTACTTCACTAGAAATAAGACAAGCCCATCTTACCTAAGACAAAGAGCTGGAGCTGAGGAACTCTGAAGATTATATGAAAGACTTGAGGCCATCCAAGTGCTCAGACTTAAAAGATTTACGTTTTAGCACCTGAGACAACACTGACCGAGGACCAACCCGAACATTTCACTTGCACCTATCTGTTCAAGATCAGAGTCTTTGGGGCAGATCCTGCTTCTCTTCAGCATACGGAGGGGAGCTGGCAATCTCGTTAAAACATGGCAGCTCGTTGCACTTGAGGAGGAACGGGGAAAGAGAAAACAAGGGCTAAAAACAAGGCTAAAAATTTCACTCAGAAACGAAGCTGTTCAGGAACTAAGTATTACTGAGAAGTGGTTTTCCTGGGATTCAAAACCAGGACGCGACACTTTGATACCTGTCTACACATGGGAGCAGCGATGGGATTTCTTCCAGAGGAGGCAGTTTTGAGGAGCCCTTTATGGGAACGAACAGGATTTATCAGTACTTGGGAGAGATGGTGCCAGGTGAGAAAGAAAATCCATTTTTCTCAGTGTATGAAAGACGATCCAATTCAAAACTGACTCAGAACTGGGGTCTCAGAAGCTGCACCACTTCACTCTGCAGAAATCCAGAAAATCAGGGATTTTTTTTAAAAAACCTCCCTAGGAATCTGTGGGCTAAAAATAGACGCGGGTGTTTTATACTGTCGCCTTGCAGGGAGGCAGCTACCACGAGCCCCCCTCCGGGAGCTCGCGCTGCGTCCTGCCGCAGAGGCTGTTCGTTCCAAGGTGTGTGTATTTTTTTCAATTTGATAGTATCTATCAGAGCCCCCTTAGCCCGGCAACTGCAGTGCTATTTGCTGCGTGTCTGGAAGCCACGAGCACCTCTGAGCTCCGAGACGTCCCGTGTCGGTAGGGGCTCTAATTCTAGAGCGCGCTAGTGCTGCACATCTGCAAACTGCATAGGAGAGAAGCAAACCGCCCAAATCCAGGCCAAATCCCATTTCCTGCAGCAGCTGGAACTGAAACCCAACCGAGCAGCAGCCCGTACAGGTGCTGGCAATGACGGCAGCCGCAGCAAGCTGCTCATTAGGGATGCTGTCTCGAATAACCGAGCCTGTCGGGCTCGGTGGAAATCGCTGTCTTGCCCCTCCGTTTGCTCATTAGGCTCCTGTTCGTCTCGTTTTTGCTGGTTGCTGCTTTGCAAACAGCACCTCTCCCCGCGGTGCTATACCTGCTGCCCGTGCCACTTCTGCACCAGGCACCGGGGCTTGTCTGGGAAAACCTGGAGGAAGGTGCTCCCCGAGCAGGGCCCGGCGCCCCCGCACGACGGGCGCCGCTCAACGCGGGCACCGTGGCTGCCATTTACCTCTCCCGCGCCGATTCCTTTGGCGAGGTTCCCCGCGGCTTCGAGGTGATAAAAACTCTGCCTCGAAGATAATGTAACGGTACATGAAGCAGAGCGCGGAGCGAGGCGCTCTCCCTGTTTATTACTGAGGATATGAAATAACCTCGAGTAATAAGAATATTTCCTTGATTTGTACGGTGGGAATGCTGCAAAACTTGGGCTCAAATTTCCTCTGCCTCTCGGAAAATGCAGATGCGGAAATTCGCCCTGATTTCAGTGGAAATGGAAACCCTCCCCTTGCTCTCACTGAGCTTTGGATCGAGTTTTTATGATCCTTATTCGCGCTTCTCCACTATTCCTCCCCCTGCAAAATCCAGCTGAGTCCTGTTCCAGGACACGCTTCAAGCCCCATTAAAATCTGCAGATTTAATTTGATGGAACAATTCTGAGAGCATAAAAGCATCTACCTTTGCCTGAGCCGTCCTACTAATGTAAGTACCACACATATTACTTTGCAAAGTGCTTCGCAGTGCCACAAGAATAAAGCCAGTCCACGACCACAGATGATGATCCAAAGGCTCTGAGCATCATCTAGATAAAACAGGTGAATAACAGCAAGAGCATTTCATCTCTTCCTTTATATGCTTTATGGATAACCTTAATTTAGCTGTCAGATGTGATAATTTAAACTGCAGTTCTAGCCAAAAGTCTCTGTCCACTCTTTTTTTTTTTTTTTTTAATTAAACTAAAGATGCAAGCACACACAGAAATTAATTCTGTAAAACCTACAGATACAAAGAAGTCATATTACAGAATATAAAACCCTCCTCAGCTCAAAGAGGAGTATCCCTCCAAAAGAAAGAAAGAAAAGGAGAAAAAAAAAAGGTGATTTTAGGGTAACAGGTATTAATATAGTATTGGATCACTAAAACGCATCATTTTGACTTGAACATTCAATTTCATATTTCAAATAACAGTCATCTGAAGTCAATAGTAATACTGTTCTTTATATATATGCTGTACTTAGAGACCGTAAAGAGAAATGCAATTCATATCTTAGTAATGTATATAATTCGATTCAAGTGTTTGTTGATTCATTATGTGGAAGCAGTGCACTTTACTGAATGACAAGAGAATAAGAGAAATACTCAGGGCTTACCTTTTGTCATAGTTCTTAGATGCATTTCCACATCTTTTCTTAACTTTGCATGTTTAACTTGTTTCATGTATGTGTATTTACATATCTATACCTCCACGCACACACGTGTGTGTATATATATACATTTAGAGATATATACACATTTTTATATATATATATACACACATATATATAAAATCTTCGTGGTTCTCTGTCCCATCTTTCCAAGTCACGCTCCACACACGTTTTCCTCTCACAGAATTTGTTCCTACTTGGGCCTTTTGCAAGTAAATGGGTTGCACCTACAGCATTTCAGAAAGGGAAGAAACAACCCACGTTTCTTTCTTGCAAGCTCCCTTAATAGATTTACCGAGCGGGACAAGGCAGTCCATCTTGAAAGCTCTAATGCTATTTCACTTTGACATCTGTTCTGAGGTAATGGTATCTATCATTAACAATGTCATTAGTGACCACTTCCAGTGCATTGTATTCAGCGGCTAAGCTGGCCATAACGATCTCATTTGAGACACTTAGCTCTACGCACGTGCCCTTTCTTGGCAGGATACTCTGGAGAAAGAAATGCTTTATGCCCAAACACACTAAATTCATTACCTTCCATTTAAGAATACTAGACGTGGGATTCCAAATTAGACAGCTCAAAAGTAGCAAGATTTTGACCATTTACTTTTTAAATATTCAGCATCTCTTAATTAATATATGACAGCCAAGCATTAGGCCTGTAAAGCACAGAATTAAGGGAAAAGCATAGGCTATTTTAAGTGAAACTCTGTGTTTATCCTTTTGTATGGTTTAACCAATTAAGAGTGCAATGGATATTTACATCATCTTGGGTTAAGGCAAAGCAGAAAAGGCAAGATAGGCAACATCATATCTAACCTTTCCCCCTTGATTTTGCATATCTTTTCTTAAGTGAGATCACAAGTCTTACCTTTCTTAATAACCTACTTTGATAGCAGTTTCTTTGAGAATATCTCTAAGTAAGCTCTTGCCAATATTAGCAAAGCGCCCTGTCCTCATAGAGATTTAAATTCATGAAACTGGAAGACTGAGATTAACATTTTCCAAATTTTGATTAAAAGCTGGCAGCCAACATTCATATAGAGTCTACAAAATTTGCTTTGTGCACATTGTCTCTTCATCTTCCCTGGCGATGACGAGGATTAGCCCCTCGTAAGACCAGGACACATTCACAGACATACCTGCACGTGGATTTCGAGTGACCAGGACGCCTTGGAAGATTTGCAAGGATCTCGCCTGATGCTCTGCATCCTGAGCAACCACTGGGAATTAGTCCCTAAACCACAGTAGAAGCAAAGACAGTGATGCT
Source organism: Nothocercus nigrocapillus (assembly GCA_013398345.1). Lineage (NCBI taxonomy): Eukaryota > Metazoa > Chordata > Aves > Tinamiformes > Tinamidae > Nothocercus > Nothocercus nigrocapillus. The sequence continues at coordinate 2,121,957 of WBNA01000098.1, read as the reverse complement.
CAAAATTTCACCCCTAATTTTCAGTAGAGGTAGAGGAAATTTTCACCCCAGGCTAAGCGAAGGTGACGTGAGATGGCTACGAACAAGTGAGGACACAGCTGAAACAGACTCTGCTACCATCGGCTACCCCAACTGCGGATAAAACAGAGTCAATTTAAATATACTGTGCAATTCTGTTTTGACAGAGACAGCTAGGAAGGGTGGAAAAGGCTAATGACATAGAAATAGAGACTGGCATGTAAGTCTGCTTATTTTTCATAGACAGCAGAACATTTTTAGAGTGTTATTAGTTAGAACAGGACAGGGAATACATATAGCATAAAAAAAAAATGATGACACCAAGTGTGATAATGTCTGGATATCTGCCTAAAATAATGTCCGTGGTATTCCCGACTGAGGGTATTTCCATAAAATGTAAAAACTGCGAGGACGAACTCCAGGCTACGCCACTGTGAGCGTTGCCTGCAGGTTCAATGGGAGTTGACTTTAGTCAAAAGTGGGAATTCATTATACATCGCAGTTTGCAGGGGCTCAGCTTGGAATCACCGCCGAGCTGATCCTGAGGAAGAGATGGAGCAAGACATCACCGAGCAGATGGCTATCCAGAGGTTTCGGGTGGGTTTACCTGTTATTTATAGTAAACACAGCAAAAAAAATGCAACATGGGCTTTAAGTTCTGAGTTGGTCGTTTACAGGAACACAAAATAGAAGACAGGATTTCTGAAGAGAGACATTCGGAGTGAGATGAATTAAGATAACGCCCCGTGCTGAGCCGATGGTTCACAAATGGGAAATGCAGTGCTTGAGCACCAGGTGAGCCGTGAGGGCAATAAGCAGAAGAGTGAACGTTTGTGTCACACGGCCACCCAAACGCGGCAGCCTTTCTCTTGCGATGGGTTTGGTCCGTTTGGAGGTAAGAAACAACGAGCAGCGCAGACGATAGGGAGCTCTCTGTTTCCATTGAGTAATTTCCTAGTCTGGACAGACCAGGACTGGCGAGATGCCGAGCGGCTGATTCAGCCCTGTGGCCGGTTATCCCAGGTTTCCCTCGGAGCAGGGCTGACACTGCACTCTGCAAAGCGGCGTTTGCAAACACGCTGCTGCATCCCCAGCAGCTGCTCCGCTCGCTCCTGCCTCTGCTGCTCTACGTTCACTATTCATGAACATCTGGACTTTCCAGATTCTGCTTGCAGAAGTGTCTGCAGAATTGCTGCGCCCTATATTAATACCCATATTCGGGCCTCAGGAAGAGGTAAGCATTCCCAGCAGAAGCAATGTTTTACCTTTTAGTGGCAATTCCTTTCCATGAGGTCTGAATATCCTCCTTGCTACGAAGCAGAATAGGATGTATTAAAACAACACGCACAAAATAGCACGTGATTTGAATGGCAAAGCACACCCCAAGACTGTTCAAAGAACCTTAACGATAAACTTTTGAGTTCTTCCTACCAGCAGCTAACTACGAACTCACTTCGCTGCCTTTGAAGTGTTGTTTTCTCCCCTCTGGGATCTATTTGTGCTTGCTGCCAGGGTTTATATCCTGGTGGGTGCCAGCTGACAGACTCCTCCGCATTTCACTAGGTGCTTTGAAAAGAAGATGCCTCTTACCACTTCCTTTTCTCTCCTACCCTACTCCTGGGTTTCCATGCTGACTCTAAGCAGCTGTCACAAGTTTTTCCAGCTCTGCAAGAAATAAGGATGAACGTGGGCGAGGATACAGCATTTGCACACTCACATCTTGCAGGTTCTTCTAACGAATGTCATCTCTTTCCTTGGGGTTTTCAAATGATCTTCCTGTAATCTCTCCCCCGTTTGTTTCTTCCCCTTGTTGTGGAGAGAAAGTGAACTCAAACCAGATCTTCTGCATTATTGTCTGAGGTTGGAGACTTCTAAACTGAGATTCTGCCCGATTTACGGAGGAAACTCCTGCTACCATTAGTCACATCTTTCTTAGGTCTCGCAAAAAAAAAGGGTGAATCGTAAAACCGCTTAGGAATAAAACATCCACAAAGCTCAGGATTTGACCTCAGCTTCCGCCAGCTGAAGCAAATATCTGGATCACTGAGCTGCCGTTAATCTTCTTTTTCTGACAAAATAATACTAAAAAATGCTAATATTATTATTTTGAAGGTAATATTAAAAAAGACGGCGCAAGAAGGAGCTTGAGCCAGCTCTGCGCCTGCGAGAGGAGCCCGTTGCTGGCCGAGGGGCGCTCCACGGGAAGGAGGCGCAGCGGGGATGGCATTCCCGGGGAGCGCGCTCGTTTCCAGCGCGGACACACACGCGGCTCCGTAGCAGCAAAGGTCCCGAAAGGGAGACGGAATTGGTGCCTGTGTCAGCCTGGACATCCCCGCTAGCGACGGTGACACACCGCGGGGTAAATCCGCAAGGAACGCAAGTGGCACGGGAAGGTGAAACAGCCAAGTCTTGCAGGTGGCTGTAAAAGCAAACAACAAAAACACTAAAGAAATGCTTTGTGGATGTGAATATTTTTAGATGTTCATCTCAGTTTGGTAAACTATAGGTTTAGCAAATATTCAGACTCTCAAGATCTTTTTAAACATTTGCTTGACATTCCCTTTGATGGGAAAATTTAACGTATTTTATGTTAGGTTATAGATCTACTACGTCAGGTGATTGTATTTCAGTAACTACGGTGCATTAATATATATTCTTGGAGCTCCTATACACAAACTGTATTCACAAATTCAATTAATCTTAGATCCAAAGAGCCTCCACATCTTATTTGGTTTGGGAAGCGAATATGACAGCGGAGTGGGCAGGTGTTACATCAGATTAAAAGACGACTGGCGGTAGATAAAAGCTTCAAATTGTTGTTTCAAATTGACAGTACCAACCAAAGTCATCCTAATGTCAAACGCAGAGCAAGGAGGCACCAAAGAAGGTAATTCTACAAATATTTCTATACGATTTGTCACATCGCCTGAAGTACTTGATGGATGCACTACAATTAAAGGTACTACAAGGTGTCCTGCTATTTTTTTTTAATACTACTGGTAAAGCACATACTTAAGATCACACACTTAGGAGGAGAGCGATTTCTCATATTTCATTTGCAAACTCCTTAGCCTTAAATACAGTTATTTAAAATCACACCGTATTTTTCAAAAGCTTCTAGAAAGATATTTGGTCTTGTTATCCAATTAATATTATTTTATTACTATGAAATGTGAACTAGGTCAAAGAGAGAGAATCAACCAACACTTTTATTTTCAATTAATGAGAGACAGCTCTTTTGTAATTAAGATTTTTTTTGTTGTTGTTATTTTTAACTATGATACCTTGGGAGATAAAGTTAAATGTTGACATTTAGCTATTCTGCTGTCTACTCAAGGCTAATGAAACTGCTAATCAAGCCCATTTCTAAACATGCATCATAAATATTTATAATGCCAATGAGCTGAGAAAGGAACTGCTGTCTGGAAAAATCAGAATATTTCTAATGCACCAGTGCAACACAAGCAAGAGTAATGGACTTTGTAGTTCAGAATATTATTTACAAAGGAAAAATAGGGTCTGTTGTGCGCATTTCAGCTGCTCCGTGTGCTGATGCCTCCAATGCAAGATGCCAGATCTCTGCAGACCAACCCAGCTCCGATTTGGTTTCGCTCCTGAAGCGGAGGCTGAAACACGCTGCAGCTATATCCAGGGGCCGGCTTCGCGGCGCGCAACGCGGCCCCGCTCTCCGCACCCCTACCCCTAAATAGTTCTGCTTTCGTCCTTTCTTCCAGGACGCTTTCCAAATACTGGCGAAGGAGAGTTTCAGTGACAAAGAAACATATAGAAGAACGTTTTAACTTCGTGGCTGCAAGGAAAATGCCATGATCTGCATCAGCTTCCTTTCAGACAATATTGCCTTGAAAAATCAGATGTAGTTTTGTTGCTTGCTGTTACCTTGAGGCTTATTAGAGCTGCGAATTCACATATGGTTGACCTAGGGATTCACTTCATTCCTTTTACTAGGTGCAAAAGAGAAAATAGTGAGGATACACAGCAGCTGTTGCAATTGCAAGCATATTCACCTTTCTAACACATCCAAAGCACATCTTCCAGAGGACATATGAATGTACACTGTGAGTTGGACGGAGCAAGAAGAATGATGTTTCCAATTTGAGTAAGCATTTGCAAATTTGACCTTTTTCCCTGGTGTTTTGGTATACAAAGTTGAGCATTCCTTTCCACCCTTCAACACACGGTTGGGCTTAATAAAAGCTGAATTTGGCAAAGCTCAGTTAACTCTCCTGTTCTCCAGCATCACTGGCTTAATATCAGAAGAAGACTAATGATGCAGTCAGGAGATACTTTTCAGTTTGTACAGGTTCACCCAAGGCACTGGACATCTGTTTATGAGAGATCATGCTGAGAAAATGCCGAGGTAATGTCATCTTTCATCTTAACAAGTACTGGAAATCACAATTTACATCCTTGATTTATGGATTTTGTTCTCAGATTTCTGTGTAGTCCATCAGATATTATTTTATTACGTAAAACTGGCATTGTTTACTGTTAATTATCTCTCCCTGTGCTTCGAATAGATAGCTAATTCTGGCTGGTACGACAGTGTCAGTAGAGAGGCCTTTTAAGTGCTGAACGAAGGTGAAAAATACTTTGGCACACTATTTTGCTACAAAATAGTCTCAAATTTCTGCAAAATGTTTTGCAGACGAGGTTTGGTCAAATATCCCTGTGAGACGGGGGTGGTTCGTAAGAGGGGTCCTCAGCTCGGCATTACTTCTGCTGCATGACACGGGCTGCCTACTGGACTTCAAGAGGCAACACTGGTACTTGTTATACAGAAAGAACAATGTGCATTCTCTTTTCCCCCTGGGTATGACTGTTTATCACCCCGAGGAGTTCCACAAAACGGGAAACAGGTAACGCAGCCTGGAAAGCATTGCCTGCTTGTGAGCAGAAATGCAACCGTCTTGTTGCAACGACTGGTAGGATTTAGTCACTAAACCAAACAACACAGGCTAGGCTTTGCTCCTTCACTGCTTTTCTGGAAAAGCTTCCGGGAAACTAGATTTCTATACAGAGAATATACTTCACATTCAATACTAAAAAAACTATTACACATGACTAAACTAATGCACATAGGTATTACCAGTGATCTTATATTCGTGCACGTATATTGTTGGACATCCTGTACCCTAAATTCAGTAGGATGGAGGAAACAGGAAAGGTATGGATGAAAAACTATGTATTAATTTTTCAGCACCATGACATAACACAATAGAAAAAGAAATAAGCAAACTCACGGGACTTGATCTTTATGGAGACAACTGCATTCCCTGCCTTCAAAAACGCAGGAATGCAGGCGCAGTGACAGGTCGTTTGGGAAAAAGAGCACTTCCTCTCTGAGAACCCAGAGAGCGCACACAACCTGACAGCCAGAGCCGCCTGCAGCCCCTGGGCGAGGCGCGCCTTTCCAGCCGAAACGCTGCCCACAGGACAGCGAGCAGAGGAGCCCCACTCCTTCCGACGACGCAAAGCCCCCGACGAGGTCGTTCACAGCGAAGAATCACCTAGTGCCCGAAAGGTTCCGTATCTGCTTGGGGCTTTTAATTTCTTGGCCGCTTGATCCACCTACAGATACTTTTCCCACTACGTTCAGATAGGTCTGAGCATAATGTGCATCTTACCACTAACAGGAGTGTCTATATTCGCCTTTCCATAGCCGGGAGGAACTTACAGCGTCATCTATGCAATCGCACTACACACAATGAGACAGGGCAGCTAAATTTACCTGCTTTACCCAGGCTGCCCCCTCCTCACAAACACAGCAAAACCGCGTGGTCCTTGGAATGCAATTTCTTTGCTGCTTCAGGACTTTGCGGTTGCAATTGCTTCTTACTAACCTTGTCCTGCACCTTAACTGAAGATACCTATCACTTAATTTTTACTACCAACCATCCAACTACCATCCAACTACCACCTAGTCACCCCTCAGTGTCATTCAGATTTGGTAGCGCTGTCTACATACCTATATTTATAGATTGCATTTACACACCTAAGCTGAATGGTACCTTCGACTATTACCCTTCCCACTGAGATGTGAAGGATTTAACCTTTGTAAGACTGGTTGCAGAATCAGTTGATCAGCAATCATTTATGTAAAGTCATTTTTATTGCCATTTAGCCCCAGATTTCTCCTTTTATTTTCTTTTTAGATACAATAACCTTCTCCTCACAGCATATCTCATGTTTATGACACAACACGCATCTTACAGCCAAGTCCCATTTCTAGTATAAAAAAATTGCCCTTTGTAGAACCTATTAAAATGACTTTTCCAGCACTCTGTTTAATTTACAGGATCCTTCAAATACCCCCAGCCCTGGCCACACAGGAATGTCACAGCCCAAGGGGTTCATCTGTTGTTTTTCCTTCCATCTCTGTGGACAGAAGGGCTACATTTTCAGACCTAACCATAAGGTGTGCAATATTTCCCCATCTCCTTCCCTTCAAACTCTGCAATTTTTTTATTGTCTGTCTCAAGTTTCTTCAGTCTGCCCAGTCCCCAGTAAGCTCTAAAATGATCTCCTGATGTTTATATTTGAGCCTTCAATTTTGCTTGGATTTTCCACCTGTTTCTGTGCTATCTCTTTCAGTTAATACAACGTTCCTACAAGTTAATCTCCTGTTACAGCCTTCTTCAGAGTGGCGTTATGCTGTAAGGCACCCAACGCTCCCTGACAATAGCTTGGAACATGATTGGAATTGACTTAAACTTGCTGGATATAAATCCATAGAATAGGTAGAGCATATACGGTACCGGCACTGCTAGCTCTGCTTCTGTGTGACTCATGTACAAGACCTAACAGTGAGAAAAAAAGGGAAAGAACTGGAGAAAAAAACAAACAAAAAAACAGAAAAATAACTATACTTACCTTGCCACGAGGAACTCCCAGGAAAGGGCATTAGGGGGTGGATCAGTGACAGGATGGAGGTTTATTTCTTGCTGGCTGCCTTTGACTTTCCTGTCTCCCGTTGACCTGCATGGGAGAGAGGTAATAGACGGCAGCCCGTTAGCAGCAGCAGGTTTGAACAGGCGCCCTGTCCATCCGCACCGGTCAACCTGCTGGCACGCGGGGTCGTTCAGTACTCCCAGCGCGGCGATGTCAGCGATACAGGCGATTATTACTACTATTACACCACTATTACAGTGTTGAGGGTACACTTTTGGCAGTGCACGAAGATTAGCAAAACACACCACGTTCTTCAGTTTGTTTCTAAGCAATTTCCCAGTGATACTGTAACTCTAAGTCAGATACAAGTTTAGGATACGAACAGTATATTAGCTTTTTCTTAAATTTTGCTATGAAAGGCATGACTGAGATTTGCTACCATACATTTATTAGCCAGCTGCTTTAATTGGACAAATTTCTTCCTCCATTTACAGATGCCAGCCACAGTTGTAGTTTATTTATTTATTTATTTATTTTATTTTTTTTTTTTAATCTATTGTATACTTTTGTCTTTTTCTTTTGTTATTTACTTTGTGCAATGTTACCATCTTCTTGAAGCTCCTCCTTGCAATGATTTTTCCTCCCTAGCCACTGTTATACTCCCGTCGCATCTCTAGAGCTGCTGAAGTATTGATTGCAAATAATATGGTTAAAAAAAATATTTTGTCTTTGCTTCTTCGGAGGTCGGTTTGTTTGTAGGATAATCTGTCCAAAACTCCGTGCGAGGGCATGTATTATTCCAAAATATTTACAAAATAGATCGTCTCAATACATTTCTGCCTATAGGGTACTTAATTCCTTAAGACTTAGCAGAAGGGAATGAAACCTTTGATGAGAATACAAGGGAAGTTAGGGTTTGGCTTTTCTGAATTTGGACCTGAATTTGGGTAGTGATTTTTTTTTTTTTNATTAGAGCTTTACTGGATGCTTTTTACTTGCAAAAACAGGCAAGTGAGGCGTTGCACTTTATTAAATAATACACAACGAAGCAGCAGGATTAGCAGCCACAGGACTCCGTGTCTCTGTGCATGCAGATTTAAATGCTAAGAAGTTTAAGAAGCAAATGTAAACTAAACCCTGGCTTTCAACGGGACACGGGTTGACACTTCCTTGTATTTATTTACGGGATAGGCACTTTTGCCTTACCAGCTCTTGGTTTATGTGTGCGGAAAAAGAGTCTGTGCAGGAGAGGATTGATGGAGGCTTCCTGCTGCCTTGCAACGTTTTAGAGATGGAGTCTGCACGTACCACTGTACCCGTTTTGGACGTTTCCTGATGCTGCCTGGGAACGGCTAGCTCAGTCTGAGCACGGCATGGAGGCAAGCAGCACCGGTTTAACTCATGTGTGCAGGTGCTAACTCCCAACACCTCTGGCACACCAAGCCATCCCCAGCCATTTCAGGCATATATACATATGCAAAGAGAGCATAACCTGGATAAGATGCCTGCATTTGCTTCCCATGAAAGCTGACAGAAATACTCACACAGCATCAGAGCCTTCGTAACAAGCCCAGCAGATGTTTCCAGGAAGAAATCCAAGTTCTTTCTTTTTCCCCACAGATGGACGAGCTGCCAGTAAACGGGAGGAAGGGAAAATTTGCCTTTCTCATTTTCTTCCCACGTGCACTTACTACTTCAGATCTGAAAAGCAAGCAAGAAATAACACAATGCTCGTCCACTGGTTTTATGTAATTAATATGGGAAAATTCACAGGCGGCGTAATTGGTATAATGAGACATTTTGGAATCGGATTACATGCTGACACTGGCTCTCGAGTTTAGCAGTTTACGATGCCATTGCCCACCAACAAGAACATCTGATATAAACGCTAGTCTATTAACTCACCCTTGGAGGAAAGTATCTTATAGTTCCCATCCTGCTTGTCAAGAGGCATTTGCGAGTCTTCTGCTGCATTTAATGAATTCTCTGGTGCTCACACATTCAATTTCTCTCCTTTCTGTTTAATCTTCAGTGATTTTAGCAGCCATGTCCTGGGAACCATTTTGGTACAAAAATTCTAATAAGGAAAAAAGCAGGGTGACATTTAATTAACAAAATTAATTAGCGCTATATAGTGAAAAGGCATTCTCCAGCCATTTATGAGACAACAGCTGAGAATGGAGGAACGCTGAGGATGACAGCTGGAAATCGCACTCAATTAAAAATTAAAACACTTTCTGGAACACAAAAAAAAAAAAAGGAAAAAAAATAGTTTCTGCACTCTAAACCTCTGCGATCCTAATATCCTGCTGTTGATTTTCCACTTCTTTGGAGGTAAAACCCTAACAATTTTCACTGAAGACACGATTGCCTATCTAGAGAATTTAGAATTGCTAATAATAGCCTGGCTTTTCTTTCGTGGCCCCTTAGAAAGTACCTGCAGGACCTCCCCTCCTCCAGAGATTCATGCAACAGAGCTTGATATTCTAATCATTTAATTGAATATGAAGCTTAATGAAAGTAAGAGATGGAAAGTACCAGTTATATCCTCCATTCCCCCTAATTAGACACTGAATAGTTCTTGGACCCTTTTTAATTTTATGAAGCGACTGCAAAGATGCTCACAAACAGTAAAAACGCAGCAAGTGTGCTTTATGGTTGAGGTTTTTTTACTATTATTTTTAACTCACTTCTGTTTACTGCTCTTAACTCTCCACAACATAAAACCAGGGGATAAATCCCCTGGTTCAATCATAGCCTATGATTTTCTTTTTATTTCTTCTAGCTCTGAAGTTTACTACTAAGCAAACTAACGTCAACGTGTTGTAAATTAAGGGGGAACCGCACTCAAGCCATGACTCATATGGAACTGTGGGAAGTAATCCTAAATGATCGGAACGTATATACCGAGCTCCTCAAAGCCAAAAGGCTATGGAGGATTAGATGCAGCCTCTACCCATGCCAAATCGCTTGGTCATACGTCCCGGAGAGCGGGCAAGTCCAGCGAGCCATCGGCCGTGAGCGTTCCTACAGTTTTATCCCTTTGGAGGGGGCTCATCTTCCCTGTAGGCTCTTCTCCTCTGCAGCAAGCAGAGTCCCACCTTGGCCACGTCTACGCCACCGTGAAAGAGGGGCTCTGGAGCCCCGTCCTGCTGCCCGGGCCCTGCAGCCCACCAAACCTTCTCTATACAATCCAGAAGGACACCATTTAAAAGAGATAATCTTAATTTTTTACAGATTTCTGAACCTCTGCTCTAGAGAAGGTCTTGGTCTCCTCAAAAATATCAATTCCAGTTGAAGGGAAGCCCGAGAAGAACACTGAAGATCTATAGAGAGGACAAACACAGAAGGGTTGCCTAAAGGAAAAGCCAGTGGCCCAGCGCAATGCAGAAGTATTTACATTGGATTAGTGAATACATACGACAACGAAAAAGCACAGTGAGCTTGGGAACTGGGGGTTTTAGACAGCCATATAGAATATATATGCAATATTCCCAGGCGTGAGTTGTGGCATGTTGATGACATGCGCCTTCCACAAGACAGATATAGATTCAGTTATGAGGTACTCGAGTAAATGGGGAGGAAAATACAAAAGGAAAATATATACAGTTTATGATCCAGCTGCCATGGAAAAATTATTGTCCAGAGAAAAAAGAAAGGTAATCTGAAGACTCTGAGCCAGACACTTTAAATCACATCACACTTGTTGCCTTAAAATCGAATACACACTCTTTTCCTTTTTTTAATGTAGAAGACAAGAGTATCTTCAGGACTTATATGTACTCAATGGCTGAAATGCTGCACTTAACCTTGCACATATTTACAAACCTACCAAGGTGTGCACATTTTGAGTGCTGTGAGATACACGGCAGGTAAGAATACTCGGAAGTTTGCAGGACCAGCTCCACGTTTACACTTAGATACCTACGGAGAAGAGGTTTCTGTAACTCTCATTCCCCGCAACGGCAGAAATTCCACACTGCAAAAAAACAGGTCGAATTTCAAACTGCTTTAAAGGTCAACAACACGATATTGTACGAGAGGATATATTTTATGTTTACATTCCTTTTACAGTTGTGAGTTGCTCAAACTTTTAAGGGCTACATAAAGACTAATAGGTAAATCTATATACGTAAACCTAGTGAACTACATAAACATAATGACAACTGAAATCAGTCAGGGACTTTCCACTGGCCCCACCAAAGCTCAAGATTGGGGCACAAAATTCTGAATTCAGAGACAGCTCCTCTGATTCGCCTGCAGATGAATAACCTCTTTTGACGTTACTAGTACGCACACTATGTGCAGTGCTTCAGGGATGCTCTTACTTTTCAAATATATTGTGTTCTGATATTGAGGAATGAGACCAAAGTGTTTTTCTTCCAGTGTAAAGAAAATAATGTTAGTAGCTACATTATTCACTTCTTGAATCGCAGTGTTGTTCTTATCCTTTCCCTCATGAGCACTTTTTCTCTTTCAAAAATCAGAAGCGAACTTTTCTCAGTAAATACCCATTTATTATTAAATGCCCTCTGTAAGATTACAGAATGAATATTTGAAAAATATTCACCTTGCAGCTTCTCTACTTCTTTCATCCTGAAAGAAACATTTTCTATTTATTTGAGTCATCCTATATATTACCCCAAGACTTATCATGGTTTCGAAGACATAACTCTTGTTTCTAGGAAAAACAAACAAACAAACAAAAAAAAATCACAAAACCCTGCAAAAACTCAACGATAAGGATGCCTGGACATGAAGAGCCGATGAATCCCTGGCCTACGAATGCCAGTGCTGAGGCTCTCCAGGAGCCCCGTGCAGGTGAGAGCGCTGGGAATGGGACTTGCAGCAGGGACTGCTCGATGGGGTAGTCGAGAGAGAAGATTAGAATCACCCATTCTTGAATTACAGATCTCATTCCTACGTGTTTAGGGTGGATGAGGGAATCTCTGTCAAGCGGTACAGGCCCGTCTCCTAATTAATTTGTGAAAATGCCTGGGAAGGACAGTACGTGGGAAGAAGGACTACCCGCTTGCAGGAACTGTATTTGAACAGATAAACAGTGGCCAAATTTGAATGCGGTAAAACAATCTCATAGAAATACGATAGAAATAAATAAATCTTGTCCCAGATTAAGACCAAAAACCTGAAGTCCTGAAAAACTTAATGAAAATGTGTTCTGACTGGAAAATAATGAAATGTCCCGTTACCAAAACCTGGGCAGAGCACCTGCAGCCTCTGCCTGCCAGACGGGAGCCAGCGCCGCGGCAGCGGCTCGCAGCGGTGACATGTAACTCAGCCGGGTTTCCCCGCTGCGACCCGAGATGGGAAAACGTCACCAGAGCTCCGCTGAGCCGAGCGGGAGAGTCGCACCGGCTTTACCCCCGCGCTCTCGAGCCAGCAAGGAAGCTGAGGAACCCGAGGAGCGTGCGGCAGCGGCGCAGCCGGGGCCGCGGCAGGAACCGGGAGTCCCCAGCAAGCGTCTCCACAGCCTGAGTCCTGTCTGGGCGCTTTGGGAGGCAACACGGGGTCGCCCCCCGTGAACACTCTCCTCAGAGCCCACCAGAGCATTTCTAAACCAAACCGCAACGCTCTGATTTCACAACAAGGGAAAAGGCCTGGCCAGGTCTGGAATAGGCTGAACATGCTCCGTAAGAGCACCAGGCGACTCAAACAGTGATTAAAAAAAATTATCTTTTAAAATATTTTGTTGCAGTGCATTGTTTAGAGCACTGCTTGATATTTTAGATTGCTCCAGTTTCACAACCAGGCTTGAATTAAACACCAAACACTGAAATTGTAGTCCAAAAATGGAGCAATGGCTCTTATCACTTTGTTGTCAGCTGAATCGAACCCATTTCCTACAGCAAACTGCTTGCAACGAGTGCAATAACATCAAGCCCTGAGCTCGCTTGTTCGGTTTTCCTGATTCTGTGGGATCCCTCAGCGAGTCTAAGATGCCGGCACGTTTTTAATCTGGGCCTTAACGGCAGTAACGAATGGCTGTCCCTTTCTGGAAGGAGAATTGCAACAGCGCTTACATCCTAACCCGCTGCTTCTTCCTTTCCACAATAACCCACGTCTGACTCCAGCCGATGGCTTTTTTTTAAGCGGCTCTAAGTCACCCATCTCTAATTCGGACTTTGCGCAGTTGGAGATATTAACCCGATTCTTCTGCGCGACTGCTCAGGAGGCCCCTGAATACCCCGCTGGGAAGCCGTGTCTCTCGGCGCCCACCCGAGGCTTCAGCATCCCGTCGATGGTGGCATCTCTTTGGCCCCCGCCTTCTCAGACAGGTGCTTGGTGAGCCCAGTCTGCTGCCAGACCGGATCAGCGCACTCCGACTTCCCGAACCCGTTAATTACATTGGCTTCAGACTACCGCGGGCTCTTTTGTCAGAGCTAAATTTAGCCAAGTTCGGGAAGGGAATCTATTTGACTTTTGTTCTGTTTATCCGCCTAACGCCGCTGCTCCCTCGGAGGCTGACGGGAGCAGCTCCCCCGCTCGCCCTGCCTTTGATCAAAGGCTGTCAGAACGGCGCCGCGTTCCCATTCCCGCTGATGAAAGGCCCGTCCTTTGGGCTGTGAAGCGCTGCGGGATGACACACGTGAGACAAACTCCCGCGACTGCCCCCCTGCCCGAATCTCCTCCAGATTGCTCCCGCCTTGCCTGTGTGGGCACGCCTGCCTCGGGGCACGTGCTTTCTTGCAGCCCGAGGACCGATAAACTCTGCATTTTAGGGCAATAAATGGCTCTCTGTCCTAGGGGTATCATTAGTGCCCCGAGTATCTTCTGCTGCTGCTGCTGGACAGGCGAGAGTTTGACTAGCGCTTAACGGAACTGCTAAAAAAGGTCCAAGCGAAGCTTTGGCTGCTCTTCCCTGCAGCGCCCTGCTCGGCAGCGCGGCTCTTCACACCTCCTTTTGCCGAGGTCACTGAGGCACCAGCTTCCTTCTCCTTCCCGTCTGCCTCTGCATCAAGGCTATTACAGCACACAGAAGAAGAATTTCTCTTTTGTCTACCACAAAAAACTGCTCGAGGATAAAAAAATTGCTCTGAGAAATGAGACTCAGAGTTCTCCAACGCTATTATATATTTTCCTGGATCTTTTTGTGAACCGCTCACTCGCCTTCCTTTCTTTTAGCCCTTCATCCTTTTTTCCAGCTTCCTGCTGGCAGTCGTTCTCGATAGTCAGGAGGGAATTTTACTCTGGTTTTACCTTAGTTAAGGGAGCAAATATTGAAGCTCTTTCTTGTGCATTAAGAAAACAATTTTAACAATCTTTAACACACGTAGCAAGGAATGAGATGACTGGTTGTCATATTTCTGTTGGTTTTCCGAGACTTTTCAATTCTATCTCTGACCAGAGCTTACACAAGTCATTAAGGTCTCCCATGCCCTGTCTGCAGGTGCAGCCACAAGGCACTGCATATCTGTTTGCTTTTATTCCTACTTACATAAAAGGGAAATGCTTTTATCACTTCATTTTCTTCACAAGAGTTCCCCATTTAGGAGCCACGCAAGGATTACCTCCTTTCATTCCTTCTTTCCTTGGAATTCATATGATTACATATTAGATATAGGCAAAAAAACCTCTGTAAATATATATATATATTTTTTATA
>WBNA01000098.1:2080824-2107229 GCA_013398345.1 Nothocercus nigrocapillus | reverse complement strand
AAAACAAAGTATGCACAGTTAGATACCTAACTCCTTATAACATTAGCATGATTTCCTACTTAAAAGGAGAGTTATTCTGCTAACAAGGAATGCAAGTGATGCACGTAAAGCACTGCGTATTTTTTACACACCAGAGCCTAAACAGACTTCGAGTTTGCTTTTAACTCCGGGAGCAATGGGCACGAATAGCACACAGACGCTCACTATGTCACACGGGGGGAAAGATGTACTCGCTGCGATTTATAGATTAGGCCACTACACGAGTGAAGTAAATATTTATCCAATATAACCTTGCATTCTGTCTCGGTACATCCAGACATGAAGTGGAAGGATATCACTGTGGGAAGGCAGCCAGCTGATTTCATTCAGCACAGGCGCACAATTCCTGCGACCGCTCGAATTTAAAACGATGCTTAACAGCCAGCAACACCCAACACGCGAACATCACGCTTCTCACTTTCGCCTTGGACCCGTTCTGATGCTTTTTTTGGGATCCTCTTGAAAAGGAACTTGGTTAATATTAACTCCCTGGCAATGAAACCTGCTCGGAAATATCAGCTGAAAGGGGGTGAGTCCATATGGCCAACTGCAGGAAGGTTCACTCGCCTTGGTAACAAACTCTCATTGCTTTTAAATGCTACAGATTTTGTTTGCTTTAGAATAGCTGGTTTTAAGTGGGTGACGCATGGCAGCGCAAGCAGCAGCAGTAACTGAACCAGAACCCCCCGGGCACACGGGCGTGCAAGGGCACGAGTGACAACCTCCAGTCACGTCAGCTTGGGCGAGCAGGGAGCAACGCGGGTTCCTTAGCTCAAGGAGCCCTTCCCAACCTCCTCTGGCTCCATCTTTCAGAAAATTGCTCGCTTCTCTTTTTAAAATGCACTTTTAGACGTAACTGACAAATACAAAAGGAATACCCTGTAGCTGCCTCGCTAGGCGAGGGCTGGCCACTTTGGGAGCGTCAAAGCCGGCACAAATGAAAGTTCCTTTAATTTTTTTTTTTTTTCTTGTTCAGGTTCGGTTGGGAAAGACAGTTGCAGCTTACAAACCTGTCGTGCTCGGCTGTCGGACTGAACGAAACGCCCTCTCTCAGGCTTTCCTTGATTTGCTTTAAACTCCTTCCTGCAAAGAAGCTCGCAAAATTATTTTTAATGGCCGCACTGGGAGAAGTAGGCTGCCTTTTGTCCTGCAAAGAATGCGGCGAGCAGGACGTGCACCTGCAGCACACGCGTGCTGGGCTCGGAAAGGGCTTTTCGTTACATCAGTGCCCTGTATCACTTGCTCTCATTTCCCTTTGGGAGCGGCAGGGCACCCTCTGACTTTTCCTCCCTACGCGAAGGCACCGGGAGCATCGCTCAACTCTCTGCACCGGGTGCTCCAGGAGCGGAGCTATGTGGAGCATCCAGCTGTTGGCCAGCAATTTTTTGTGTGCAGCAATTTCTGTGTGTGACAGGGTAGATTGCATTAAGATGAAATGAAATTGGGGAAGAATTGGATTGTTTAGTCTTGGAAGGAAAAACTGGGGACCAAATGGCACGCTTTCCAACGTAGATATTTAATCTGGTGGAGCTGGCAATAAATCACTTTCTATATCCAGTGGGGATTAGGATGGAAAGTGATGGCCATACAATACAGCAAGAGAGATTTAGGTTAGGCTTTATGAGAAACCTATAGTTTATAGGGTCAAGAAGGAAGCTGCCTAAGGAGAGGGTGCACTCTGTGTTTTTTAGGGCTGTTTAGCCCAATATCAGCTTGCTCAGCTCCAGCTGACCTGCCTTGGGGCCAAGAAGCCGACTAGATGACCAGCAGCTGGCTAAATAAGGTCCTTTTCAACCCTATTCTCCTTTACATAGTCTTCATATTGGCTTAATGAAATGAAAATATCTTGGATCTGACGATTTCTAAGGTTGAATGTGTTGGAAAAAAAAATATGCAACCGATTATTGCCAATTTGGGGAAATATCTATACATGTACTTGCGAAGCGAGGCTTCCCCGCGGGCTTTGGGGTGGGCTCGTTTCACACACGCAGACACTCACGCACCCCAGTTGTGCTCAGCTACACCCGAAGCCAAGCGAACTGCTCATTAGCTCCTTCCAGGCCGTTTCTAAGGACCGCCTGGCAGGTTTCCTTGGCAACAGCAGGCAGCCCAGCATTCCCGGACACCTACGCGCCCAGTCGCTCGCATCCCGACGCGGGAGCATCCCCGTGGCGCGGAGCCCCCCGGGAAGGCCAGAAAGGGGCTGGGGAGCACCAAGCTCCCTACGGGGGAGACGGCTCCGCGCACACGGACAGGGACCGGCAAAGACACCCGCGTTTGCTCCGCGACTCGACCGCCGCCGCCAATCGCTGCCGGCTGCTAAAGGCAATTTGTACTTGCTCGGCGATTTAAGTGCACGGCTGTATCACCCGGAGGAATCGATACTCCATACAACCTCAAATAACTTAATTTTGCGTTATGTATTAAACCCTCTGCATATGGAATAGCTAGAAGAACCCGGTCAGAGCTCATTGGACAAAAAGGTGATTTTAGCACGAAAGCAGAGTTACCTGAAAGCGGAAAAAGCCACTCGGTGTTAGTGCCCTGGTCCTGCTTTTAGAGCTGGTGGCAGTGGCCAGGGTGAGACAGGAGCTCCTCTACCGAACGCTGGAAACCAGGCACGTTAAATACAGGAAAAAATGGTGTTTTTTTCTGTAGTGCTGTGATTGCAAAGTCAAACTCATTTCTCCAAGATCCTTCTTTAATAAAACCATCCATGCTGGGATGCAAACAGGCCTGATTCCTTCTACGCTGCCGATTTCACCAGGGAGATGCACAGCGCTCCAACTCTGCGCTTGGCACGGACGGTGGGAAAGATTAAAGGGAATCGGCCTGCACCCCAATTATATACGTTTAAATATATGCTTGACACAGTGCATGAACAGACAAAAACCTGGAATTGTCAACAGCTGAAATACCTGCTCTTCTTAAGAAAGTATTTCCAGTTTCTTTTATTCATTTTCTGCGGGCACGATCAAACTTCAATGAGCATATGTGAAATGATGCCGGATTTGATCCTTTTTCTTGGATTCTTTTCTTGGAAACGGCTTCCTTTATATTCAAGTTTGCACAATGAATAGCAATTTTTCCTCATTACTGTCTCAGGTGCTGTGGCCCACATTATTCTTTAACTTCAAAATTATGTTACCTTTCTTTCAATGCCATTGCTAGCCATGGAGACAGAACACGTCAAGCTGATTTATGCTTGGACACTTACCCCAAGAGTGAGCAGATATGCCGCTACCACACGTCGTCTCCTAAAATGCAGAAAAGGAGAGGAAACTGATTCAACGTTGTTAGGGTTTAAGCATCAGACGCTGCCTATCTCCACGCTCATGCTAACTCCCTGATCCTTCATTCACTGCCTTGCAGACGAGGAGGCGCTGAAGAAATGCAAAAGCCAATTATTTTTTGAGCCTATGCTGATCAACACCTCACGAAACTCCATCACTTACTCAAGCTAATAATTCACTCAAACTACGCAACTTAGAGACAAGCATTACCCAAATTGCACGAAAGCGGGTTTACTCACTGTGCTTAATTGGCAGCAGATACACGCGGAGGAATTATTGATCGGAAATCAAAACAACTTAAGGGGGGAAGAATAGGTCAGGCTGTCAAATGAAAAGAGAAACTAGGATTGGAAGCAGGGAAAGAAAGAGAGCGGCACTTTATTCCCAAAGATCTGCCCCCTTTATCCTAAACAAAAGGATCACCTTTAAATTATTATTATTATCGATTCTCATCTTACTCTGGACACAAATAAAGTAACAGCTGAAGTAAACACTGATTTTATTCAGCCCAGTAAAGAAGACTTCACGAAAATCTCTTCTTTTGTGCTATACTCTCTCAACTTGCACTTAAAACAATGGCACCTATAGACAACTCTCTACTGTACTACCGGCCTGCTACTTAATGACTTATTACAGACACACCGGATGACTATTCCCTTTCCTTTCGGTCTGCTATTAATGACCTTGTTAGCAATGCAAATCAATGTCCGCTATGTAAAATGGAAAACACAAAAATCAATGCATGTCCTGTTCTGTACGGTTTAGATTCAGAGGTGTTTTTTTTTGTTTTTTTTTCTTCGAAGTGTCACAGGTTCAAACCAAACCCTGAATATTAAATTAACTTTAGATGCTTGCTTTACTTAGAATTTATGGCTCTCCGGTAGACTTTTTATATTAATTTTTAATGTATCATTTAAAAATACAGACAAAAAAAAAAGAAAATAGCAGATTTTTAAGACAGACTCATACCCACTACTTAATAATACAAATGGAACTATCCAAAAATAAAATCAAAGTAAGATCAAAGTCACTATCCTGTCCAGTGGTATTCTTTCAGTCACTGAGTAACTCGGTTTTTATTTCTCACATAGTCCCTGAGATCTCTGATTTGATATTTCTCCTTTTCCTTGATATATGTTTGATAACTAGAAGTCAGCTGGGTTTGGAAACATTTTTTTTTAAATGATCCGTGATCAGAGGTGTAGAGATGACGCTATCCTTAAATTCTTGGTCATGGCTGGGACTGAATGAAGTGCCACAACAGTGAACATTTTTTTAACGAGGTCCACTGGAAATAATAAGAATCCCATAAACTTTTACATGATATTTAGACCAAGCATTTCACAATTATACATTTTTCTAGTACCAGAATGATCTGCATTTTGCCCGTGATAGACCTGAACCGCACAACATGGATGAAATAATAACTATCTAATGAATTAATGTTGCTCTTTTAAAAGTAATAATTGAAGCAGTCACTTCTCTACCAGTGAGATCTGTTTATAAGAATAACTTCCGCATTGCACTGGAAACACGTATTTCATTTTCGTACTGCCTTTAAGAGAACCCTACTTTGCACATTTTATCCTTCCTATAGTATGCCCCATTTTTGTCATTTCATGAAATAACATCCTTGAATTGAGAGAATTGGGAAGAGGAAGCCCATGCCAGAGCCATGGGACGTGCCCTGCGTGCCCAACCCATGTGCATTTGCCGTAGGAGCAGCACCTAAAAACACACAGAATCTGGGCCTTTCACTATGGCTTTCTGAGCATGAATATTCCATTTTCCCTTGCACTTAATAATATTGTTAATAAAATTGTCAGTATTACCAGAGTAACTAACTCGGCAGCAGAGCTTGGTGGATATTTTATGAACATTTGAATAAAGGATCAATCACCAAAGCCTGTAGCAAAGAAATTTCCTAACCACTCCTTACAGGAAAGTTATACAAAAAGAGGCCTAATATTTGGACACTGACAAGGAGGAACAACAGCCGTGTTCACGCGGACACGGAAGCAATTCCACTCCGGAGGCCTGACAGAAGTCAGGACCTTTGGGTCATTTCTTAGGGGCGGCATTTCCCTCCTTTCCTTTGCCCATTCCTACCCCGTTCTCATTTCCCTTTTGCTCACTTCTCTGGCAGTTGAATGCACATTCACACAATCACTACGCCACACGTGACTTTTCCAGCTATCGAAAAAGTTGTATATCACTTTATTTATTCATTTTGCTTGCATCATCTGTGCTTACCACCCTGGCAGCCAAGCAAAACGGTGGAATCAGAAAAGAACGCTGTGTTTTTGTCCAAGATTTTAGGAAATGCCACTAGGAGCCTCTCTTTCGCACCTGGATTGGGGCACTGCTGGGATTCCCATTGCAAAGGCCTTTTCCTTAGCAAAGGTCCATCCGCTTTAGCGGTCGCTCCTAACTCCCAACTGCAGGAGGAAAGCCAGGCCCCTTGGCTCAGTCCCGAAAAATTAGCATTCAGGTTATATATATAAAGCTGCTGAAAGTAATGCAACACAAGCCCCTTATTTCATGGGCCATAAAGCGCATGAAATACAGACACTCATGAGCTATGAAGCAAAGGTCCATAAAAACTCCATGAAATGCGTAATTATCCAGCAGGATGAGTCTTTAAGCTGTGCCTGCACCAACGGGAACTGGGGTTTTTAAGCTGAAAAACCGAAGTCTTCGCAGATCACATGGGCAGCACGCAAGAAGGAAAAGATCCATGAGACCTCAGATTAGCAGAACTGCTTGAAATTAATAAATTAGTTTAATGGGATTATTTTGCATGCCTAATTTTATGGAAAAAAGTTGCTATCTCGAAGCTTTCCTTTAGCCAAGCGCGCCCGACGCCCCAGGCAGTGGATTTGCCCCCTGCCAAGCCCCGGCGAGGGCTGCCTGGCGCTTGCAGCCGGGGCCCCGGGCCGCACGGCGCAGCGCGTTGTAAGGTCATTCTCAGCCCAAAGCAGACTTCTTGTAACGGTCTCTGCAAGGACTAGGAGCTACTCACTACCCTGCATTTTTTCCAGACCACCAAGGCGCCCGGTTTTAGCAGGACCAGCTCCCCACCACGTCCCCACCACGTCCAGGGTGCAGGAGGCTCCTAATTGTTTTACTGCCTGCTTTAACAACAGATACCTGTTTTAATGGTTTCAGTCCCCAAACGTCATTTCGGGCTCTCTTCTCCTTCACTCACTCACACGTTCTCTCTCAGTTCTGTCAATGGAACAGATCCCAAAGACTGGGTTTTCTGGGAATTTATCTTCTTTTATCTACACAGCACAGACCCGTCTGCCAGAACCTGTCTTTGCACTATCACCAATTTCTAAATTTCTCTCAAAAATAAGGACTAGACAAAGTTCCCTCTAATTGCTTTATTCCCTTAGCATTTCCCTTTATATCTCACTCTGAGAAAATCCCCCTTAACCTGCACTACAATATTAATGTTTTCCAGAAATTTTACATGCAATTTTCAAGTCCTCTCCATAGCTTCGGAGATGCTCCTGCAGGCCCACCTAACTGGAGGCATAGGAGGACTCTCCATGCACAGGGATTCATTGCAACTGGATGGTTGTTTTCACAACTGTTCCCAACTGTATATTGTGCCGGAGCGTCTCGGAAGACCAGAAATGCCATCCCACGGAGCAGGGATGTCAGACAGACAGTGCAGCACGTCGTGTCGCTCCCACTCCCATCCAAAGCGGCAGCATCTCGTTTTCGGCCACCTCCTGGTTGGATTGCTAATGAAGGCTGCCAGTTCGGAGGGGTTTACCAATTGCCGACGGTTTCTGCAAAGCAGCTGGGCCACTGCTTTTAAATTGAGAAAGACTGTAAAATATATTTACAGCTAAATGCCTTTCCACAAAGATGGGCCAGATGGCCCCACAGAAATTGGAAAACGAAGGAAGCGTTAATGAATCATCCGAGAAACCTGAAATCTTTCAGTGGGTCGCTCAGTCCGTTAAGAAGAAAGATCACCCCAAGGCCGACGCCTCCCAGCTCTTCACAAAGCGCTCTTTTGCTTCCTGTAATTTCCATGCACTTACAGACGCAGCGTGTTTCGAAACGATCACAGAGACGCATCCTCGTACAACGTATGAAGATTGCTTTTGGCTTGCTAATAGCACGTTCCACCAGCAGACGAGATTCAGAGATGATTTTTTGAAGTACGCTACGATGGGACCCAGAACCTCTTTACTTAGGAGGACTTGGCGCCAGGGAGGCCGGGGTGGAGCCAGACAGGCCTTTCCAGAGCGGGTTCTGCATTCGGGGGAAACTCCTGCGAGCGAGCGGTTCGTTGGAGAAACAGCAAAGGGTCTGAACCACGGGCGCTTCACTGTTTATACTGCAATTACAGACACCTGCTTTGGAAGGCATACTGCTGGTTCTTAATAGAAAACACTTGCTCCACTCCTTCAACGGTATTTACGCTTTGACAGTATAATCTAATGTTTCCTTGCAGAGTCCACTGTGTACTATTAATTTTACCTCAATGGAAGCAATAGGTCTTCAATATAACACTATTTTATATTCAATACACTCTTCTCCAGTAGTGCTTAAGAAACTGAAATTAATCTTTGAAAAAAGAAAAAAAGACATTATTACAAATGAGAAAAAAAAAAAAAAAAAGATGCAACCTTTTCTCTTGCGGTCGAGGGGAGCTGCAGGATGGATCCCCCCAAACGTGGGATTCCAAGAGCTCTTCTCCACCGACACGACCGTCTTAGGCAGCAGTCAGTATTCTGCTTGTACCAAGTCCATCTGTATCACCGAAAACCAGCACTCACACTCCATATTTTGAACATATTTCCGAATCGACTGAGCCTTGGAATATTTTCAAGCTCACTTCTATTATATTCGTTTTTTTTCCTCCTCCAAGTTGTTTATGTTTCCCCCTCCCTCAAGTTGCCAGCCATCACCTCGAGAGCCTGGATGTGCTCCTTGCAATACGCAGCGCACGAAATGCGAAAACAGGACGTGTCACATCGCATCCTAATGAGAAGTGGGGAGTGCTGGCGAAAAACAACCTAGGCACGCCTGAGTATTTGAATTTCGAAATGAACTCAGACCAAGCGTCCCCTCTGTGGCCTCTTTCCATTAATATTCCAGCAAATTAATTTACTGGCAGGTACGAGTGCCTAAGAAGATAAGTTTCAGCGCTGAGACTCAGCGCCGGTTCTGCACAACGCAGAACTAGAACCGAAGGTGGCAGCCTCCGAATTTTTTCCCCAGCTCCCTGCGTGCAGGCCGTACCCTAACTGCCAACAGGAGGGATCTCCGCGCAAGGTCGGGACGGGGCGGCCTCGCTGACGCTGGTGCTCGCGGCAGCTCTCCCGGCAGCCCCGGCGCAGCTGGCGCTTCCCCAGGCGCCTGCAAACCGGCCCGTGCAGACGAGTTCCTAGGCCCCCACCGCCTTCCCGCCACCGGGCTCTTAGGGCAAACACACAGATACCGCCTCAAAATGCGGAATGAATGGACGCCAAGAGCAGCTTTACCTCTGTGAATGGAACAAGAAGTGAAATTCATGAAATTCTGCCTAAAACACGTCTTTTTTTTTTTTTTTTTTTTAAATTTAGTAACAGGACACATATATAATTAGTTTATATATATATGTATATAAGCATATTATTCAAATGAGTATAGCATACTTCTGGGAGCCAATGACAAGTGCAGTCATTCAGATTTCAATAAAAATACACATATTCCCTACAATTAGCCTATTTAATCATTGTTGGATACATTACAAATGTCCTTTATTTTAAAGCAAAATTGTATTCATTGAGATTTGATGGGAATGGGGCAGGAAATGTTATTTAGTATGCTGTGCCTTTGCACTTACTCAGTGCAAAATTGCCCATTATTTTTAAGTAAAGCAAAATATATGGAATCGTAAAGGCCCTAAACTCTTGGTGCTTTGTTTTTTTTCCCCCTTGTCTTCCCCAATTTTGCTCATCTTTTTTCCCCTTGCAGACCACATCTTACATCAGCCGTCCTGTGCTTTGAAGCCCCCAAGCACCTTATTACAAACCTATACCAAAAAAAAGGGTCAGCTGAAGATAACAAATATAATAGATTAAGCTCATAAACACACTCACATATAAAGCAGTTGCTACAACACGTGGATGTGTTGGGACCGCCAGGGTTTAGCGGAGCGACGGGGTTGCAATGGCATTGCTGCTTGCAGAATAAAAGCAAAACATACAAGAGGGGAGAGTTTGTGCCACGGCCTATCCTAGAGCTCTGCAAGGTGTAAACAGGTAAACAGACACTTCCACAGACTTTCTGAAATGAAAATATTGCTTAGTTCAAAATCTTAAAAGAAAAAAAAAAAATCAGGTCTTCAAGCAACTGAAGTCTTAGTAGCCATAAATAAAACCAACACAAATGAAAATAATAAAATCCTCCGGGCGGGCAGTTTCCAGAATAAACAACGGTTTATCTAGGCATATTTATTTGGGGTCTATTTACTTCTACAGAAAGCTCATGACTCATGGGCACACGAGAGCAAATCCCACAAGAGACAGAAAGCTGGAGACCTTGGAATGACCAACCAGGCTCCAGCGAGGGCAGTAAATTCCCCCAAACCCGCGGATGGGCAGGGTCTCGGCTCCAGCTGGGCAAGCACCAGGCACCAACCCCGTGCCCAGCACTGCCCGGGCAAGGCAGAGACAAACCCTACCTGGCACCTCCCTTGCCTCCCACTGCTCACACAGGTATTTTTCATCTGCAGTCCATTTCTGCCTGCCAAAGGTGGGAAGCATCAAGCAATTAATTATTTCAAGTGATTGAAGAGACAGATGGAAGCCGGGGAGACTTCAAAAAGTAGCCGGTTATTACTAATTCATGCGGTATTCATTAGTGCACCATTAATGATGCTGCTTTCATTTGCTGTTTGCTATGGACTGCACTGCTATTGGAATTTCTCTGTGATTTAAGGACTGCTTAAGAATATTTACTGAAGCCTGAGATAGCACAGATGATTTTAAGCCCCTGCTTCGTGCTTTCCGCTGCACTGGTTGGAGGAGAGCTCTGCCCTGGCGTGCTCATCCTTGGTGCAAAAACCCACCACCTGCTAATGGTGCAAAAACCCACCCCAGCCCAGCACTGTTACTTGCTGCTACTCTTCCAAGCTGTAAAGCTTGGGCTTGAAACGCCCTCCTGGGAGATTCTGAGGCACCCTTTCCACGCTGCAGCCCCGCTACCAAGTCCTCCCTGCGCAGCCCCGTGGGCGCGTGCTTGCTGCATCCGCTGCGCTCCCCTTCCCGCCAGCACCTCCGCTTAACCAAGAGGAGGTCTGTAATACTAACTCATAGAGACCAGACTTTGGGGTCTAAAGAGGACACCAAGTACAGCGTTAACTAGGATGCAGTTAAGCAAAGGGAGAATAAAGCAGGCAAATGGTAACAGAAATAGCGGACAGCAGCACTGTAATAGAAAATGAGATGGTCATAGGCTACCACTGCACATAATTCACTGGCTCTTTTCGAAATACCGAATTCCTTCAGGAGTGGGACCAGGTATCTGCATAATAACTTTCTGCATTTTAAAATATGTATGTAATGTTAGGAAAAATAAAGAAAAACTAGGGAAAAAAAGAAAAGAAAAGCAAACCTGCATATTACATCCTCGTTGTTTTTCTTCATTTCAAGCAGACTGTATCTGCCTGACTTCTTTCTGCCTGAAGGCAAAAGGAATGGTCCCACCTTGTCCACATTTCACTTTTAGTACCACTACATCTAGGTAGCCTAAATCTTAAAGCTTCGCAAACATTTCAGCCCGTACATATTACCTGTGGTACAGTTCATAAAGCACAGAAACCACTGGCAGCGCGTTGGAATATTTTACATTTCTTCCATGACACGAATAGGGTGCGCTGCTTAATCAAGATTAAGGATAAAGCAGTTAAGTGTTCACCATTCCATATGCTTGCCTTGCTTATCTATACTTCTTGAAAAGGTCTCCTTTCCTTCAAAAGGTTAATATTTGATAGACTGCTCCTATGAATAAATCCGTGGCTGCAAGGTATGGTATGGTACCAAGTCTAGCTATTAGTGCAGACGAGCACCTGCAAGACCCTGTCCATCGTCTGTCCATAAGCCTTGAGGAGATGAGGCCTCAGTGAATTCCAGATCACTCTTTTAGATGACATTCGAGTCTGTTTGCCTTTTATTTCCTTTTAAATTGCATTGCATGGGATGCAAGTTTCCCCAGGGGAAAAAACAAACAAAAATAAACAAGACGCACAAGGGCACAGAGTTTTGTGAGTGCTCAAAAAGCAGAGCAGTAGGTGTTCTGGGACCTTTCAAACCACCAGCAGGGTTTTTAGCCCTTGGGGTATCACCAAAATTGTCAAGCAGGGTCTAGGTGTGAAGACTCAGGGGTCCAAATACATCTGGTTCCGTAATTGTCCTTTTGAATAAGGGGGAGTCCCGCGCTTCCGAGCAGATACGTACCGAAGTACTGCAGAAGAGAGGCCTTGAATATTTCCACCCTTACTCTCTCTCCCTAAAATCTGTCACAGTTTTCAAGCTGGCTTCTCACTCCTCAGTATCACACATTGCCATTCAGGGTCACCATTTGGTCTTTCATTCTCACTGCTTTTCACATTTTCCCTGAGATATCTTTCTGAGACCCTTAGGTAGCCCCCGAGCAAATGAATATGATGCAAAACTGCCTGTGATAGCTACAGACCATCTAGCCATCCCACTTCCTTCCCAGAAGAGCAAGACGCAAAGAAAGCCAACTCGTAAGGCGGGTTAATAGATGAGACATTTCGAGAAAATAAAAAGCCTGTAGTTTTATCTACTGGAAATATTCTTCCAGGGAGAACTGGGGCACTTTCAGTTCATTACTATTTAGTGTTGTGTCACAAATTAGCACGGGGTGCTCAACAGGTACCTGCACGCGAGGTACTTGGGATTTCATATCTCTAAATGGAGCCCATTTAATAGGGCTT
The DNA here is from genome assembly GCA_013398345.1 of Nothocercus nigrocapillus. Lineage (NCBI taxonomy): Eukaryota > Metazoa > Chordata > Aves > Tinamiformes > Tinamidae > Nothocercus > Nothocercus nigrocapillus. The sequence continues at coordinate 2,094,929 of WBNA01000098.1, read as the reverse complement.
AAAATAGGATCTCGTGTAGCATAGCGAGCACTGAGAGCGGCTTTGCTGTGATTACATCTGGTCACCTTCACTTTTAGCACAGCATTAACGAGACGAGCCGTGATCTACAGCCCAATTAGGTGCCGCGTTCGCCAGCTTGTTAGGAGCGACGAGGGCGCGCGCCGCTCCCCTCCGCGCGGGGCAGCGGTGCCGAGCGGCTCCTCGGCACCCGCAGGAACGCCCGGGGCCCCCGAACCACGCTCGGGGTCCCCGAACCACGCTCGGGGACCCCGAACCAAACCTTTCGAAGAACAGCCGAGGGGACGAAACACGCCAACGCGCGTCCAGCAAGAAGACATGTAAACACCACCTGAAGCTCCCTTACTCTCCACGTATGCCAAACACTTAGCAGCAGAAACTGTTAATCAGAAGACAAATGTTGACTCTACCCGAGGAGCCTATTCCCTTCTCTGTGACCGGGCAGCGCTTATTTCAGTGCAGAAGGAGACGGCGGATTATCCTGTGAACCGCCCGCACTCAGTCTTCTCCTCTTCTCCCTGCGTCCGACCCTCTTTCTCCCCACAGGGGAATATGTATTTTTTGATCGGAGTCAGAATTAAGATTTGCATCGCACACCAGTATAATAACAAATGACTCCTAGGTATCACTGGAGAACGTTCGGAGCAGTAAAATCGGATGTCTCCTTTGTTTTTCACCCCAAGCAGCATTAGCATTTCCTCGGTCTTTGCACCGAGCAATCACGTTGTCACTGGCTCTATTATTGCAAAGCAAATGGGTAATAAAACTGTTCACAATATCTCTTCTTATTTGCCTTTGGGAAAGGAAGTCTCTTTAACCTGCAGCTTCACACTTGGGTCCTTGCAGAATCGCGTTCCCCACCTGGGATTCTTCTGTTTCCCATATTCCCACAGAATTAGCAGTGAGAAGAATTTTAATAGTGGAGTTTCATTAAAAAAAAAAAAAAAAAAAAAAAGGCACTAAAAACCACACTGTATTCGTGGATGAATTTTAAACCTTTAAGTTTCAGGTTTGCTTTATATTGCCTAAGAGGAAATACTGCTTTAAAGATATTACACATCTTCCTGCCCTTTGTATTTTGGGTTCCCATACTCATACTCTGATATTACTGTACCCTGCACCTTTTCAGGCTTGTGGAAGAAATGCTTAACTCAAAGGCTCTGAATTTGTTTTTATTTTACTGCATATCTTAATTTAAAAAATACAGTGATTTTAAAACACGTTCTGCTTTTTCCCCCCCACAGTAAATGGGCACAGAGGGTTTATTTTTACTATGTTCCCCTAGCACCCTGCACTTCTGCAAAGCAGTCCTCATGCACCTCTAGCTTTTCCAAGCTGTTGCAGGGCTCATTCCTTACAGAAACAAGCAATTCCTTGGTTTCAAAACACTCCTGGTTACTGCAGAGAGAAATTCTCGGATTTCAGTTCTATTCTGGGGTACCTTACACACTTTATTCCCCGAAAGCACGCTGCAGACGGCCAGAGGATTTGCCCAATTAGACTGCTTTGGAATATGATCATTTTCATTGACTTGTACCAAGCAATCCTAAGTTCAAAGGGACAATATAATTTTCCCCTCTAATACGGCATCTGCATGTACTAACGAGATATTTGTAGGACACAAACAGATGAACAGGTCAGGCAGGTTTAGGCTAATGAAAAGTAAATTGTTCTAGTAAGTGACCTAACATTGCCTGAAGGGTTTAACCCTCCTATAATAAATTCAGATTCGATGGCTCCTTGCAATTCTGTGCAAAAGAGCCTTTTTTTTTTTTTTTTTTTTTTTTTTTTTTAAAAATTTTTTTTTTTTTTTTTTAAAAAAAAAAAAAAAAAAGGTTTGATTACATCGTTCAAAAGTTAATCCCTTAGTAACACTGCCTGGAATAATTGAATGTTTCTTGAATGAATCACCGCTGATCTTAATCCATCAGTATAAAGCTATTTGTTTCCATTTGACTCTTCTGAAGCCAGAAAACTTCATAAACCCAGGCATCTGCAAGCAGCTCACATTAAATAAACACTTATGTAGTTGCCTTAGCACAATAGTTGCTTAATAGCAGTGAAATTTCTTATTGTTTTAGTGGATCAGGGATCATTAATGACCACAATTTCCATAGGATTTATCCATTATCCCTTATTTATGTATTATGAACTTTGTACTATTCTTTGAAAAAAAAAAAAGGATCACTTTAACTGAAAACTAATGTGAACATTTGAAAGAATCTAAAGATATAATTTCCTGGGTCCCAGGCCCACTGCGGATGAGGGGGAACGATGGCAAGAGCGGTGTCATCCCATGCAAGGGGGAGACAAGAGTAGTCCAGAGGAGATGAACTAAAGAGAGTTAATGTGTAAGAGCCCCGGGACAGCCACGGGCACCGGCATAATAACGATATTGCCTAAAGGAAGGTCTGGAGAGGAGGGAGAAGGCGCATGGAAAAGAGAAAAGCCTGGGGCTCAAATTAGAGGAGATGAGAGGTTTTACAGCCAAGGCTGCAGGAGGTGGGGAAGATGGACCTGCCCACGGGCTTGATCACACAGTTTGGCCTTAAGGAGACAAACTTAAGTGCAGAAAGTCTTCTGCGACCAAAGGAGAGGAGGGAACCTGGCGACGAGCCATTAGGTCAAACACAGCCAGGAACACTGTGTCCTCCTGCTCTACTTCCTATTTGCTTCCTTCCAATTCAAAAATGGGCCAGGAGACACTGGAGCTTGCAAGAACTGGATGGGAAAATGTCCCTTTTCCAACTAAATTTTACCTCGTCTTACACAGAGTTCTTAATTCATTATTAAACTCTTACAGAAAAGAAGTTAATTAAAACTTCAAAACCCCCCATCCTCTGAGGCTCCAGAATTGCACAGGTGAGTGAGAATCCTTTTCTCAGCAGCCTGAGGGAAAGCTGGAAACTTCACATAGAAATAAACACCTCTCCCAAATCTTATTTAGTCTCAATTTACAGTCATTTGCATCTCAGTTATGTCTGTGAGACTGAATTATTTATTTTCCAAGAGGTTCCCTTTCATTTTTGTCATAATCTTGACACTTGAAATGACTGGAAAGCAGCAGAGGAGAACTGTAAAAACAGTATTTAAAATTGAGTGAACTGAATTTAGGCCGGTCCCAGCTCTCATCCAGAGCTTTCCTTATCTGTGATTTCCAGTCTGTAGTACCCTGTTTATCGGCCGAGTTAAGCTGAAATCACCAACACAGAGAGACAGTCGCGCGTTGCTGTGCCTTGGAGCACGGGATCTTCGTTTTTCCGTATTCTACCTCTCCCCGCAGCCTGTGAACAGCCAAACTTCCCTCTGCGGTATTCCAGCCTCCCTGCTGTCGGCAGACATTTCTGCAATCACTCTGAAGGGCCCGGTGGTCTTGCTCTTCCTTCGGCTCCTGTTGGTCTTGCTGGCTTTTCTGCTGGATGAAAGCACGTTCCGGGCCCTGCACCGGAGACCCCTTACCACACTATACGTATTCCGAGCTTTTTAAAAGCAAACAAACCCCCTGCCCCCCAAAAATCTGGTTTGCCTCTTTTCTTTCGCTAACCGAGTGGGGAATAACAAAGAGAACAACTGCAAGCGAGCTGGTGGTCAGGCGCACTTTGAGAGGGACGTCCCGCCGCCAGCGCGCGGAGACTCGGCATCCGTGGAGAACCAACGGCAGCACTGGGGTGCTGCTGCTTACGCGGCGGGCTAGAGCCAGCGCGGCATCTCAGGGAACACGGGTCCCACACTGATGGGGAAAAGCAAGAGCTGGTCTGTGGAACTAGGCTGTTTCTCGCTCTTCAGTCCCGGCCAGACTGTGTTCGGCTGTTTCTTCCTGGAAAACCATTTTGAGGAGTAGCGGATAGCCGGTGGGATGCTCTGAGGGGAGGCAGGGCTCTAGAGTTATGCTGAGGGGTCAAAGGAGACGTGAAAACTCTCACAGCACGATGGCGAGAACGGCAGACCAGAGGGATGGAGGGACAGGGAGGACAGCCCTAAAAACAAACACCTTTTGCTCAGAGATTTACTATTATTATGCAAGGGAGGAAAACACCATCATTTCCATTGTCCGCTTTGACTGTGCTTTCTTATTCCAGGCATAAAGGATACCAGGAGCTTTAGATCCTGCTGCTTGGCAGTGGTCTGCACACAAATAAATCGTGCTACGTTTAGCACATTGAAAATTCATAGAATTTGTTAAGGCACAGGCTTAAGGCATGCTTCCTCAAAGCACGAGCATAAATCATCTCATATTTATACAAGTTCTCGCCGGCTGCTACAACTGTTGGCTGCACCCAGGTCAACAGAATCACATAATAACATTGAACTATATTAACTGCATAAATAAGAGATTTTAACAGTGGACTGCATTTGAAGAATGGGTCAGCAGCATCAAAGTAAGGGCAAAATTATCCACAAATCTTCACGGTACATCTACATTTTTATATTCCAGCCTCGCAATATACGCAGAAATGCTAGGCTGGTGTGAGAGAAGAGCAGCTCGATTCTGAAAGTACATTACACTCGGATTAATTTCTCCCTCCCCAAAGAAAATATAGCATCTTTTTTTTTTTTTTTTTTTTTTTTTTGGAGCAAACCCGAATTTCAACTAAAGTTTTTGCTCTAAATCTATTCTTTTGTGCTGACAGTATTATGCACATTATTAATTGTGAGTGAGATACTCCAGTCAAGTTAGAATGACATGGAATAATAGCTCTGAAGCTATAACTGAATTATAGCCATTTTAAGATAAATGTCCAGCTGTTTTTATTTATTCCACTAAGAATGCCGATTTAAAAAATAGCCCTTTAAGTGAGGCCCTTTAAAACTCATTTTTCCACTACTGAGAAGACTTCTGATTTCGAAGCAGAATGCAGCACAGCTTATTCATTGCCTGGTGGTTTCAAGAAAGAAGTAATAAATAATAATGCTACAAAATGTATTGTGCGCACCGTGAGATTGAGAATTGTTAACCAAACAGTCCAGAAGGCAAAACACTGCCGAGAGGGTGGGAAAGAAGAATTGCCAATAAAAATCAGATACCAAGATTTATGCCACCATCCTGACTCAGCCAAGGTGAATTAGTTTGACTCCAGTGCCTTCATCCGAAAGTCTTGTCCAAAACTCTTGAGGAAAACAGGCACAACTGCAGATCTGCAGAGATCTCCCAAGTCAACCACCAGCTCATTTTGGTTACAGCCAGAACTTTGATTTACCTACAAGAATGGCAGGCAACACTTCTTTTTTGGTTCATAATCTATTCATCTACCATCTGTTTAATATTAAAAATAGGTTGTTTGGGGGTAAAAGAGAGGCAGAACAGTCCTAGTCCTCTTCCTCTTTTTCTCATTCTTGTCAATATTTTGCCTCCCTGCAACCAAATCTGAGGTGCAAGTGGATGACATCAGGTAAGTTAAAATCGAGTACGCAAGTCATTTCCTTTCTTTAGTAAGGAGATTCCTAAATTTCATCCAGAATGAGTCAAAGGAGACCCCTGAAGACGCATCTTACCCTTATAGCCGAGCACAACTCTCTGAAGCAAGGGAGAGCCTTCAACACGGATTAAAGTGTCTGCTATTATTCTAGCGTTAATTATGCCATTAAATCCACTATTAAAATAATGCCCACGCTCCCTGCAGCATTTAGGGCCTCCGGTTTGCATTATACTGCCTTGCACCCAGGGAACGTATAGAACACGTGTCCAACAATGGGACAGAGAGGGCTTTTCACTTTCCAAGGGTACAAACAGCTTCAGCACGCTTTCACGGGCAGGATTTTCTGCTCGACCCACGGCAAGTTAACCCAACCTTGTTTTCCTGCTTCTCTAATTTACTCTCATGGCCCAACACAAGGCTACTCCTTGCAAATGTTTCAACAGGGAACATCAAATCAGAGCCCTCGGAAAAATGTGGTCTGGAAATATTTGCTACTAACACTAATTTAGCAGTTCACAAAGCTGCACACATTGGAACCAGTTACGTGACAGGGCCAGCAGCATGAGCGATGTCTGTACTGCAAACGCCAGCCGATCACACGACGTGCCCACGTTTAACAGGCTACCTACCGGGAGCTCTATGGTATCTGAAGCACTAGTGTACGTGAGGGGTGCCAACCGGTGACACAATACTGATTTTAGGGATTAAAAGGCAGCTCAGTTTTCCATAATCGTTACCATGCTGCCATAACAATAACAGAAAGCGCAAGAATGCTTACTCTTTTTAATTCCCCCCCCGGAAGCCATATAGCCTTTCCCCTTTTTCCAGATAGCAAGGATCCCAAACCCATCTCAGCCGAGCTTTGGCCACTGGACGGCCTTGGTTATGGCAAATTGCCCCTCTAGTGGGGTCTTTAATCCTCAATTTGGAGCATCGTTGATTCATTGACTAGAGTCATCACCTTTACTGCACACTGCTAGAAATAAAATTCATTTTATACAGAAGTTTCCACGTGCTTAAGCTCCTTCTAAATACCTCAGCTATTAAATGAATTCCAGCGGTTCGGACACCAGGCAGGACGAGGATTTGGAGCTGCAACTTGGCACGAGGCCTCCAGTTTTCCCGAGACATCCGTTTCCCGGGCTCTCCAAATCCCTCTCCGTTTCCCCAGCTCTCTCCGTCCCCGACTTGAGCTGAGTTCCAACACTGCATTTCTAAAAGTGCCACTTAATTACTGTAGTTATGCTGAGAAGAGGGGAGAGTGGCAAAACATCACTGCTAATGAAAAGTCATTGAACTAGCAAGACGGATAGACGCTTTTTATGCGGCGGCTTGAGATGCCAGAAGATTCTCTGATCTCAGCATCTGGGAATTAAAATCTTCCTGAGCATAATTAAAGTGTTTGTCTGCCCTAACCTATAAAAGGTTTATCCACAATGCCCGTTATCCTCTAATGAGAAAGGATATCTGCCAAACCGGTCTATTTTTCTCCTGTATCCTTGCAAAGATGTTCAGCACAAGTACTTGGAACAAATACAAATAATCAGCCTACTATTATTATAATTGTTTGGATAAAAGGGCTGCAGTTTAAGGCTCATGATATAAATCAACAGCCTATTTATGCTGTTGGTTATCAGGTGTACAATTACGCGCATTTATTCCCTTGAGTAATTGACCTTAGCCTTAAGTGGATGCCCTCTCCATCATGTTTGCTTGTCTATTCTTTCTCCTCCTCTAAACAAAATAGCAGATCTATAAATCAGCGGCATTAACACAGCTTAGGAACGATGCCAGGCTGGTGTTTCAGCTCTCCTGCTCTCGAGACGGCCCCGTTAGCAACGGCGGGATGACGCCTCAGCGGCTGGTTCATCTCAATCCCTTTTAATCATTTCCGGGCCACCCATGTTAGTAGCCAGGGAGGGCGTCTTTTAGGACGACAAGAGGTGTGAAAGGCCCTATTCTGGTTATCGAAAAAAGATAAACTTAGGATGCACAAACAGGTCAGCTTTAGTATAGCTAACGCAGCAGAAAATCTGCTTTATAAGACTAATCCATGATAGAAAAAAAAGTGTTTTTTTTTTTTTTTTTTTTAAATAATGACCTGGATACTACGTCCTTCCCGCAGCCAGTCCACGTGCTTTCCATCAGTGCAAGTACAAGCAGCTCTGCCCTTTTCTCAGGGAGTTTTATTGTTGCTTTGAGTACCCCAGGACCGCAAGAACACCTATCAAGTGTCAGGCGAGCAATGACAAAGGGCTGCGTTTTAAAGGTAACGTCTTCATGAATATGCAGATAGACACCTTTAAAAACTCAGCTGTACTTCTAAACATTACAACGGCTACATAGCTAGAATCGGCTAAAATCCCGCGTTTTGGAGCCCACGTCTACAGCTGCAGTCCCCGTCTGGCTGAGCTCAAGTTCAGTTTCTACCTAAGCTTAGTTTTTTTTTCTGTTTTTCAGTCTAAAGGACATTTTTTGATTTCCTGCTAACGGTTCTCCTCAATTCGCTCTCTATGGTTTGCACCACCTCCCAGTTCAGTACATTCAGATGCTTTACTTTAGAAATTTTGTCCTTCAGAAAGTCAGGCAGGTTTGGTAATGTTTGTTTTACAAAGAGTCGCCAAATCCCAAGGGTTCAAACTTGACTTGTTCGAGGGACAAGGTAATGATGTTGAAAATGATTCCATTGCACAGCTAAGTATTGCCCTTATTAATCAAACTTCAAAGCATGCTAGGAATATTAAAATTTGCTAATACTTATTCTGTAATTAACACTACTAAGTTCATACATGGCCTTGACGCTAGAATAAATTCATAGCTGCTCTAACTTTGGAAGATTCTTACTGTACTCAAAATATCACCTAAAAGCCGTGTTTACAAAACGATACACTGCATGAACAGCACGATACTGCCAAGGCCCTTAAAAAAAGAAAATTAAAAAAAAAAAAAGAAAAAACAAAAACAAAAAACCAAAAACCCACAAAATACCCCAAAAAAACCAAAAGCAGAGTAGCAGTCTCAGCAGTCAAAACAATATCAAGAAAACAAGTGCAAAATGAGATCACATGCAAGTTATTTGGAGAAGGGCACCCGACAGCGTTATCGCTGTTGTCCTCGGACCGGGTACAAACAACTCCGGGAACTCGGCAAGCTGCATTCCCTGCTATCCCCAGAGCCTTTGCTGGGAATGTTTTGTTCAAAAGCAGTGACAGTGAGGTGGGAGCGACTCCAAGCGCCGAGGGAGCCCGAGTGACCGGGAGCCTCACGTGCAGGAGCTTCTGCGCGGCCACATCACCCCTTGCAAACTACTAGTGCCAACTGTTCTGTCAACAAGTCTACCTAAAAATGGCATCCATGCTTCTGCATTTGGGCAATCTGAGCATTAAGCAAGGCTCAGATCAATAACAAACCTTATTTGTGCTAGGGCACAATAATTCTTGGGCTCATGAATGATTTCATAGGCCTAAAAAACCTGAAGAATGAAACTAAATTACTAAATTTCAAATTCTCACTTAAAATACATGACAATGAAAAAAAAAAAAAGGATTTTCCCACTTGAAACTGAAGTAAAAACAGTCCAAATTTCAATGCAAATTTACCAAATACATTCATATCTATATTATTTACATGCATATATTTTTTAATATTTTTCCTATTCACATTCATGCCATATATTCCTCCTGCAGATTAGGTGGCAGTGATTTGGAAGGCCCTGATCCACGCCCGGGAAGTTATTATTTATATATCCTGGTCTTCAGCCTTCCTCATGCCTATTCTGCCCTCGCTGGGCTGCACAGGAAGGATGCAGCAGCCCTTCCGACCCTAGGCTTCGAGAATGATGCTACCGCTTTGCCTCTTGACTCCAAAACGTACCTTTTATGGGAAGAAAGTCAGCCCAGAGTGAGCTGCAGTAGGTAATCGCTGATTTGGAAAACAGCCACTTGAAATGACTCTGCTGCTACCCACCGGTTGAGTCATTTGAGGTGGGCGATTCACTGTAATTTTGAAAACACACATTATATTGTGGGCTCACCACGAGCATTTCTTATTTTCCTGTTTTTGTGAAATTAGGACACAGTTCAGGGACAAAATGTCTTGTCTCGAGTAGGAGCAAGAAAAGGAAGCAAGAGAAATCTATGAACCTTGCAAGGGAGATTTGTGGCAAGAAACAGTTGCTACTTGCAGAAGCAAGTGTCCCTTTAGAAAATAACATAATAATGGTTATTATAAGCGACTCCAGAAGAAGCAATATTTCCTGAAACAAAAAGAGGAGGAATAATTGCATGCTCCTGCCCACACGGAATGAGCGGAGTCTACAAAAGCTGATTGCGAAAAGTGGGAGAAAACTACTGGCACTACCTCTTCATTTACCTAACTCTGCCGCAATTTAAATGGAACTTAAGTGGCACATCTCTGTCTGTCTTCTATCTGCCTCTGTCGTCCTATGCATGTGCTTACGCACTTGTGTAGAGATAAACGGTGCGTTTGGGATTTTGCAGGAAAAAGACGACAACCTACCGGACTGAAAATATTTCATCAGCTTCATTTCCAATAGGAAACTACTCAGTATTTAAACTGAAAACATACCTGATTTCTGCAAGTAAGGGACATAGAAGTATTCTGCCTGAATTTTTGATCGTGCTTATCTTTCAAAATTGATTTTTATTACGAAACGGTGCACAGTTCTCCTATAGTGGAAGGTTCTTTTGGCCCTAAAGGGCACCACCACCTCAAAGATCAGCCATGCTGGTATGCAAGCAGGGGTCACGTAAAGGAACTTCGGGTATTTTTTCCTCGGCTCCCTTTGATGAGGGCACTGCCTTGGCGTTAGCACGGCCTGCACACGGACCAGGCCTTGCCCTCGGGATAGGGACTATGGGTGGAATGCGGATGCGCGCGAGCCAGGGAATTCACACGGAACATACAAGCCCATCTGATGCAAAGTGAACTAACAGCAAAAGCAACAGAAATGATGGAAAAACAGCAACAAAAAAAAGCCCAGTATCCATCACCATCTTTACATAAGGCACCAAAATCCCACGAGGAAGAAAATAATCACGGAGCTTTCTAGAGCCCAAGCAGAAGGGACTCATTTGGGAGTATTCACGTGCCCCAAACATCAGCAAAACCACAAAGCAAGGCCTTTACAGATGGGTTGCCTTCTTATTAGAACGCTTGCAAAATGAAAATAAAATGCGCTACTTCTCTATGAGACTGAGCCAAACTCGTAACTGAATCATGCGAACGGAACCCAGCTCTCTGAAATAAAAGTTTCCTTTAAATTCGCTGCTGCAAACCATCTTCTTTGTTCGATATCTCTTCCTCCAGCCTCCATTTGTAAACCAAGGCTGAGAGGTGATAATTTGCCCAAGCTTCTGAAAAAACAGAAACAAATTCACTTAAATCACCTAAATAAACTTTCATGTCAGGAAAAAAAAAAAAGAAAAAAAAAAGGCAGCTCGGTAAGCATATTATGGCAGTTTTGATGATATAAACATTTCATTTTTGTCCTTAGCATTGCAGTTCAGGTCAGCTTAGTCCAGATGTTTTTCAGGAATAAAGTGCCAAACCCTCTACTGCGCGTTGGAGATAATTCCTGGATGCAAAGATACTGCCTCCTTAGGAAACCGAAGTTGCACTCCAGTCTCTCAGGGCAGAGAGGCTGGAAATTCAGAACACACAAACCTTTAATCCTTACAAATAATAGAGTATCTCACCCCCTTCTTCATAATAAATAAATACACAAAATCTAGAAAATAAAGACACTCTCTGAGATGTATGTTGGATAGTATCCAAGGAAACTATCTTAACTTCTTTCTGCGTTAGGGGAAAGAACAGTCGTGTATTAAGGGGCAGGTTTCTTTCCTCGTTCAGGGCTGCTATCCATATACATAACAGATGTAACTGTGAGCTAGCTGCTTGCACAAAGAAAGATAAACGTATTTTTTTCCAAAGCTTTTAAAATGAAGCTGGGAACAACAGAACACAATGGTCACCATTAGAGGTGACACCTCTAATAGGTAAAAATGACTGTGATCATATTTATTACTTATTTAGTGCTTTTCAAAGCAGACTTTGCAAAACGGCTTCACAAAAACATAGAATTGCTCTAGTGCACTCTTTCGCACGTGAGAATTTAAGGCCAGAGATCGCACGAAGGAGGGGGCCTGTCACCATGCAGACACTGGATGACAACAAGGTAGAAGAGATGTTTAATTAATGTAAAGTTTATTTTTGACATGTTGTGTTTGATGCATCCCTATAAAACTATTGAAAAAAATTCTACAGAACCAAAGCCAGTCAGTATTACAGCAGTACAGTATTAAATTTATCAGATTGCCAATCTCCAAGTATATTGTAACTGCCAGGTGACGCCCCATCCTTGGCTTTCGCATACGCTGCTCGCTATCCGGAAATGAAGCAGCCAAGTAGATCCGGCTTTTACAAACTTCCTCAGTCCCCACAATTGACTGTTACTCCGCAAGCCAGACCTCTGGAAGTTACATTGCGGTGAGTGAAGCCATTTCTGCGTGAGCCTTCCCCGGCAGACCTCATCATTCACATCCGAAGGGCGTCTTCAGGACGGATGAAGACTGACGGCTGCACGCGCACCGCGCTCTAACAGCCGCCGTGCTACAAACTGCTCCTGTAGGAAAAGGGGGCTCCAATCTTCACTAGAGAAGACCCATCCAAAGCTCTTTCAGCACAAACGCTTCGTGCGCGTGCACGAGCCCTTACGCTGCGTCCTGAGCCACGGCGAGCGTGGAGCCAGCGCTGCCGGCTGAGCGCAGCCCGCCCGTGCTGCTCGTCCCCGAGCGCAGCCCCACGGTGCCCGGCCGGCTTCCAGAACACGAAGGTCACCTTTCCGCTGAATCTACTTACGACTTTCATAAGAATGTATAATAAAGGTTAAAACCTATTACTATCTTGTAATTCAGTCAACGGTGAGCCCGCGTGCTCGTCTCAGACGGATGTAATTTCAAGCAAATATGCTCCTTCTATAATAACAGAAGTTCAAAGAGAGCATTTGCCTTTTCTTTCTTTCTTTTTGATAATTAATTTGGAACTAAGGCCTTTTCCTATTACTAAATATGCTACTAAACACCAAATATGAACCCAAATTTCCTTTCCTTAGCTGGGTTCCCAAGAATGCTTTGCTAACTTCACAGAATAGTCTGTTGACCAGATACTCTACGTAGATATTCTGAATAACCAAAAAGTAGCCCACACTTGAGTCCTGAAAAATTAGCACCACAAGGTAGTTCTGCAGAACACCCAGCTACTGACAGGGCTGGAATCACTGAAATCATTTATTCCCAAACTTCAACATACGGAGGGCAATGCAGATGAGAGAGGAGCTCTGAACTGCTCATAGAAGGACCTCTCCTCTCTCTGTTGAGTATATGGCAAACCTGTGAAACCACTGTGCTGTTTTAGGCGCTTACCATTTAAGGACTGTGAGTAATTCTCATTATTTCCATTTCGATAACGGGACAACGAACTACAGAGCTGGGAAGATACAAAGCCACGCTCAGGAACCTCACACAGCCCTGTCTCAGGAACTGCAGCCTCGAGCGCTTGGGCTCATTTCTAACTCTGAGACTGCACTCGCACCCAAAATTCACTGCAGAAACACATGCTTTTCTCAGGGTTTGCAGCAGACTAATCTAAACCCGGGACGGGGCAGAAGCGGCGGCCGCGCTGCTTCGGGAAGCACCGTCCCGCGCGACGCACAGCTCACTGTGCGCTCACGGTCATCTGCGGGGAAGCAAATTGAATGTTAATGCAACCGATTACAGCGTAGGCTTCGTTTGAAAAATGGGGACAGGTCTCAGTTGGGAGAATTTAATTAAGGCAGTCTTCCAGCAAGATAATTATATACTTTTTTTCCCCTCCCCTCCTCAAACGGACCCTCATAGTCCTTAAACTTCAGTTAATAATAGCACGATAATCCAAGATTTCTACATTTTTGGTCAACTAGAAACACGGTGAACCCGCATGGTATTTTAAAGAGGGATATTTCTGATTTCTGAGCAGAGCTGTTCTCAAGGCTGCACTAGGACATCTGCTTCTTGAAATGAAGATGACCGTTAGAGTCAGCACTTTTTTGAGTATTACCGAATGGTAATATGTCACCAGGACAGGGACAGCTCACTCTTAGGAAGCTTGCATCCAAAGGTGGGATTCTTTTTTTTTTTTTTTTGCACATCAGATACCTTATGGAATCGATTCCTAATTCATCAAGATAGTTTTGGGTAGGCATAACTACTCCAGCTCCCACAGAGATATTTCTAATCTAATTTCACAGACGTGAAGTAATAAATAGCTCTTAAGAGAATAAATTTCATAATACTCTTGTGCACAAGATAGTTATTGTCAAAATTATTACCCCCTACACTTGAGGAGGAAGGGTAATGAGAGAGTGGATTAAGACTTTCCTTTATCACAGGTGAAGATGCACAAATTAGGACAGGCTGGAACTCTGATAAATAAACCGCACTATTTGGTGGAGCCTCCGTTTGCTAGAGGGTACCAACTCCCGTCATCCACTTGATCATGAGCATTTCATTGAAACTAATAAAACAATATCTAAGCTCCTTCGGGCAGACACTGCTTTGCTCTATGGCAGGACTGCACATTCTGATAGTAGCACAGATGGCTACTTTTTTT
>WBNA01000098.1:2043985-2070571 GCA_013398345.1 Nothocercus nigrocapillus | reverse complement strand
AGCAAAATCTACGAGGAACTGAGAGGCCAGCTACTCTAATTGATTATTGTATTTTACCGGCGTACCCTTGAAAAGTTATCTGCTGCCATATATATAAACAGCTGCGTTGACGGTAGATGCCAATCAAAAATTTACATGATTGATCTTGGATTTTATTGGATCGATGCAGTCGGTTATGTGCTGCAAGCAATTCTCTGTGTCGAGCTATGTTCTTGGAGCTCTTAAAATTGGCTGAGAGTATGTCTTGGGAAAAGGAAAGAAAGGAACAAATGGTAAAAATATACACACACACACACATTTACACACACAGGAGTGATTCACGCTGCCTACATTTGTCAAGATCAAGCATCTTCTTGCAAACATGTCTGCTGGAAAACAGAGCATCATTCCTCTGCCGAGAGCTTAAAATCCAGGGAAAAACAACGCTGCCTCCTGAGATTAACACTTGCAATTCACGGCTGGTATTAGCAGCTCTGGCTGGAGAAACACCGCTCATTCAAGGAAAGAACCGTGTAGAAACGGTCTACAGTCTACAGAAATGTAGGAAACAGTCAACACGAGTCAAGCGATTCCTGTGTCCCTTATTTAAAACTCAAACCCATGCCAAAGCATGAATTTCTCAAGTCCGAAGCAGACTGACTTTTCTACAAAAGAGTGTTTTCCATCGGTGCATTCATGACCTGAAAACGTCCACGGGAGCCGTCAGGAACCCTCCTCAGACACGCGTATTCAGTATTTTTCTCTCACAGTATTGCAAGCCGAGCAGAAAATACCACATTCTGCACCCAAAGACGATTTCCTCGTCTGAGAAGCTGCAGGTTCCAAGAGCTACAGGATTTCCACCAACCACCCTTGATCTCTGCTTGCACTTTTGGGAGGGATGGGTTTCATTTGCGCAAGCGGGAGAGGGTGGCACGGCACGAGGACACCAGGAGCTAGGGCACTGCTCTTCAGTGTTCTGCCTCCTCATACGCACAGCTCGTTTTTGCACCGCCTCTGCTTTAAACCTAATCTTCTGGGAAATTACCACAGTGGTGAAATGTGGAAGGCTGTTTTTTTTCTCTTGGAGCTTCCTGCTCACCTTAGTTAGGCTGCAAATCTCACTTATTAACTCAACAACGCGTCTTGGGCGGAAATCAAAGACCCCTACGTTGTGAGAGCACCTTCTCAGTATGTCGAATGGGCCCGTCACGTTGTGCGAAGATGTTTTCTTCCTGCTACCCTGAGTCACTCGCGCTCGGTAAGCAGGCATCCCCAGGCATATCTGTGACAGGCATATGCTATGAACGCCCCCCAGAGACTTCAGTCCCCTTTCAATACACTGGAAGGGACAGCTCATCCCTTCCTTCCCCACCTCCCTACCCGTTAGATTTGCAGCTCCCTCACAAACTACGAGAAAAACACAGAAACTTTCAATCGGGGGCAAAGCCCAAGCTGCCATGTAATGCTGAAACAGAGCTCCAGTTCAGAAATCGAGACGCCTCGGGGTGGTTTTCTGTTTTACGAATAGGACTGTGTTGCAGAAGACACCGAGGACATTTTGTTTATGTATTCATAAACAAAGCAAAGCAGCAATAAATTCTTGGCCACCAGGTCAATGATGCTTTTAAGCAGGGCATAAAATTGTCTTGTTTCCTGATTGCTTTTCATCTAATTTCATTGCAAAAATATTTTATACCTTCGCATCGCTTATTAGATTTATCTTTCAATTAACATACTCTAAAGTCATTTTGTCTCTTGTCTTCACCAATTTTATCCCAACCTCTTTTTTGATGCCTTTCACTCAGTTCCTTCAGATTTGTACGGATCCACGTGAGAAGACTCATACTTCTGAAGAAGATGAGCACAAGCACTGCCAATTTTGCTGCACACCCCAAAGATCAGCAAGGCGTCAGGGGCATATACTTGACAAAGCCAATGATCTCAGAATAAAGGCAAAAACCCACATTTTTCTTCCTATTTCCTGCACCCTGGAAAAAAATGGCTGCAGCCACTTCCTCTGCTGCAAGCAAACACAAGCACATCTTGCTTGTTCTCTGAGGCTACTGCTTGGGGTGCACCTTGTTTCTTGCTATAGAAAACAACTTCTGGCTTGAGGGTGGGCACTGTGTTTATAAAATGACTCCTAAGAGAGGAAAGTGTAAGTAACCCCTGCAGGAGCCGTTGGTTTAATTAACTTTACTGTCGAGAACCGCCATGGGCCGGTGATGGGAAGGAGCTGGGGGAATCTGCAGCTCCGGCACGCGGCTCACCCGCGGGATGACGGCTTGGGCGCGCTCAACGGGTAGACCTGCTGGCTGGGCTGCTCCGCAAAGCTGTCGGAGAACAGACCTGGAGGAAAAAGACTGTTTTGAGGAAACGCTCTTGTACCAACCAAGACGCACAGCTGGCCGGTGTCTGGGGCCCAGGGGGCCCCACCGCAGCGCTCACACCAAGCAGGGACCCCTTCCACCGACCAAGATCTGCACGCGGGTGAGCCTGGAGCAACCCCACTCCATCTGTCCCTTTGGCCTCTTGCTTTCCTGTCCCGTGTTACTTATTTCCTGCATTACTGCTTTGTTTTTGTCAGCAATGCCAATTGCTCGGTCGTCTTCTTGGCCACCGCCTGCAAGTGCTGACAGGATGGCTTCCACCTATCAAGCCAGCGCCAAGAGCAAGACGGATATGAAAGCCCAGGGGATCTGGACCTGGCCAAAGGATCTAGGGAATTTCTAGGGCAAGGAATTCACCCGAGGAAAGATAATGGTGAAGAGGCAACGGTGCCACCAGAAAAGAGGGCAACTAGTCTTTAAACAGTGATACTTCCCCCTGAAAATACTTTAATGATTTAAAATACTTTCTCTAGAACAGATGTTAGGATCAAGATAGCTCTGAAATGATAGAGTCAATAAATAAATGATAAAACGCTTCTGCCTTGCAGCAGAGTGATCCGAAACAATAACAGAAAGATATCTACTTTAGTCTGAGTTTTGCTTATGTCATTAAAATTTAAACCTGATTAAACTGAGCCAGTCTGATTTTATAACCTGTCAGTATGACAAAGGGACTTTGACACATTTTTCTTCAAACACATTATGGAGATTTACATTTTGCACCTTACAATTATATCTGTATTAAAATGACTGAGCACATCAAACATGAAAAAAGGTGATCCATAATAACGGCCGTAAAAGCAATAAAGAGTTAAGAACACTATGAAAGAAATGAAGCAGAAAGGCAAAAGAGGCTTTGTATAAAGTCGCTTAGATGGGAAAGAAATACCTCTTTGCTCCTGCCTCTCTATTATTAGCCTAAATAACAAGATGTAAATGGAGGGACTTTCTGCTTAAAGAATCAATATTGAAATAAAAAAAAAAAAAAAAAAAAGCCATGTTTTCAAGCCTCTAGTTTCATTTTACGCTAAACACAGGGCATCTGGGAGTAGATAAACATTCAAATTTGAACTCCCTGTACATGCCTAATTTCTTCTGTGGGCACAGTTTTCTTATGGGACCTTGATCTCAAGACTCAATAGCGTAAATAGAAGTGGAAGGGAAAATCTCCTTCTCTCTTGTAACTGTTTTTGTGCTACTAAGACATTTTCCAACCCAAACAAGGAGGGAGAAAAAGGAAAAAAGGGAAGATGAAGTCTTGTGAGAAAATAAAGAAACATAAACTAAACAGAAATAAAGCAGAAAGCTCAACAGAAACAGGTGGCAGTTAATAATTATGGCCTGTTACGGCTTCTATTTTACTATAGTTAACTGCTGAGTAAAATGTTATTTTTAATGTCAGAATATCACATTTCTAAAGTTAATCATTATTTTAAAATGTCTAGGATTAATTTTTTCAGGCTTTGGAAAAACACATGCTGAGTTTAGAAATCTCTCAGAACGGAGTTGCCTAATACTCGTTTCCCAATAAGAACATTTGGGTGGGTGGGGACAAGGAGAATCTCCAGCTCTCCACGAAGAACAATTTGGTTTGTAAAGCCAAATAGAACAGAAAGGAGAGAGCAAAACCTGCAGACGACGCAGGGTCAGTCTGTAGACAACACCATTATGCAGTCAAACAATATTAAAAGCACAGATTTGATTCCCATTTGGTGGAAATCAGCACAAGTGATTGAAATCAATAGAGCTCCAGCAACATATACCAGCTGCAAATCCGCCTGCCGGTGTTTAATCTTTAACATCAGCAAACAACTAATACTATTAGATTTTGCTTATTAAAATGTGTAATGCTAATACATCTTTAAACTTTGGCTTTGTCATTTCCCTGTAAGCTCCAGCGTAAATGTTTATACTCGCCTGTGCTCGCCCCGAGCTTTCTCCTAAAACAATTGTACATTTATTAAAAGGCAAAAACAAAGCCAGCATTGCTGGAAGTTAAATAATATGATAATTAGGTGCTTCTTAATAATATTTGCATGGCATTTAGAATCTAAAGCCAAGGCTTTATGATTTGCCTCTTTATAAATCCAATATTTGGAGACAACCAGCAGGATACAGTCTAAGGCTATGCCTGTTGGCGAGGGAAGCATCGAGCCAGGGCGTTCCAAAGGAAGAGGCGTCCTTCATAAAACCCAACGGGGTGAAGGGAGCTATAAATAAGAAAATAAAGCTATAGTCTGCAGTTAAAATTCTTGCTGCTTGCAGTACATCATTCTGTTCCTAAGTGTCTGTTGCTGGGCTAGAGTTTCTAAAATTATCAATGCAATAGCCTACATAAGAACCAAAGTGCACACAAGAAAACAGCACTGAACTGGCTATTCCATGCAGTTTCCAGTGAAAAAAAAAGGGTAGTTTTCAGTGAAAAGTAAAGTACTTAGGAACCTGATGAGTTTTTGCAGGCCTCCAGTGTTTCTATGCATCATTTTATGCCTGCTGGGGTCACATACGAGTTTAAAACAAATTAAGGCACACATATCCAATAACTACATTAGGAAAGTGGGCTTAATTAATTGAAAAGCATATGATTTTAGGAATGAAGAACTATATTTCTGATTTTCACTTACTGAAGAAGTCATATCTGCATTATTTTATACATAAATATCCTCCATGTTTTACATATCCACTCAGTGCATTCTGGTGCAGAAGAACAGCCTCCCTCCAAGTACTACCTGACTTGCTGTTTTTATATCCAGGTGTAAGTGCATGAGAAGTGTGTGCTTTGGTGCCTAGTGGATTTGGAAGGGAGAGGATGCTTTTTCATTAAAAGTAAAACATGGAAGGGAAGGTAACAGGACGAGAAATAGGGCAACTGCCACTTCCGTGGAATGGCAGCCCCATGGGACAAAATAAATATTCTTGCTAGCCGCAGCTAGGTCATGCTTCCATTCCCCGTTTCACCTACTGTCCCCATTTTTGTATGAAAGTGCTGTGCCAAAATTGTGGACCTTTCTTCTTTGCCTTTCTCACTAGGGGCGGCAGAACTATGTGTTCAACTACAGCTCTCCAAAGGGGATTATTTAGAACAGCCACTTTTACATCATATTTCTGGTTATTTGCTTGGCATGGGCCTGGGACACCAACCCTGCTCTCACCTTGAGGGACCCCAAAGAGCTCATGTGCCTTTTTTTTTTTTTTTTTTTTTGGCTTTTGTGCTATTTCGAGGCTTATTTTCCCAGTCTTGAAAGACTGTCGTGTGCTCTGATGATTATTTCACCAGTAGACAGCACACGAAGCCTAATTTTCTCCTCTATTAAGTGTACTTAATAAAAATGCAGATGCAATTTGCTTCTCGTGTGAAAAATTTTAATTGTTCCGCTATCTTTGCAAGGTCAGATTTAAATGGCACATGTTGAAAATGTTTGTAGATTAACACGCCAGCCTTTGGAGATGGAATTGGTTTAAGTTCTTCCTTTCCTTCATTGTCTCAGCTAAAACAGCTCATTATTTTGCAAGCGTGTCGGCTTCTCCTCCTTCTCCACCGCTGCGGCCCAGCACCATCGAGCGCTTGCCAAGGAAGCGCCGACTTCCAGCTGGGACGGAGCACCTGATGCCGTGGAAATTCCATGGAAAATCCTGTGATCCTAGAGCACATAATCAAGGGATTGTCTAGCAGCTGAGCATTTGTTTGGTAGATTTAGGCTAGCAGTAAAACTGTTATCTCACATGCCAAACGTGACACTCGCAAGGATGGGGCTCCTCTGGTTTTGCTGCTTTGCACATGATCCCTGAAGCAAATACTGAAAGACACATTGCTTGAGACCAAGTGTTTGCATTCAGGAGAAAGAGAAGAAAGGTTTTCTTCCAGAGCAACCTTTTCAGCAATAGGTCCATAAAGAACACAACAGACCCAGGGCTCGTTTTTACAGATTCAAATTTCTCAGAAACACGTATGCTTTTAGCAAAAGATAAAAGCAAGTACTTCAAATACATGCCAATATCATCTGTGTTCTGCTAAGGACGTCCTACATCCTTTGGCAAATACTGATGACGTTGGTAAACGGAGATTGAGTAGCTTACATCCTGCTTCCCAAAGGCTAAAATTAGAGTTACCTGAAACCTTGCCATAGCACAAAATGGCCTGAACAGAAGCATTAGGAGCCCGAGTTTATCAGCAGCAGGCAGAAAAGGATACTGTGCTTTTAATGCTGCATATAACACCAGGACAGCGGTGGCATGGGATGGTGAAGTATTGAAGAGCCTTCGTGATGGATCCGAAAGGGACATGGCCCAAAGCTCTAAAAAGCACAAGCCCCAAATCATTTTGACTGTTTTTTGCGAGATTTACACTAGATATTGCATGTCTTTGGGGCTCCATGTGTTTAAAAGGTGACTATGAGGAGTGAATCTGTCACAGAAAAGCACATTGGATCCCATAAGAATATTAGGTAGGAATATCACGAGTATGACAGGAGCTCCTGGGTATCACAACAAGAGAACCAAAATCACAATTTATACAACTTTGCACTCTCCTGATATTGGCACGTTGTTCCCAGGCCTTCCTTTGAACACAATACGCATTTGGACCCTGATGAGGTATATTAAATACTCTGGCCACCGAAGGAAGTGGTCAAAGCCCCTTAAGCATCAGCACTGCCAATTATTGCCAATAACTATCTAAAAGAGCTACATACTCAACAAAGAAATGTTAAGAAAACCAGTGCAAAGGGCTCTGTCTGAAGGAGAGAGCAACGTTACCCTTTCCCCCGTTTGCTCCATTTTACAGGCACAGCTTCCATCTGCTCCATATGCTGAATCTCATTTTCAGCACACAGAGTGATTAGAAATATTACGATCTTTTGTGTGCTTTTTTCCCCTTTTCTGGGAAGAAACAGTTGGAAATAATCAGCTTTTTTATCTTTCTCTTTATACAGCATGATTTTCCTGGTTTATGGCATCATTTTGTTTTGGTAGAATTTCTCATGCTTCAGATTTACACAACTTCTTTCAGCTTTTGTTTTTTTCTCAAGTTAAGCCGTCCATTCATTAACTTTGTGCTTTCATTTTCTCCCTCCTCTCTAATCTGCTTCCAGCTCTACTAATCTAGCGGTGGCAGAGGATTTCTCTCTCGCAGGCTTTTTCCTGTTTTCAGGAAAAGGGGGGTTATCGTCTCTCAGTCGCAACCACACCACTTGCACGCTTACAGTGACAGCCCCGGGATGCCTTTTCTTTCCAAGTGAGTCACGAAGGAGGAGATACCATTTCTGAACGTCACACCTCCTGACGGGTCAGGTCTGCATCCCCACGGTCCATTGCCAACATAATTAACCTGCTGCTTCGAACACACAAGGGACGAGGGGTCCACGGAGGGCAGCGCGGTGGTGACGATCCACCAAGACATTCAATCTCTTGGAGTCCAAACATACTGTACCTCTTATGAAAGAAACGTCCTGGACAGAGGAGCGGATAGAATATCCTTCACCATCAACCCTCTGTGCTCGTCTCTCACAGCACATCCTTTTATTGTGCCAATTAGTTTATTTGCTGCCCTCCAAACACGTTTAGATCCAGGGCAGAAGCTACCCAGCTTCCTCCTTCGCACACTATCAAATTGTCTCCCCAAATGACCGCGTTACGCAAGCATTTAATGCACTCCAGGCACCACCTCTTTAAAACAGAATTGCCTGCAGTTTGTCAAGGCAATGGGAAAGGGATTTTTGGCTGATGGAAGCAAGGACAAGAGTTGGCACACAGGTACCACTTTGCTCATATCCTCATTAAAAACAGTTGACAGTGACTGATATATCTGCATCAGAAGCCAAAACCAGAATACCCACCTTCTCAAAGGAGAGGCAATGGGCTT
Source organism: Nothocercus nigrocapillus (assembly GCA_013398345.1). NCBI lineage: Eukaryota > Metazoa > Chordata > Aves > Tinamiformes > Tinamidae > Nothocercus > Nothocercus nigrocapillus. The sequence continues at coordinate 2,062,339 of WBNA01000098.1, read as the reverse complement.
TACACTCCTGTGTCCTTTATAGCTTTATGCCTCTGTTTATTGAATTTTAAAAACATGGTGTTTAAAATTAACACACTGCTAGAAGTTTACGAGAAAACGCCAAAAAAAAGGGGGGAAAATCAATAAATGATTAGGAGAATGCTTCATGATAAAAATAAAATGAAGAGAGTAAGCATTGACTACATCTCTCTAGTCCTCTGAATGAGCGATATAAAAACGTCTGGCTTAGCCGCCTGTGCTGCTTGCTGTCATCTGGCTTTAGAAATGCTCTCCCTGCTGCACTATTGAATAATCAATAAATTCATTTTCCTCATCACCGGTTGGTTTTCCCTTTGCCAGGGCTGTCATAACACACGAACTCCTCTAAGCAGGACTGTGGGGTGGCAGAATGTGCGTCGCTCCCTTCCCATTTCCCATCTCTGGTTTTCTGGACAAATAATACACAGCAGAAAGAGAAGGGTGCTCTGTTTGCTGTTTTACTGTCTCAGCCTCGTCCCATGGGGCAGCCAGGTCCACCAAAGGCACCCTGCAGCTCATGGCTCACGTCATCAGCACCCAACAACACCAGCACATGACAACACCGTGGGCATCGTGGTCAGCTGAGTCCCAGCGGGCTTCAGAATATAGAGATCATCTCAAAATGCACACGGGCAACTAAAACTTGCTGCCATGCACCTTGCAGAAGGAAAAGGGTTTCTTTCCAACTCCCATCACTACAGTACTAATACCAAGGCTGGCTGGGGTAAAACCAACGGAACCAAAATGAATACTCACTCTGTTTGGATCCACAAATGTGCTACCTATTACTAGCGCTAAGCCCTTCTTACCCAAAACGTGGGTTTGTTTTCATTTTAGAATTATGCTTTTTTTTACATAAGTAATAAAAAGAAACACATTGCAATTCATTTTCAATGGAAAGTCAAAGACTAGGGTAACTACATATGCTTTTGAGATTTGTGGTTTTAATTAGGCTTATAATTTCTGCAATTAAAACCACAGTTTTTGTTCTTTGAGGAATGCTTATTATAGAGAAATATTAGAAACAGATGATTTATGTCATACAGAAGGCCTGCTGTTCCCCTAAGCTGCAGGCTGCTAAAGTCCCTGCTCCCTGCAAAATCAACTGGCCAAGCCTGGGAATCCTTAAGGTGCACTTCTCCCGACTTCGTGCAGGCAAATTCTGTTTGAAGTAAAGGTGAAACTCTTCGGAAAAACTTATTCGAAATTCAATTTGTTCGTATTTTACGGCACCTCGTTCTCTCCTACGCAGGAAGAAACCACGAGCCTTTGAAGAAGGCACTGCTGCCCGGCGTGCTGGCCGCGAGTCGGAGCTCCCCAGCGGTGCTGGTGGTGCTGCCCGAGCCCAGGCGCCCCGGGCACCACGAGCACAACTCACACCGAGGGCAGCGAGACGGCGGGCAGAGCTCTCGGACAGCCGAAACACCCCAAGCGGGCTCAAGCCGCATGCACAAAAACAAACAAAAGCAACAAAAAAGACTCCAATAGGGCGGTTTATATGAAAGCCCACTGGGCGTTTAAGCAAGGAGAATGCACATGAAAGGTTTGTGTGCACTTGTTTCCTAACGGAAAGCAGCAGGGGGAGAACCTGTGGCTGGCTCAACATTAGATATGAATAAAAAAATCACAAGGATTCAGGAAGTTGTGAGAGTTACAAAGAACGCAACTCACTGGGAAATAATCAGCCTCATTGCAGGGCAGAGCCTGAAATCAGCCTTAGCTATGTATGTGAGGGATATTTGCAGGAAATAGATAAAATGTCTAAAGATTGAAATGAAAAGAGCAATGGGAATGAAAGCACATATGCTCTCATAGCAGTTGGAAGCGAGGTGCCACAGATGTAGATGGAAGGAGGTACGGAGCGCTTAAAGGGAAACAAGAAGATATAGCCAAAGGTTTGCAGGAAACTGCTGTGCTACTCAGGGAGTCGAACGGGGCCAAACCTCAAGGCTCAGGGCCAATCCAAACGGCAATCCGCAAGTCTGCGTTAATTCCAGTGGGATTCAACATTTCTGGATCCATTCTTCTAGAGCTGCCGAACCTCTGAACATTTTTCACTTCATTTCGTATAACATATTCCACATTTTTAATAAATATCCTAGTTTAGACACAGAATACACCTATAGAGTTAGCAATCAAAAAATGTCTACGAAAGGAAAAAAAAAAAAGGCTAAAAGGAATTTCCCGCTGCTTTTGAGCGGCGGCACATTTTCCCCACGAGGAAACCTTCCCTGCTGGGGAATGCGGAAGCCAGGCGGAAAACGTCCTGGGTCTCCCTACAGAGAAAATTCCTGTGCGAAATGACAGCTGTGGCTACACCTTTGAGACGGCTCTCGGGAAGGAAACAGCGTGCACCGGGCGTCAGCGCGCGAAGCAGCGCGAGGAACGGGGCGCGCTATTAACACAAGGTCCTAAATACCTCCAATGGGAAGGAAGATTTACTGCCCGCGGATGCATGTTCCGCCTCACTGCAATCTTTCCTGCTTCAAGGACGGAGGGAGATTCCTGTTGCGTGTGTTTCAAAGGCCGCCTTTGGCAAAATCGTATCCGAACGGCGAGGAGGCCGCGTGCTGCTCGGTGGGACGGCTGCCCATTTGCGCCACCTCGAAGCCCCTGACTGCACCCAGGTGGGCGCAGCCTCTTCGGAGAGCAACGCGCACCGCGGAACGGCCTCTTGGCCGGGTCTGAAGAGGCATTTTCTATACGCATTTTTAAGTGGCACGTCATGACAACGGTAATTCATACAGTGAAGAAGGACCTGGCGTCGAGAGAGAGAGACTCTCGCATGCAAAGAAGAAAATCCGTGGCCAGCGTAAAGGCCACGGCCCAAGTGAAGCAGGAAGGGCGGCTGAGCCGGACGGCAGGGCAGGCTGCAGCAGGCGGGCGCTCCGAGGTGCCTTCCGCCGCAGCAGCTCGAGAACGCGCGGAATGCAGCAAACAGCTATAAAACAGCCACAGAGACCTGCAGCGAATTATAGAAAGCTACCAGATGGAAAAAGGCTAGCTGAGAAAGGCCTGAGTTGCTAGAGAGCTTAATGACTTCACAGGAGGAAGCAGCAGGAACCAAGGTGAAATTTTAAAATAAAAATATATTTCTGAGGGCTAGAATATGAACTTCTGTTGAAAATCTTACATATGTGTGTATATATATATATATATATATAATAATGAAGATATTCTGGTGCTGTGAACTTTAGAGGCAGAGCAAAAGCAGAGCACAGTTTACGCAGACACGAAGGAAGGAAATTATTCCCTGTGCCAGATGGCCAATAAAAGGTCTCCCTGTGTTTACGTCCCGGCTCGAGCTATAGGAAGCGAGCAGGCCTAGCAAAGCCTCGGCGCCGCGCGCCAGCCGCAAGGCTCAACCTCCGAGGGTCCTGCACGGGACAGCTACTGGGGAATGGGCCCATTTACGCCAAAAAGCCAACTTTGCACTCAGTACACTAGAATGTATTAATTGGAATACATTAATATCCAGTGGCTGCTGCAGATCTTTGGCCAAGGGCAATGTATTGGAAAGAACTGCAAGGTGCAAGGCAAACAAATGTATTCACAAACAATCCTGGAAGCTGGTAAATGGACTTGGGTTGTTTAAACCAATGAAGAAGGTTCAAACCACCGAAACGAAGACCGCAAGCTTCCTCTGCCTGCTTCCTCAGCAAACCAGCCTTCCCCGGCAGGAACCAGCAGCGCAGTGCTGATCTGCAGAGCCAGAAGGATCGCCAGCGCTGGATTTCAGCTCAGGTATTCCACTGAACAGAGGGAGAGAGAAAAACAAGAACTGTGAGATGGGCAGAAACAATTTAAGCACTTCTGCTGATTCCTTGGATCTCTTTAACTTGCAAAGGGAGCTGGTTGGTATTTATTTCTCATGTAAAATTTCTGCTCCTTACAAATTTACTTTTTTCTTCTATTTTCCCTTTAATCCTATTTGGATCTTGAGGCTTTCATCAAGCTTGCTGCAAGGTTTTGGCGTCTTTCAATGGTAAATCTGATTCAAATTGATCACAAACAAACAGCATATTTTGCTAACTGACGCCCACCGCTCCATGTGCTGCCGGAGGAAGCGGCAGAATCAACGGAAGGGCAGAGAATTGAGGCGCTTCGTCATGCCCGGCCCTGCCGCCACGCTACGAGCATTCTAGGTATTTTTCTCACACAGGTATTTCTCGCACGAGGTTTGGCATTTAGCTACTTTAGGCGCTCTGTTGTACAGTTTCAGTAACTAGTTGCCATCAGGCATCCTGCGCAGCCTGCTGGAATGAGCGCAGCAGCGGTGCCAGGTTCTCACCAGTCTCCCATCGATGTGCTTTTTACCTGGTATGCCCCAGGTCTTGGTATGAAGATCCTCAAAGTGTCTCCGGATAAAGAGCTCTAATTTGTATTCCAGCATCCGCCGGAGGAAGCCTGAACTCTGTTCACTCGCGCTCGCCATCAATCCTTTCCCAACTATCGAATTTGCAGTAAAAGCAGCAAGGGAAACCAAAAAAAAAACCCGTCTTACAAACATACATTACCATGTTACATTTTTTGATTGCCCTATTTAATCACCTACGCATTAAAGCAGGTGGATATCAAAACCTTTAGGCATTCACAAGACCTATGTAAGTACCTGCAGTAAGCAAAACACGGGCAACGCAGCAAGCGAAAGACATCTTGTTTTCTCTTTTCAGAGCATTTTTTAGAGGCCGGGGGAGGAGGGAGGCAGGGTGGTATTTTAAATTAGAGCTATTTCTTCCACAAAAGCCTTGATTTTAAGCTGTTGCATTGTACATGACATTGCAGAGAACTTGAAGCTACAAGAAAGGCGAGTGCATACACATGGGAGCATTTTCTTAATTGGACTCTTGAGCTGAAAACTCAGATGTATTTCTGGTAGATGAAACACTTCATATTAAATGTCAAGATGTAGTAAAGAAGTGACACTTAAAATGAACTGGAGAGAAGGAAGCAAAAAGAGATAAATTTAAGGCAGTGGTTATTAGCTGAGGTTGCTCTGTGCATAAAGCAACTCATATTTTTAAACCATTTTCTGCCTGCTTGGATGTCAGACGTCACTAGTATCAGGGACTAGTATCAGCGCTAGTTACTGCTAGCCAATAGGATCAACTAGTCAACTACCGGTCAAGTAGTATCAGAGTGGGGGGATACAGAAACACGGTCTTGGAGGAAGACCACAGCCATCAGCAGGTCTTACCAAGCCCGCAGCAAGGTCAGCTTTCCCATTAAGGTCAACCTTTATACCACGGGGCTGGTAATGCTCCTCCTGCGCTGGTCGTGCCGAGTCCTCTTCTCCAGGTACCCCCTGCTCTCACGGTTGTAGCTGTCACTGCGCTGCGGCGGTGCCCGGCCCACCAGCCTCCCAATCCACTCGTACCGTTGCACGCTTTAAAGACAAGGATGTAACGAGATACTTGCGTTTTAGGGGAAATGACCCTTATGTTCACAGACAGGACAGGCTATTTTTGTACGGAAACATAAAGCTGGAAAGTTGATTTCGTTTAAGAGGTGTCCATCCCAATCAGCTGGAACTAAAACAATTGGCACATGGGTGGGAACAACATGTGGTTCAGTGCTGCATAAGGGTATTTGTTGCTATTTATATCCCACACAGATGTATATTAATTATATATTTGCTGGTAGGCAGCCAACAGTCCGACTTTCAGGGAAGCATTTATATAATGTTTTCATACACAAAGATTAGGGGAAAAAAAAAATCCAAAGCAGGCAACTATTCTCCTTAATTCCCTGCTGCTCAGTCACAACCCCTAAGTCCAACCTGGAGGAGCTTTTTGATTGAAATTGTGGGTGTTTACAGTATCTACAAAACAAATCAGGTGTTCTTCATAGGCACCAGCAAATATTGTTCCTTGACCTAGCATGATAATACCCCTACCACAACAAAATTTTCATGCCCGGTATTTTGCCTCCAAGACAAACTCTTCTCATATATCAGGAACTGGCTTGTACACAGAGCAGAGAATACCAGCAGAGAATAACGGATATATAACTGTAACAGGAACAATGAATCTGCTTGGCATCCACTTTACTGCACCATTCGTTGGATCAGATCTGCCTCAGAATAGCAATTTTAGAGGAATCTATAACAGATTAGTTCTCAAGGAAAGCACACCCACATTTGCTTGCAAAAGGCTCCCACAACTACCAGCTTAATATATATAAAAAAAGAGGAATTTGTAAGAAACAAGGAGAAAATGCTGTTTTTGTAACAGCAAGTGACTTGGTCGGGAAAATGGAGGTCGTCTCATTTTTGAGGACGCAGATATCGAGATGTCAGTGTAAAGATGAAAGAATTCTATCTATCCCAAATACTATGAGCCAGGGGCATGCAGCAACGTATTTAAATAATTAACGCCGAGCCGAAGAGCTTTTAGCCATGCAGCAACATATTTTGATTACAAAGCAACGGTGCTCTTGGGACGGGTCCCGCAGAGCTTCTGCTCCGGCGGCGCAGCAAGAGGCTCCCGGTGCTTCCCGCTTTGCCTGGCCCTGCAGGCCTGAACCCAGCTCAGCCTTTGGCGACGGAAAAAACCCAATTAGCTCCTTCGCTGCTGCTTTATAATGAAGATGCTTTTCCGCGCCAATCTTTGGGGCTACCCAATAATATTTCATTCCTATTTATCAGGAACATGCTCGCTAATGCATTACATGGCACCATTAGCGTCTATGTACTTGGAGATTAGTCAGTGCTTCCATTATGGAATTATCACTCATCCTTACAATTTGATTCCAGGCAGAATTGCAGCTTTCAGCGTCGGAGCCCAGAGTGGTTTAAATAATGGAATTTGGCTGTAAAATCTGTTCGGTTTCCAGTTTAGACTCTGTATGTTAAACAAAATGAAAAAATATTGAAAAAATTAAAATAGCACTATTTTAAGATGTAATTTTCCTCATAGTAAAGATTGTTGGCTTCCTGTGCGCTGATCTTCTTAAACTGATGTTTTTCCTATGGTGACTACTGTATGGAGACACCTTTCCAAATGAAATTTCACAAGGACGCTTGCAGCATAGATTTGCACGCCCATCCATCAGTGTGAAAAAACCTCAGGCCATTACGTAAGCAGTAGTTAAAATAGTATTTTGAACTTAAAATGGCCTAAGAGCTCCAGAACTCTTCAGCAGACAGTCCTACATCATCACGTGGTACCACAGACAGTATTTTATACTCAACAGCTTCCTGCAGAAGAAAGGCAAGAGTGCCAGAAGACTCATTTAAAAAATGAAGAGCAGTCTATAAGCAAAGTTCTTAAAACTGTATGCTTAAATATAGGTTTTAATTGCCCAGTTCTGCATTAAGCACTCAAATAAATGGCTACTGTTAAAATGCAGAGAGTCACAAGATTTCACTTCTTTAGATTTCCAAAAACCTGCTTCATATATGCCTTACACAGTTACAAAATCCAGTTGTAAGTGCAAGAAGTTTGGATTAGGGGTAGCACAAAAGTACCAAGACTGGTACCAAGAAGGTACCACAACAGCTACCGCTATCTGCACACGCAGATCACAACCCTATTACACCACAGAGACGGTTCTTTAGTGCAGGATGAGAAGATCCCCAAGGCCACAGAATCTAAGATGTGCCTAGCAAGCTGCTAGGACAACAGAGACAAACGTAAGGACTCTACGACAAGCCATGTGCTTTCTGCAGCTCCACTGAAAGGCCATAAGGACACTAATTTCAGTCCTGTGACTGACAACAAGTAAAGCGACCACTAGATAGATGGGATCACACCGACTGCGCGTTGCAATCCTCACCTGAAATGGCTGTTAGGGCTCAGAATGGTGTTAAACCCGGAGCATTCACAGGGCAGTGGTACCCACGGCAGTGACCCCCGGGCCAGCCTGGGCAAGAGGAGCCCGAATGCCCGACTCGAGCACCGCTCGCACCCGATGCGGCAGCGACGCGCGCGCCCAAAGACACCGTGCGTGCACTTTGCAGTGATTCCGGGCAGCATATAGCACCAATTCGTGCAGAGTTTCTTCTGCTGCTGTTTCCATTTTGCCAAGGGTTTGGAAACAAGTGAAGCAAATCTATTTTCTCCATCCACGCTAGACAAGTATTTCTATTTTGTTTGCGGAAATATTGGCATAATGTTTGCGTTACGTATAACGCTATTTTCCCTCATAAATGGATTTAATTTTACGAAGCACTCAGTTAAATGTTAAGCCTGGAGGACACTGCTGCCAGTCAAAAGCTGCACTGCACAACACAGGGTTTTTGTTGCAGCTCATTCAATGACCTGGAAAACTAGGGAGTTCCAATAAAAAATACATCAAAAACGATGCTGCAACACGAAGCGAAGCATCCGGTGCAACTGCAGCTGTTATCAACCCCTGCATTCGGGGCTGCAGGACGCGGCCCAGGCGTTACCTTCAGCAAGATTAATTGCATTAAAACATTGGCTATAAGCCGCACGGCGTGCTGCAGAGCAGTAAATGTCCTTGAAACCCAAGGCTATCCAACATGTTCCCAGGCCAAGGGAAAGGTGATGCCCAGAGAAGCATCCCTTACCTTCCCTCATGCAAAACGTAGGCAAAAAGAGAGGGAGCGGAAGCGAACACGGGGCCAGGTGCCGGGGTTTGGGATCAAAGCGGGTTTGCAGGACAGGCCTGTGTAGCCCCAGAGAGTCTGACGGGACAACCTGGCACAGAGCTAGCGCGGGACGCGGCAGAGGGAGATCCCCTGCGGTGTTTCCAATTCCTCCTGCGTACGGCTTCAGCTCTTTACAATAACGATGCAGGTGACAAAAGTGATCAGTTTTGTTTGCAATTGAGTTCCTAAACAAAAGTTACAGGTGCATTTGAATAAATCATACGTCGTGAATTATGAAATTATACACCATCGGAATGATGAAAAACATTGATTTTTGTGTCTGCCTAAGGGCAGACAGAGGGAACAAAAGCATGAGATTTACAGAGTATTCACCAGGAATACTTTAAAAACGATGTACATTTTTCCTGTGGGAGCAGATCAATACGATAATTTTATTTTTAAGCTAAGACACGGAGTAAGAGCCTTATCTGTTATTCCATCTACCCTCACCTACGTACGATGATATTCCCGTAACGGCTGCACCCGAACGACGCCACTTCTGAAAATACAGCCCTGCACCGCAAGGCGCTGGCAGCCGAGATCCCATTTTTCGCTCTACATCTTGCACCTAGCCCAAGGGTCGCAGTTTGGTTTAGTGGAAGAGCGAACGACCGGTCCTGAAGGCCAAACGCACGCGCTTACGTACACATACATGTATGTACTCAGGCCTGTGCCCAGCGATGGTGCCGTGACGTCACTCCCGCGGGGTGCCCCCAATGTGCCCTCACCACAGATACTGTGTTCATGGGAACTTAAACCCCCCCATCTTGCTGCCTCCGGCACAACCCTGTCAATGCTCCATAGGACATAATTTACCTGTTTCTTCTGTACGGATAATTATTTCCCCGCTCACCTCTCCCTCCTTCCCTTTATTTAATATTCAGCTAGCAACACCTTTCTCTCTCAGAAGGTCTAATTAAATAAAATATCCAGTTAAAATCAGTGCTTTTTTTTTTTTTTCCCCCCCGCCCAGCTCCTATTTGGCTTTGAAGTTTGCTCCGAAACCTCATCCAGCTTTTTGCAGGCGTCTCAAACTCCGTAGGTAAAAGAGCTGCAGACCCGATGAGGAGGCTCCTGCCCTGCGCTCTCCGCTGGCCACCAAAGAAAGCGGCCTTGCAAAGCCGTGTTGCAGAGGGCAAAGGGAACGTTGTGTCGTAGGGCATTTATCAGGTGAGGGGAACTGAGATTTTCAATCATTAACTGGCTGCTGAGTAATGCTGTGGCACTTGCTAGAAACCCCCTGTTACAAATGTCCCGAGTTCCCATAAATAAAGTATATAAATAGAGTATAAAACAGAATATACAGTTAAACGTATAAATTCTGCTTACATTGTCTTGGAAGTCAAGGTCTCGTGGTGGAGACTGAGACTTTATTTGCTTGTGTCGAGTTTAAAAAGGCAACTTTTCTAAATAAGCAGTATTACTCAAGACTATTTTTAGTATTTGGAACTCTTTATCCAATTCAAAAAATGTTAGCTATAATTTACCATTAAGGCAGACAACCAGATACAATATCCTTTTCTTCAGTGACTTAGTGTCACTTTATTATTATCTGAACAAAACAGATAATACACACATTTTATCTTCATAACAGCAGCGACAAAACTCACTAATTTCAGTGAGATAAAGATTACATTTGTTTTTTTTTACTGGAGCTAAATATAAAAGCAGACTGTTCTACTGGCTGGAAGTCACGAGGCCCTCAGTTGCTCTTTAAACACTGTAGTTAGTTGCACAACGGTGAAATGTAGCTCACGAGAAGCCCCCTCCGTGCAGAGCCATGCCCCTGACACGACAGCGAGGAGAGACTTGGTGTGGTGTAGGTCAACGAGCACACCACATGTCCGAGAAGTTTCAGATGGAAGTTAGAAAGGATTAAAAAAAAATCACAGGATTTGCTCAGGAGGAGTAACAATATGATATTAACGTCCCATAGATGCCTACCGAACTTGGGTATCCTCGATATACCTCCATATAGTTGCACCGTTATATATACTATTACCTGATGTACAGCGAGCTATAGTTATACACGATGACGCGGTGCAGGAACGGTCAGGGAGTCAGGAAAAAGCATTAACATCGGTCACTAGATAAAGTTGCTCTCTGTGACGGAGGAAGGCACTAAGCTCTGCCTCTCGCAGCACCCGCGCCCGTCTCACCAGCGCTGACGCCAGCGCGTTGTACGCGCGGCGTCCCACCGGCGGGGACGGCCGTCGGGGGCTCGGCCCTCGGCGCCCGTTAGCGGGAGGCTGTTTCTCGCGGCTCTCCCTGGCTCCGCGTCGCTGCCGCTCTCCTCGAGCCGCTCCGCGAGGCCTGGGATGCTAAACCCTTCCCGCAAGGAGGTGCGGGACGCTGTCCGCGGCCCGACTTGCGTGTCACCAAAATCGCGGGAGGTGCGTCTGGCAGGGATTTCAACACGGGACAGAAAACAAGGGGGGCAAGGGAGCTCAAAATAGTTAACTTTTTTTTTTTTTTTTCCCCTCTATCTGGAAAGCTTCTGTATCCTTGCTTTGAAAGTGTTTCCAGACTGTATTTAGCTACATTAAATTTAGGAAAAAAAAACTAAGCACAGAATATGCCATTCCAGATCAGGTCAGTTTTTGACCCTTGGCTGTATTTTACCGGTTCAAACGCCAAGTCAAACGACACACTTGTTCACCAATCATTTTAAGCTATTTCTCTGCCAGTGCATTGGGTTGAACATCCCCTTGCCATTAATTTTCTTCCAGCATTTCTTTCTTACAACCCCTTGTTCAATTCGTAACGAGAACACAAACAATTAGCCCCAGCAGTAACGTTCAGTAGCACCTGAAATGTCTTCCAGTACCCCAGATTAATTCACAAGTAATACAAGGAGAATGTCAATGCATTTAAGAAAAAAAAAAATGTTATTGCTACTGCCTATCTGCAGTAGTCCATGATTCATTTGCTGGCAGAGGAAAAAGTCTTTTGCTGAAATACTAAGCAGGTTATAAAACATCATTTGTGTTTTACTTTCACAGTGGTTTTAATCTGTCATTATAAAACCATCCAATTAGGACAACAAAAAGGCAGCCTGTATTTTTTTTTACATGCTGTTCCGGCCCGAATTAACCGCTCCATTTTGACACGGCACATTTTGCCTTATAACTTCTCCAAAGCGCTATATTTATTTTGTCAAAGAATTTCAGGACACATTTTATTTTGGTTTTCCACAGGAGCTGTGGGAAACCTGCCCCGATTTCCTTCCAGCGTGGAGCCCTGGCTGGGAGAGCCGAGCGCTCTGGGAGGAGGGCAGCGTTTCAAGCCGCGTGCGCAACCCGAGGCCGTAAGCCGAAGGTGACGGGCTTGTTCCAAGCGCAGCTCCAAAGCGCCCGGATCGGGATCCGGTGAATATTTTTATCGGGTTTTATGCCCTGCGTGAGCAGCTCAGCGCAGCTCAGCGCAGCCGCACCGCTCCCCGGCCCTGCTCTGCTTGCTGCCCTCCGCTGACAGGGCCATCCCGAGCAGGAGCTCCCGGCGCGATGCCGAGCGCAGCAGCAGCAGCAGCAGCACGTGTGCTCCGGCCGGGTACCTCGGCCAAGGAAGGACTTGGCGGCGCTTCTGCATCGAGACGCTCACCTCCTTCGTTAGAGACTCATTATTATATTTTAATTTGCTATGCAGTTCTCCTATCTAGCTGGAAACCAGGACTACCCAAGAGGCTACAGAAGCCCTGTGGAAACCTGCAGTTTACAGCCCGAGACCCTCTCTAAGAAGGTTCAAAATAAAGTACTCATAAAAGGCTTGAGGCAGGTGAATAATTTCGAAACACTTTTCATAGTCAGGAGCAATTTCAAATGTTTGCGGCACCTTAGCGTTTTTGCTCTAAGTGCTCCAATTTGGAAATCAGTCAAGCTGAATGCTCACCGCACAGTTCAGGACATATTGAACTTATTTACAAATATAACCATCAAAATGGAAAACAAAAATATAGGTGCGGAAGGGCGGCTGGGGAAAAATAACACCCCCCCTAAATAAAATAAAAGAAAATCAATTTTGGTTGAATAAAACAAGAAGCAACCAGAATTCCCAGTGGTCAGCTAAGGATACCGAGCTGAGCGGAAGAGAGGCAAGATGCTGCCCCGCTCCGAGAACAAACTGCAGGAAAGGCAGCCAGAAGTCGGGGTTTAGCCCTGCCCTCCGCAATTCCTTTCCGGGCCCGCGTTTTGCGGTTACCTAAGAAACAGGCGCTGGGTAGAGCCTGACAGATTATGTTGTCAGGTTGATTGTCAGGACCGTGGGTAGGGTTTCAGGGGGTGCGCGCGTGTGTGGGACGCTCAAAATTAAAAGAAATGCTTGCCAATGTCAGTTGGGAGGGCGAATCCACGGCCTCGCCGAGGAGCCCCAGGCCCGGCCCGCTCCCCCCCAAGGGGCTCTCGCGGCTGCGGCCCCTGCGCTCGTGTCCCACCAAGGTCAGCTATTTTTTCTCTCATTAAAAAGTAATGTCAGAACGACTGCAGCACGGGCGCTCGACAGCCTCATGTATCCTGCTTAGTGCTCTGGCCTTCTGCTCTCCCACACCAGTTGGGAATCAAAATGCACAGGGAAAATTCAATGAATTTCTGGGTCTGCTGCGCCGGAGCAGAGAGGGGTCTTTGGGTTTTGATATTATGAGGACATTTTGCTTTGGGGAAGGTAAACAGACCATATGTTTGGAGACATGACTGACTTCTGCGGGGATTTGAAAGAGCACAGAGCTATTCTGTTGATTATTTCTGTAATGAGGATAGAGCGAATAACAACATTCCCAAAAATCCAGTGTCCTGGCGGAGCGCTCCGAACGCGAGTGCGACTGCACGCTGCACCACACTTGCCCCTAGACACGCGGTAACGGGGGGCTGCCCGAGGGGGAAGAATCCCGTTTTTCAAAATATCCTCAAGTTTCAGCATTTTCCACTCCCACATTTTCCTTTGTGCTTGTCCCAGAGGAGAGAGAATTTTCCTTGACCCCACCAAAAATTTAGTCACCTTTATTAAGCAAAACGGAAAAGTTGCAAGATAGTTTAATAATAAACAGTAGGGTTTTTTTTCTTTTCTACTTCCACAGTAATGAATGAAATTGCTCAGTAAAAAGCCAAACATATTAAGAGGAGACACAGGATAAAGGATCAGAAGTGGGAAAACAGCCTGGCTGACCAAGGGCAGAGAGGAAGGAGGGATCCCAGGTCCGTCCGTGGCATCCTCATCGATGCTGTGGTATCCGCACGATGTTTGCTCTTAGGAAGGGCAATTTTCCGCCGTAACAGCGGACCCAGAGCCGCTGGCCGCCCCCGCCACGCTCGCGCTGCCCGCGGAAGCCGCCTCCCCGGCCGACACACAGGCCCATTTGCTACCGCTGTTTTAGTTCCACAACTGATGATTAAATAACCCACCGTGCCATTGCCTTATGGCGGTTGGCACAAAATTAAGTATTTCCCCATGCAGAGTTCATTAGGCATCAGTTTCCTAGTTAATTCGTTAGGCCTTTATGAATTCCTAGGGAATATTATAAAATTATAATTTTGGCCTATTCTCCTGCAACCTCTTGCTGAATACATTCCATTTTCTCGTATCTAAAGCATAGTGAATGAGACTATTAGAGGAGAAAACACATCTGGATCCCCATTTGCATTTCCTTCCACGCAGATCAACACGGCAGGATGAATTTAGTTCCACAACACCCTTTATTCGGGGAAGAAGAAACTCGGAATGAAAGGACTACGAGATCGCCCCTCCTACTACGTAGCGCCAATGATGGTTTTCCCTTCGCTTCCCAACGTGCTGCCTTTAGGACGAGAGCTCTGCCTGAGGTCGCCCCTGCTCATCAGCAGGGACAACTGCCCCGCCACCAGCCAGCCATCGCCGGAGCAGCTCCCGTCACCACCCAGCACGCCCGCGGGGCTGCTCACGGCCACTTCCCCTTCGGCAAGCGGCGGCAACGAGACAGACGCTCTTAGAGCCGATGGGTAGAGCTAAGGTGAGGTTACCTGGCTTCTCCGCTCGCCGCCGACTAAACCCTGCACGCGGATCCCGCCGTTAGCGCGTTTTCCTCAACATTCCTGCATTCAAGGCGCTACGCGTGTGCCTGCGGGCAGCCATCCCGGAGGCACCCGTATGTGCATACTAGGGTAGATATGCTTGTGGATGTGCATCTGGCACGCGTACTCATTCGGATATTCTACTCTGATTAGGAATACAGCCTGCAAAGTCCTTTGGAAAATGGGGTAAAGTCACCTCTCTGACTTGCACAAAGTATTGCAGAGCAATGGAGTCCAGAATCAATGATTCGGTATATGGCGAGCTCCTCAGAGTCTGATTTAGATTGAGTCAGACAATGCAATTGCCTAGTGTTTCATTTAACTTCAGCAGGCCTCATTACAAAGAAGAGTAACTTACCTCATTACTACATCAAACAACCAGAATCCCAGGTAGTAAATATCAAGTAGTCACGTGTCTCACATCTTTTTACTGGCTTCTCTGTAATATTAATAACCAGAGTCTACAGCTGCACAGAAAAACGTAACTCTGGTTTTCAAATCTCAAAGAGCAAGGAACAGCATTTTCAGCTTTGTTTTTCAAATTGGTGTTGTCCTACTCACACTACAAGCAACACTGGCCAGAGCAAGGAGCAGCAGAGTTGCTGACCTTGCACCATGAGAAAGTGAACACTGAAACAACATAACCTCAAATATAAAGAGCCAAATGCTTTCTGACCTTCACGTGGATGCGACAAGTATATGAAAAAATGGAAGGTAAATTCCCATTTTCCCCCAGTTGCTTTGCTGAAGGCCACAAAAAAATTTTGCATCCAAGTGCTGAGTTATGTAGCACACACCGCCTCTAATGCATAACCAAAACAACAAACTTCCGTGCCTGCCCTGCAAACGTGAAAACTGGCCCACTACAAAGCTAACTACTGATACAGAGGGATACTTCACACAGTGCTCTTGTATTACGGAGCAACAGGAGCGCCTCATGGAGACCCAGCTGCAATGTGCACACAGAGCTCCGTGCTCTGCGCACGGAGAAGGAATCCTGCTTGCGAGAGCAGATTCCAGGCTTGGCCCTAGCGCGCCTGAGGAGACCTAAAAGGACTTGGTTTTAAAGCAGCATCCACGTTCTTCGTCCACCTTGCTCCTGGAATCGCGTATTTTGCGCGTACCTGCCGCCCTGACAGGAAAGCAAAGGCGCTGTTTTGTCGCCAGCCTTCGATCCTGCTGCAATCCCGGCGCTCTCCGCGGGGGCGTTTTGATGGCTCTGTTACGGCGCCGTCTCGTTGCAGCATCGCTCAAGTTTCTGCGCTGCCTAATTCCCCGCTCGTCTGTTCCTTTTGTTCCTCTTTTGTTCCAAAGAGAACAATAACAGCAGGATATGCAGGCGCAAATTAGAGCAGCTTATTCTCATTAGCTTCTCCAGCAACGAAATCGGGGAATGAGCGGTATCCGCAGGAGCCCTGCCAAACGCTGAATTATGCTGCAGTGCCACAGATTAGAACGTGAACCTGACATTACTTGCACTGAAGCAAAGGTGAAACGACTGACCGGGTGAGAGTCGTTTTCTGTTTTTCATTAAAGCCTGCGTTTACACTTGCTGTTTTACCTGAGCAGCTCCCAAGTCCACTTTTAAAACTCTCTGCGCCAAACCAAGCCATTCTGAGCTGTTTTTCCCAGCTTACTTGTATTTCTCCATAAACATTTGCTGGCGAGCCTCAGAAATCTGCTACCATCGGATTGCCTTGCTAATTTGCATATGCAAATGGAAAGCCATTCCAAGTTAAGTGTCCATTTCCATCAACATTGCAATATCTGGCTTGCAAATATACACACGCGTGTGAAATGCTAAGCCTAATTAGACCTCAAGAGTATA
The DNA here is from genome assembly GCA_013398345.1 of Nothocercus nigrocapillus. Lineage (NCBI taxonomy): Eukaryota > Metazoa > Chordata > Aves > Tinamiformes > Tinamidae > Nothocercus > Nothocercus nigrocapillus. The sequence goes on along the minus strand of WBNA01000098.1, from coordinate 2,045,841 downwards.
TATATAAATAACTTTTATCGTTTTTCTGTTTTGAACCTAAGTTTCCAGACACTTGAACTCCAGGTAATGAAGGGTTTATCGGTTGCACTGTAAGCTACGCTCTGTGTCTGATCCTTTAACGCGAGGAATAGCCCCAGCCTCTAATCAGAGCAACGCTAATTTAAACTAATTTATAGAATGAAATAATTTCTCAAGAGTTCCTATTTCCACGGGTCATTTTTGCTATTTGGGACCGAGTTAGAATAATATATCAATGCCACTAGAATAATATATCAATACCACATCTAGTTTTCTGCTAGCAATTCCCAGGCTAGGTGGTGGTTCTTAATGAGTATGGGCCGTATTTTATTTGCGCAAAATGTGTGCTGGTTTTTTCAGCAGCGATACTTCTGGCTTTAATAACGAGGATTGTGTTTTGAAAACCACAAGTCAGCCTTTGTTACAGGTAGATAAAATGTGAAAAGGAAATAAAAAGATAGATAACGCTGGCTTTATAATATACACCAAGGATATACACATACTTATTAATTATCATTAAAGACATTCTGGTTCATAATTTCTATCAGGTTCACTCCAGTGAAATCCAAATTAGAGTCAAATAACGCTTGATTCATCTCAAATAAAGCTTATTCCCAACTTAACACATAAAACTTTCTTTTTTTCCTTCAGGGTTTTAAGTGAAAACCTGGTGACGTGATCAAACCAACCTGCCGTTCCTGCCATTCTCTGGAATGCACTTTCTCTTTAAATCAGCAAGAAGCAGCACAGGCAGACGTATGTAAAAATAAGAGCTAAGCAATGACAGATATGCGGGGGATTGATTATTTATCAAAACCTAACACTTGTACCTCTTTTGTTTTAATTTGTACTTAAACATTTAAGTGAATGCACAGAAGTGATGCTTGCAGAGAACGAATATGTGCATATTGCGGGAAATTAATATTCCAGGCAGACTTGCAGAAATAGTCTGGAAATTCATAAAAAATTTATAAATACAACCTGGTTCTGTATGATAAATTCTATTTGGATTTGTACGTCGTTCAGGATGGGGCCACCCTCTGCTTCCCTGACTTGTGCAATGGGAACACGTTTAGCAACAGGGATCCCTCCGTGGCATCGCATCCAATTATCATCCGTAGTCAATCAACACGGCTCTGAGTTACCAACAGCTATTGAATCTGCAACGCAAACACCAATGTCAAACAAGTGAACGGCCATCTAAATATCCAAAATACTTAGGGCACCTCGGGGGGATTAGGAGGAAGAGCAGCTTTCCCAGCACATTGACCAGTGTCTTCCTCAGGCGCAAATCCAGCAAGAGATGGACTTGCTCCGACCAAGCGACCCAGATGAAGCGCCAGGCCCTGGGCACACATCTCTGTTTTGGATTTTGAGGCTCAGCCTACGTGCAAGCACCAAAAAGTTGTGGCCCGTACGTTCCAAGGCCTTAAAACAGCACCTTTTTTTTTTTTTTTTTTTTCCAGAAGACTCATACGGGGTGGTTTCCTTATCTCCAAGAAGTCCTCGCTGCAAGCGGTGCTGCACCCGGACATCATCAGAAGGTCTCCCAAACCTCTTGGGCATCAGAAATTAGCTCCCTGCAGGACCACGATGCAGGTCTACTCAGAAAGGACCAAAGGCGCCTGGTCCCCAGGGCAATCCCTACACTTCACTGAGACCACAGCCAAATATTTGGCTATCTGCAGGCTAATTAAAGACTAAAGTGCTAATTAGTATTCTTATGGAATCTTTAAACACTTATGAAAATAATTAGCCCAGGTATCAAGATATGGCAACTATGGACATGACTGACACATTTGGGCTAAAATTTAAATCGACTTCTTCTCTATCAGCCA
>WBNA01000098.1:2033327-2043920 GCA_013398345.1 Nothocercus nigrocapillus | reverse complement strand
GCTTTTCCGAGGTTAATAATACACAGATCAAGGGTAAAAGACATTTCAGGAATACACCTGTTCAACTCAACGCGCTATATTTAAATATTAATTTGACTCCAAATATACTTGTGGGAGGGTTGCAGGAGAATGGAAAGGTACTCTGTTTGTTTGAATATCCAACTGAAAAATCTTTGGTTCATATATTTCTAATTCTGTATCTGCACTTCCACTCTCTCTCCCACGAGAAGGCTGACAACCTTAAAATTACCCGGGTCATTCTGCTTACACGACACCAGAGCATTCGTATTCCTAATGTCCCAAAATTTACTAAAAATCATAGCTAGTGGCCTGGAGAGACCCCCTAAGTCAGATCTTTAAAAATTCTTCCTTATATCTCAATCAAAACTACAGTCCTTAACATCCCTAATTTTAGTAGAGATTTGTTTAGCAGCTTCTCGAAGCACTATGGGAACGAAAAGTACATTATACTCACAGCAGCAGCTCCAAGATGCAGAACAGAAATAACTACGGAGAAATTAGAATGGCTATTCTCCCAACAGATAAAATAGACTGGGAAAGTTTTGTCCAAAGTGATCTTGGGTTCCCTCTCACAACAGTGACTCTGACAGTCACAGGTATCTCCCTGGACAGCTTCATTCCTCTGGCCAAGTGGGTATGATGGCACGCTTCTGGTCCACATTCTTTCTTCTAACCTTACATGCTCTTTTAAATAAATGCATTAATAAACTCTAAACGGGAATTTTGTTTCCTAATATTATTCGTTATATATACACTTACCCGAATTCTGGCTGCTGAGAAACAAACGCACGCATCTTCCTTAAGCTTAGAGAGGGGCCGTACCACCAAACATTAGCTTTGTGGGCTTGTTTTTAACAACTTCTTGTTGCAATGAAATAGTTAGAGGAGATGATAGGAAAAAGATGCGTTTTTCTATGTATTACCAAATTCTATGCTTTAAAATTAAATTACAGTACAAATTTGGCTTTCAGCTTCCAATATATTTAGACATACTTTCAAATATTAAGTTCAATTATGAGTAATTTGAGGATAGATTGTCTCCTTGTTATTACTTTGAAAGCTTTCTTTGTCTTTCATAACCTGTGGTGACAAGGCAGAAAAAGCAATTTTTATGAGCTGGCAGCAGACACTTTTTCTGCTTTAATTAAAAGTCATAATTACATTTTTGATTAACTCGGAATGAACAATAAAACAGATTAGTTATCAGCTTGCTGCATTCTGTGGAACAAAATCGAAGCCTTAGAAAATTTTAAATTCTCTGACATTCTTAGCGTAACTAGATAAACCCAAAAGCATAAACTCAATTTATGTCTAACAATCTACATAGATTTATTTCTATTTTGACAGCTTATTTGGAAAACGAGTAGCGATAATACAGGCCAAAGTCTATCACGGTAGATTTTTATGATCCAGAGGGTATGTGTTTCGCTTTTTTGTTTTATTTTAAGTAGGTTAATTTTGTAATAAGCCATTTTGTAGTAAGTCACGGCGGTGCTGAACCCCTGAGCAAAGGCTGGGTGCTCGCACACCTCTCGCGTCAAAAATCCCTTCACGAAGTGCAGCTGCGGTGCTGCTGTTGGGAGTATCGAACACGTAAATGATGTTATTTTTGAGGAGGTGGCTGAGAGAGAAGGGGGGGAAAAGCCTACAGGAAGGTCTGCAAATTCAGCCGCCGTCAGGCTGACCCGCAGCATAAAGCTCACCTGAAATCTGTTGCCTTTCAGAAGATGCTTAGTTTAATACGGGAAACCATGCTGCATATTTATAGCTATAAAAATAAGGAAAGCGAGATTCTGAAGAGTCCAACCTAAAACGGCCAAAAAGTATCATTAAACCCCGGGAGCTGAATCGAGGCTGAAGTACAGTTCACATTTGCAGATGGGCCTGACATTTAAAGCCAGTATTACAGACTTCTCTGTGATCACAGGTGGTTGCAGAGATGAGTATTTCCTTTTTCCTACATATTCCTACAACCTTGCGAGTAAGGGCCAAGCCACACAGCGTGGCATCTTCTTCTGTGCCTGAAAGAGACCAGCGTATGCGGTGCCTGGAAAAGCAATAATCCAGAGGGTGAAAACTCTCTCAGGACCGCGCAACCTCACAAGGCTCTGCTCACAAAATAAATCACTGTTGTGCAGAGGACACGAAAGAAGCAGGGACACCGGTTTTCCTGGAATTTGATGCTACTTGCGCATTAAGAAAAAAAATAAGATTAATATTAACCCATTACGAGGCTTCCGAAAGAATTTTTACTGTATAAAAGTTTAAAATGAGATCAAATAAAGGCCCAGATGCACCTCTCGTTACCTCAGAGAGCTTTTAAAATTCTTTTCATGTTGTGATAAAATAAAGCGGGTGTGATAGACTAGAGCATACTTGGAAAACCCAGAAGAAAAGCGGCGAAAAGCCTACAGCAGACTGAAGCTTACATTTAACTGCTTGGAGAGTAATTACAAGCTATCGAAACGGTATCAAAATTGTAATACGCACATGCTATAATTTTAATTTAAAAGCAAGTTTTATACTTCAGTATCCTGGAATTACAGATCTGCATTAGGGTCTTCCTCAGATGCTTCTTCATTTGAGTGCACCTAAGTATCATTACCGGAATTCTTGTTAATGCGGAGGTAGCAGATAGGAATAGGGATAACCTCTTCCTTTGTCCCCGGGCATTTCCCCTTCCCTCCAAATACAAAGAAATGCTCCATTTTTTAAATCTTGAGCTGCAAAAGGCTACGAAACCCCAGGAGAGGCGAGCACCCGTACTCGAGGACGCGGCCCGGGCCACCTCTGCCCGCACGGCCTCGCCGGCAGCCCAGGGCTTCGGGAAACCAGCAAAAGCAGCTGTCGTGTTGACAAATAAGTGCGTATTATTACTCCTAATGATGTAGGAATACATTTAGTTAGGAAATTATCATAATTACACATGTAATTATTAATATGGTTTCTATACAGAGATATATTAATAGTGGTTTGAACACCTTTTGAGCACCTTCTTCGGTCTCCTGCAGCACGAAGGTTTCCTTAACCCATCCCCTTAATCCACCTCGGCAAGCTGGGATTTCTACTTTATCTTACTTGACAGTGACTTTTGGAAAGAGTTTTTATGCACTTTTTTCATTAGACATTCAGAATCAGCTATTTCTTTTGCAATACCAAGTTTCCAGCTGAATTACCCTCTGAGATGCTATCTGATCACATACCTGCTAACTCCTACCTTGTCATCTTTATCAGGTTTAATTAATTTCCCCTCGGTTAACACTCCCCTCTTCGTTACAGTTCTCTTCTCGGAGAAGCAAATGAAAATTTTAGAGAGAAAATGATTATGAAAGGCTGGGGACAAGAGAAGGACCCAAACACTGTGAGCAATACGAGGGAAAAGGAAATATTTAACGTAAGAAATAGAACAGCTGAATTAAACTGTAGTGAACCTGCACACGAGGAACCAAAAGCAGTAAAAAGACCTAGGGGGAACAAAAGATGAAGTCCAAAGTACTAACCAAGCATGGCTGGAAGAAAATCCTAGCAGAAATGCCTTAAACCCGGAGAAGTTTTTGGGTGAGTGCTGCGGAGAACTTCTTTCAGGGAAGGAAGAAAAAACTTCCATTTCTCTTTTCTTTCAGAAAAAAAAAAAAAAAAAACATAAACCAGGATTTACTGCAACAAACCACGCTGCGTCAGCGATGGTTGAATTAATCAGCAAAAACTGGAGATCAAAACGGCACGTCGTGGGTGGCCGGAGCTGAAAACGCAGCCATAACAGACGCTATGCCCGGCTGAACGCAAACTGCGGCGGGCCCGGCGCTCCGCACGCCGCGTTTGCCGGCACGACCGCGGTGCGCGGGCGGCTCCTGCGGCACCCGGCGCGCGAGCCCCCGCGGCTCCCGCACGGCTCAGCGAAGGCGGCCTGCAAATCCCGGGATAACAGGGGCTTCTGAGGTCTGGAGAGCAGCGGAACCCGGGGGAACCCAACGGGGCTGCCCCGGCACGACGCCCGTCCTGATTTTAGATATACCAAGGAGGGGCTGGAAGACGAGAGCCTTGGCACCGCTGGGGAAGACTCCCGGCAGGAGCGTGAGGCCGGGGCAGCCCGTCGTGCCTGGCACAAGTGGGAGCAGGGTTTCTCGTACCAAATCTCCTTGCCCTTGTAAATGTCGCCAATCAGACACTAATTAGAGGAACAAGAGCGCAGGCTTCTGCCGCAGCATCGCACGCCACGAGCCATGCCGAGCCATGCCACCCAAAATAATACTGTTAGAAGTCAGGAAATAATTCCCCAAAATATTTTGGATTCTCGAACGACTTTTGCCTGCTTTATTTTGCTGCAACAGGAGTTAGCTGTTTCTGAAGGCCAGTGTGAGGTGAAGGCTGCGACAAACGCAGAGCAGCTCTACTGTTTCTCTTAAACGCAATAACTAACTCTAAGATTAGCTTGAACTTTCAGTACCATGTAACAGCCTGAATACAGCAACCCGAAAAACCAAACAGAGAAACGGTCTGAACTGTACAGTTCTGCCACTGTAGTGTCCTTGCTTCGGAGCTAAAACAACCTCCAGTAACCGGAGTGCTAATGGACATGCACATGAAGCCATCCAGGCACCTCTCCCTCTTCCACGCGCTCCAGGGGACACTGTGCATGGGCTGCAAGGACCTCTTAAAAGCAACGCAGAGAGGCACTATCGGGCTGTGGCTGCTGTACGTTATTTCTCTAAACCTGTCCTGAAGGGTAGAATGATATTACATATCTAGTAAATATTTTATTCCATTCCATAATTCAAGTTAAATAAAGTGAAATTCATCTACTACTGTCAAACAAAGTCACTTTTGCAATAATTTTCTTGGCAGTAAGAAGAGCAGATGCCCTTTTGTCACGGCCAGATTCGTGTTTGCTGGGACCGTAGCAAATCTGCAGCTTCCTTTCTTATCAAAATATGGACAGTATTATTCTGGACATGAGGAAAATCTGAATCCGGGCTGGCCTCGTGCCAAGCCATATAAGCTGCTCATGCTGAAACACATTTAATGAGTAGCCAGGACAAGTGGCTACTCATTAATTGGCAGCTCAGCCTCCGTTGCAGAGGATGCTCATTAGGGAGACTCATCAGTCAGCTCCTTCTCTTCAGCTTATGGCCCGTAATTTAAACAAGCCAAATTGTTCCACAGGACATAAATAAATAAAGCAGCGTGGAGGCGGCGGTTCCCCAAATATTTACAAGCCAAGGCGTCCCTTAATGCACAACGGGATGCGCAACAGCGGCTAGAGGCTGCCTGTGTCACGAGCCGCGTGTCCGCGGCTCCCCGGGCCAGCCCAGCAGGCACGCGCACACCAAACAGCCACGACAGGCACTGCGGCTGTTCCCACACAGGCACTGCACTGCTGCTCTCAACACCGCAGCGATGGAACGACGAGGGAGAAACCTCTGCAAGGAACGAACATACAGGGCGGAAAGGGAGCAGAGACTACAGCCGCAGCAGAGCAGACCCATGGTCTTCGGCTGCAGCCCTGTTTGCTCTAGATGCTCGTCCCATCCGAAACGGAACAACCGGCAACAAGGAACAACCGGCAACAAGGAACAACCGGCAACACGGAACAACCTGCAACAAGGAACAACTTGGCAGACCACTGGGCTTTTCAGGCTAACATTGTTCAATGCTTGCAGATCTCAGAATGTTGGATATCAATGTTTTATTTTTAGTGATTAAAAAAAAAAACAAAAATCAATTGAGCCTACATCAGCAGAAATCAAAGCACCTGAAAAACATCCCCAATGTGTCTTCTTATAAGGAAACGAAAAAGCACAAAAACAATTTCTACTGGACTTTTCTACTGAACAAATGTGAAGTATTTTCATCTTGAATTACCACCACTTGGTGTTCTCACTCAGAGAGTAGCACTAAGAGCCAAATTAAAACATTTACGATATTTACACACACACAGGTAACTCATGTAAGCCCTATGTTCTGGTACATAGAAGAAATTACTCATTTTATGTTCAGTAAAATAACTTTCTTCTCAGATATAGAACTGACAAGCTGCAAAAATCAAAGTCCTCTCTTCAGAAATCACTGCATTTAAACCTTAAACTGATTTTGTAAAGACAGATTGGAAAGCATCCTGATGTATCTTATTATCCCCTATAGTCGTACGAACCCTTTTGCCGTCCATGTGCGATATTCGCTTTCTGACACTGCTCATTCATTTTCAGTATTTTGTTTTCTTATGCACGGCTGCTCTGCCCTGAGGGCCTGTTGCAAATGAAGACGGGATTTCTATCTCAATAGCTATTCAGACTTACTGCTTTTATTAAGAAATTCATATGACTTATGGAAAGAAAAAAAAACCACCCAACCAACCAACCAAAAACCCTCCTACGTTTTTCCAGGTGCCTTGTTTTCAGCATGCTAGCTGGAACGCTCCAATAGCTTTGCTGGGAAAAAGGATACTTTCAAAATCCAGAATGGTTTTGTATTAAACCCTCTCCCAACTCTGATGCACACTAATGATTTGAATGTGCATGCATTTAATTTTTTTCTGAAATTTATGGCTGATGATCTAAGCTTCTGTATACAGAAATTATGTGAAATTATGGGTTGCTCTGAAAGACCATTTTGTGTGCATATCTGGAGCAATTCCTGGTATAAATTAGTGTATTTATGTCTCCAGTATAACACTTCTGGCTTACTGAGCATTTCTAAGGCCTCAGCTGAAATACTCTATGCAGCCTGAGGCACTATAGTTCAAGAAAGATGCAAATAAAATGCAGAAATTCCATGAAAGGAAGCAAGAACAGGCAGAGCTCTAGAATACCTCTTCTGTGGTGCTTTCAAAGTACATGGCAGTTTAGAGCAGATTAAAAAAAAAAACGCTAGAAGATGGCATGGTAATAGTCTCCAAGGACAAAAACAGCTTCTGTAAAGAAGAAAATTAGCTGTTTCCTCTCCTGCAGTGGGTAGAGAACAAGACATGAGTCCCCACTTCAGCATGAAATACTTCCGGCTCAGGCTGCTCATCAGATCACCGTCGTGATGGCACCGTCTGCTGCAACCGCCCCGCGCACATGCAGCGTGCAGAGCCACCACGCTTACTCCAGCACAAATTCAAGCCCGTGTCAAAAGAGCCTGGCCGTCTTTTTGGCTTAGGGGGATTTTTCAGTATTTTACCTAGAGAATAGGCTTCAAATATTTAAGAGTACTGACACAAATACTCTCATGAAAACGGCTCATTCAGTTTTAAAAGTATTTCACTATTTAATATTTATCTATTATATCCTTTGGAAAATGTGCTACTTCAAATGCTGCAGCCTAGCAAATGGAATTCTACTGAGTAAATGCCCCCTTGCAGGTTGACCATGTTGTCTTAATACTTTTCTACACATTTGAGAACATTTCTCCATTTTATTGCATGCTTTTCTTTAAAGTATCAGTAGATCATACTCAAAACAAATTAATTCAGAAGAACTGAAATTTTATTTCTCACTATCTTAAGAAACTGTAGCCTGAATTTTGGCATCCCAAATTTTGGCAAGTCCAAATGTTTTCAAATTTAGAGTCTACATCAGTGGTGGTTAAGATTCTAAACGTAACAAATAAAACTGATTTGAATTTGGGCATGAATGATTGTAAATAACCTCAGATTTTTCTAGCACACCCCAAGTCACTTGCCTCTCACATACACGTTTGTTTGTTTATGGAAAAGAGTTCTTGAAAAAAAGGGAATCTCAGAGCAGTACAGTATATGCTACATAGGGAAACTGACCCCTTAGTCTGTACAGTCCACGTAGTATTTCCTTTTTGCATTTTATTTAAAAAAAAAACCCTCCTTTTTATCACCTGTAAAGAATTTTCAATTAAAATGCTGAGTTGCTGAGAAAAAAATGAGCTAAGAGGAAAGGATATATTTAAGAAACTTCAGGAAAAGAGCTTTAGCACTTTTTTTTTTTTTTTTTTGAAAGTGCCATAATTTCAGAGTCTGTTTTAATTTTAAACACCCTAGAATAGTTAACATAATGGATATTTCCCCAAGTCCAAGTTTAGCAAACAATAATTGACTAATAATTGGACAGCGGAATTATGTGAGAAATTAATATAATTTTTAATTACCTTTAGAAGAACAGAGTGTTGTTTTTTTTATCATAAAAGAACATGGACACATCCCTTCTGTAGCAATAAAGCAGCTGGTTTTGAAATTTCATTAATTAAACAGGCATTATTACCTGGCTTTTTTTTTTTCCCCAATCAGGAACGTAAGACAGGACATGCATTTGCCCAGCATCAAGCTTAGTTCTGTTATCCCACTGCTAAATTTTGTATTTGGCCCATGGAAAACTGCATCCGCAGCAGTGTTATAGCAAAGTTACTTAAAAACCACTCGAAGTTATTAAAGTTACCCCCCTCCTTGGCAGACGATGGGTTTGACATTGAGTGAATCTGCTCCCACCTCTCAGGCTGACTCCTCCTTAAGTACAAGGATAACTAAAATGAGCAGTTGCACTAATCCTGGCGTCAAAAATAACACTAAACACAAGGGCTTTGTTGAACTAGATCCAATAAGCAGGAGGAACAATCAGCACAGAACGCATTTAAAAGCTCTTTTAAGGAAACGTTTACGATTATATCGCCTTCTGAGCTTGCAGCTGCATGCACTGGGAATGTCACATTCCCCCTGTCTTTCTACAAAAACAAGGAGTTGGAGCTTTTTCCTTCACAAATTTCAGCTGACCCTCGGGGGTAATCACAGGAAACCTTCAGCTCAGAACTTGGGAAAAACACTCGATGCCACAAGAGCTATCATAAAAATTGCAAGATTGGGAATAGCTGTTTACTCTGAGGGCCATATTAGCATTTGCTCCTAATCAAATGATATCGGTTATACAAAATGTAGTACAAATCCACTTAAACAGTGTTTCTTAATCAATAGATTGACAAGGCCCCAAGGAAGCTGCAGAAGGCAATCAGTATGCTGGCAGGGAACTGCCTCTGTAATTGCAACTTCGGAACGCAAAATTTCACTTGATCCTTCAAAATCAAGCAAACTTTTAACTTGTGTAACGCCCTGGCTACACATAAAGACACAGGGTCACCACTCTTGAACGTTTTAGGGGCAGCTTCCCAGTGAATCCACGAGGCTCACGAAACGGAAAAATGAGGGGAAAAGCGAAGGAAGGAAAACACGAAGTTTCGTGCACAGGTCGATGTGCCAGGGCCCCGCCACTGCCTTCCCCAGCGGGACCTCCCCGAGCCAGCGGCACCCGCAGCAGCCAGAGGAAGATCCACTCCCCTTCCTAAAGTCACCGTAGCGTCCGCGCCGCGCTCACGTCCCCCTTGGAGTTACAGGCACCGATTGGCAGGTCTCCGGCATTTTTTAAAGACGTTCAAGCGCAACCACAAAAAGAGAACTTTCGTCAACATCTATGAATGCTACTGATACGATGCTTTATACATGTGCATGTACACACCTACACACAGAGACACTTATCTAAGAAAAAAACAAAATAAAGCTTTTTTATACAGACGATCTGAGCTTTCGGTAATTCAGGTCTTCTGCATCCCGGTACCATTTTCTCTTTTTAGCCCTGATTATTGTATGGCTCATTAATGGAAACAACACCCAGCACGACATGAAAAATCACTTCAGTCTGGTAAAGCGAAGCAAAGCTGCGTTCAGCAACAGAAGTAGCTTAGCTTGCTTCGACGCGAGGGCTGAGCAGTAATTACTTTTATTTATTACAAAATCTATTTTATGATTTTAATATGTTTTCAGAAATTACACCCCCGAACGAGAGAGATGATTTCCTACCGAGAGAGCCTGGCATTTCCCTTCGTGCTTATAGTGCAGAGATTTTAGGGCAACGAAAGATTCCATCAGCTTCACGTTCCAGACTTCACGTCTGATCAGGATGATCTGCTAACTGGAAATTATTAGAGAGAGAACCAGCAAAGGGAACTCCAGGTACTGCAGGTAGTTGCTCACCGTTTTTCAGTTTTGTTTCTAGAGCCAATTTTTAACTAGCCATTTTTTGGGGGAGGACTTCTTCTGAAAAGGCCCCGAAACCCTCAGCAACGAAAATACTGACGCTATGAATCCAGCTTCAGAAAACTCGCTGAGCTGAATCAATGCATACCAGCTGCCCAGAAGGCAACTGCGGATGCTTTAATCGCAGCAACATTTGGTATCGAGAACTTGCGGTTTGATATAACCGCACGGTGCCACACGGATTCCCCACGGTTTGTCCTGTGCCTTGGGGATTCACACGGCTTTTGGCGAGGTCGGTCGAGCGCTGCTTGCTGATTTTTGCTGCAAGGCGCGAGGGGCTTGCGCCCCGGGACGGGAGGTGTTTCTGAGGTACGGGCTGCCGCGTGGAGCCCCGGATCCGCTCCCCTCGTTTTACGTAGACCGGAGCTCGTGCTGAACGCGCAGGCTGCACTTCAACAGCGGCTTACGGAAGGACCCCCCACGCACACTCCAACGGCAGCCGTCACACGCCGGCGCTCGGCTGCCCGTCCGTCACCAGGGAACCGCGCCCGCCGGGCGAGATTCCATGCCAAGGGCTCCTCGTCCGCTCCCAGACGGGA
>WBNA01000098.1:1998201-2029057 GCA_013398345.1 Nothocercus nigrocapillus | reverse complement strand
AAAAAAAAAGAGAGTAAAGACTATTTTCCATTGCTGTAGAACAACTGAATGAGATAAGTATAAAAGTAGTTTCATATTCACTGGGAGTAAAATAAGCTCTAAAATGCCTAATTGTTTACTTTTGAAGGCTAGTAGAAAGCGTATTTCAAAATCACTGAAGAATAAAGATCAAGCTTACCATTACTCAGTGAAAACAGATCAACAGCCACATGCCAGGAAAACATTTACTGTAAGGAATCTTAATGCAATGCATTACTGAATTGTTTTGAAGCTTCCAAATGGTTTAGAGCCTGATCTTGCAAGCATCCTCACGTGGAAAATACTGGAGCCCGTACGCGCTACGCCTGTACGTGCCTCAACGTACAGTCTTTCAGAGCTCCAGTCCTACGGGAGCACAAAGACAGCATTTACACAGGGATTATTTATCCATATAAAGGACTGACTGAAAGTGTTCTTAAAGCGCACCAAGATACCGAGGCCCAAAAGTGAGAGACCCAGTCTGCTACGCTCCTGTCGTCCCTAGCTGGCGCCTAGCCAGCCTCTTCCTAAAAGTCCCCCCGCCGCCCAAGGCCACATTCTGCTACGCCGTGGTTGTCGCTAAGAGCTTGGGTTGGTTATTTTTTTCCCCCCCACCATTCCAAACTTCCCTGCCCTGCTCCAGGCACCCCCATGAAACCCCTCTCGTCCTTGCAGGAAACCCACTGCGGTTCTGCAGCGCCTTCAAGGCGCCACCATCCCTGTCTGGGAAGGGGAGCGCGCGGGCGCATCCGCGGCCTCCACTGTAACGGGGAGGCTGTTTAAGAGGGAGGGAAAAATTACCGAGGAGCGGAACTTTATTCAAGCTTCCGAGAGGAAGAGGAAGCCTAGTGGAACATTTAGTGGCATGCAAATTTGTATTTATGCAAATGCAGGTATACAGAAAGAGCACAAAGAAAGAAAAAGGTGCCCTCGAGGCAGGAGCGGCTGTCAGCAGGAATTACGTGATTAATAGGAGCTCTGGGCAGGGGGCACGGATATTTACAGCTGCCCTCCCCGCGGAACAGGTGTGCTTGGTGGATAAAGGCAATTCCACACTGCTCCATCAGGCAAACTTGCACAGGGAGGGCCGTGGCTCATCAGACCCCTCCTGCCCGCGCAGGCCCTGCTGAAGCTGGAGCAGATCGCCGCGGGCAGGCCCACGCTGCCCTCGCGGGCACCCACTTTGGCACGGGTCCTTCTGAAACCCATTCCAGTGTGGTCGCAGCGCAGACGCATCAGCCCACGCTGCAGAAGGAACAAGCGCTCGGGGTCCTGACCCTGGCATTTGCACTTTTTTGCCCCCTACTCCTCTAACTGAACTAGCAGTCAGCTGCAGGGTTAGCTGGAATTCCTAACCCCGAGCAAACAGATCAGGTTATTCTTGTCTAAGCACTATTTGCAGCTTAATCCAGCAATATAAAAGTAAATATAAAAGAGTAAGCCTAAAATTTTGGAAAAAAAATGAAAAATAAGTTGGTTCCAAACTTTTTACAATTGCTCGTATTTGTTAAAATATTCCTTGATGTCTTGAGAGCTTGTCAGTCTCTTTACCCTTTCACAGGCACATAGATGATTTTATAAAGAATGTCTGCACAGAAGTTGCCTCTCAAGTTACTCTGATTTCTGAGAGGCCGCACAAGGTATCAGGAAACCCTGCATCTATGTCCTCACGTATTTCCCCAAAAGGTGAATTTTCAGTATTCTACGCGGAGGTAAAACGGGGCATGCGGAGCATGGCACTCCACTTGCTTGCTGGATCCACCCAGTTAGCAGATATTTTTTCAGAAGACTATCCACAGTCTTGGACTGTAACCTCTACAGCCCTGGCACAAAGCTATTGCATTATCCACCTTACCTTTGAGAAGTCACCTAGCGTATTCTAAGAAGCCTAATCAAACTTATGGCATCGAATTCACTCTTACTTAAAAATAAGGTACGACGCAGTGGATGAAATCAAATTAACCAAGTTACGGATGGATTTCTTCATGAATTTAAACGAAAGGAGAAACAGGAATCTGAAGGAAAGAAATCCACACAAGATCATCAGCTGATGAGGCATGAAAGCAGCCCGGAAGATACTGGCAGTTTTCCTGATAAAGAGAACTTCAGAATGAGAGGTTGCAGACAGTTCACAAGGTGTAGATTATCTGCGGCACTGAAAACTCTGACAGGCATACAGCTAAGACGGAGTCCTTCAGAAAAGGAAGTGACTAGCAGATAAATAAAATAAATAAAAAATCCCCTCAGTGGCTCTAGGAAAGCTTCCAGAGCTTGTAGCCTCTCATTGACACAAACGGAACTGTTGAAACCCAGTTGCTGCCTCCTGGCCTCACTCGCTTAGTCCTGACGGTGGTTTTGTTCAGGGGCAGCGTAATGCAACTGATAAAACGACAGGTTTCTGAAAACGGATCATACCCTGGCCAAGTCATATTTGAAATACATGTATTTTCATTATTTTTGATCAAGTCTATAATCACACGAGTAAGTTGTTTCTCTTTAAAAGGAAGGTATATTTTTATGCCGAACATATATTCTGGATGCATATAAAATACTACAGAAAAGGCTAGGGAAAATCTTCTTTCACTCCTCTCGGTGGACAAAAAATATTTCATCTGAAGCCTTTTAGCCATTATCATCAAAAGGCGCTTTTTGCGAGTGAAAAATTGCTTTCACCTATCAAAACCCTATTTTTCATTCGCTCCACAGATGAAGGTCAAAGTTGACATACATCTTGCAGTGTAACGAAGACATAATAAAAACGTGAAGTCATAAAAGAGAAAGTGATTACAACCACCACAGTAGCTGCCTTGTTTACCCTGCAGATTGCCTTGCCGTTGCCAGCCACTGCAGCCCATCTCCATCTCTCCCGGGAAATGACATCTTCAACAATGCTGTATTTATGGTGCTAAAGGTGGGCTGCTAACCTAAAATTAAACACAGGAGTACTTCATTTGTTACCGTAAGAGTTGATGAAAGCAACTAACAGAATGGAAGAACTAAGACGGGATGTAGCCCTCGTGTGAAAGCGGTAGCTTCCAGTATGGAGGAACAGAGCCATAACCTATTAAAATCAAGGCATTATTTGATTAAGAGTTTAAATTGCTGAAATTATGTTATATTAAGATTTATTCTAAAACCATGCACATACGTACGGGGGTAGAGATGATGCACCTATCTGCACTATGTACTACCTTGTGTTCACGTTCAAAGGAAACTTAAATTATTTCAATTAAATGAAAATTAAACTGTCTTTATACAGTCTTCTATAACTGCAGGAGTCTCCAGTTCCATTAAGCTACAGCACACACCAAATTCTGATTTCCAACACCCCCCAAGAGCAAAACTATTTAAACACCTTTGAAGTAGAGTGAATGTAACTCCAGTATGAGCCAAATATGAGTCTGACTCAAAAACTACAGAGGAGCTATTTATTTCTAGGTGAACAAAGAAGATATTCAAAGAAAGATAATTCTGCAGCACATGTTGAGTCATTTCTTCTCTTCTTGCTGGTTTTAACTTTCGAACACTCATCTCATGCTTAGACTTCTTTGCTGGTCGTGATGCATTATGCAGTGTTTGTATTACACAAACGCCCTGACAGGGAATTTTCAGTCCCAAACAGACTGCCCCTTCAACCTGGAGAGAGCTTGATTTTAATGACTTTGCTGAAGGCCTTTCGGAGGCCCAGGTGTGCTACGCTCAGGGCGATGCCCTTCGTTTGTGTGTTGCTTGACTCGCAGGGCACGTTCGCGGTGCAGGACTTCCCTCTCCAAAACCCACGCTGACTCCTTCCTCGCGGGCTACGTCTACGGCGGCCTCAAAGACGCCTTTATTTCATATGCTACCTAGCCTGGGAACCCCAGCTCGCTCCGCAGCTCCCTGCAGAGTCCTTCTGGAGAACGGGAGTTACGATGGCAGCCCGCCAGCCTTCCAGCTTGTAGCGGTCAGACCCAAGTCTTGGCCAGCAGCTCCACAATTTCCCACCCGCGCTTCTTCGGAGCTCGCGGATGAGGCCATCCGACCCGCTGACCCAACAGATCTGCTTGGTCTAAAGCTCCCTGTATTGTTACCTGGAGTTCATTTTGTTCGTCTGACCCCCATTTCCTCAAAAGAATCGCTCGGGTGTAGAAACCTCCCCAACGTCTCCGACAAAGCAGAAAAGGGAATTCACTGGACGTCTCAGCTGTGGCTTTATGATTCCTGAGTTCTTCTTACAACGTGGTCATTAAGTGGTCCCACTTACACCCTACCTGGCTTCCGGCTTTTGATTTAGGAGCCTTTGACTGGCACCCTTGTAAGGTGCTTTTCACATTTTTAGCACTCTATTTCCTGTCTACATTTGACCTGCCGTGATTTACAGGCTTTCTAGTTCTCATTTGGACAAGCTTTGTACTTTCTAAAAGGCCTTTTCCAGCCTTCCCCTACGATAGCCACACTCCTAGGATCGTTTCAGTGGCTTTGGGGTTGTTTTCGTTCACCTCCCTTGAAAGGGGCAGTTTCGTACAGCTTCCAGCACAGCACTTCCGAGCGTGCCAGGCTGTCTGCAGTTTTACTGGTTGTGCCTTGTTAAGTTCCTTCTCTAACTGGGACGTCGGCGCGCTGGGTTTATTCACCCTGCTCTCTCCGGCTGCAAGGAGGAGCTTCACTGTGCTGCCACCACCGCCGTGCAGGGGGGTCTCCTCTGATCCATCTGCAGTAGCCCCCGTGCGTCACTCGAGGCAAAACCCAGCGCGTTTTCCCTGTGTGTCCTAACTCTAGCATTCAGTCAGTTACGGTGTCCAAACACCAAATCGTGCCCGGCTATCTCATGCTCACGAAGCATCCCTGAACGTGCTCCCGGCCGTGGTCGTGACCCAAGCTCAGCCCTGCCAGCCCGCTCGTCGTCGTGGAGCTGCGGCGGCCCGTCCCGCCTCCCGCGGCTCCGCTCGCGCCTGCGCGTTGCTCAGCACCAGCTGCTTCTCCCACTGCGCTGCTGCTCGGGCTCGTGGGATACTCATCATCCTCCCCGCCTTTCTGCGGCGACACGGCTTTTATTTTTTTCTTTCCCCTCATCATGCGCCACAACCCACATACTGAATCTCTTTTTATGATTATTTTATCATCTTAAAAAACACTAAAAGAAATGACACGCACTACATATAAACGAGCATCATTAGCATTAACTTTCAAGTATGCCACTGGTGGCAACAGTAGTATTCTCATCTTCCCTCCTCTCTTCCAGACTCTCTTACTTCATACTGCTTTTGCCTGTAACTACTGGAACGTAAAAACAAACTTAATGCACACAGAGCCTTACGAGCACTTGAGCTCGTTCCTCATCGCTCTTCCTCGATCTTCTATTTCAATCATCATTATACAGGCTTTGCTGATTCAATATTGTCTTTTATGCAGTAAGTTCGTAAAGCCTTATTAAAGTTTAATGAAGACATGAAATTAGATAATATTTGCATGTAAAATAAATCTGTAGTCTAAGCAGTACAAAGTTTCTATAAGCATCAAAACAAATCATTCAGTACAACAGACCGAATGCAAACCAGGGAAGCAGAATTTACACAAACTCTCACTAGAAAACAACTACCAAAGCCACAATTACCTAACATATAAAAACCTTTGAGCAGATTTGCCATGTATATTACATATTTTTTTTTGCTTTAAAAACCCTAATAGCCAAGAAACCTCTGGCACGCAATACCTTGTCCTAAATTTTAATTATTTCTAATTATTTCTATTTTTAATTATTTCTAATTATTTCTAATTCAACTCTAAAATACATCAGCCACAGATAGACTGTGACATACACACTAAGCGGCAGTTGGAGGAAGCCTTTACTAAAACACTATCCGTAATACAGAGTGACGGGAAAGAAAGAATCCACATCGGTATGTAAGTAACAAAAAGATTAAGAAGCAATGAATAGGGAGTCGGAGGTAGACGTTCTTTGCTCCTTGTGCTATCTACAGGAGATGCAGGCAATTTAAGCTATAGTGTATTCTGAGATCAAAGCTGCCCTAGCTGCAGTCTCTCTGCTGGAAGAGATGACGCTGCCCGAACAAGGGCTGCCGCTGGTTCTGGCGCGGCTCTCACGAGCTGCGTTCGTGTTCCGCTGGCGCGGGGGCGGTCACGGCGAGCGGCAACCACGCGGCTGCGTCCGCGGCGGCGAGCCCGGCACGCGCGGGACGCGGCGCCGCTGCGCTTCGCCCTGCAGACGCATCCTCGCCCTCTCCCCGGCTAAGGAAGGAGGACACGGCCGTCCCCAAGGAACGGCCGCGGCAACGCGGAGCAGCAGCTGGGAACGTTCATCTCCATTTCAAAACACGCTTGCCTTCAGTCTTCACGTCCCTTTTGTGCTTGCTGCTGGCCTGTTCTAGTCAATTAATTACTAGGAAAAATTCCTGCTGAAGGTGTGGGATTTTAAGCAAATACTACATGATATTTCCACAAAGTGCCCTTTGAATCCACTGGTCATAGCTCTAGCTCTGGTTACAGCCAGCAGCCGCCTGACTCTTCAGCTCAGCTTAGTCCCGTCGCTGGAGGAGGAAACATCAGACAACCCACCTCTTCAAACCTCCAGTCTCAAAGCCAGCAAGAAGCCAGCCACAAATCACAGGCATTTAATCACACAGCGTCTGCTACGTCTAAATAGATACTTTTCTGCGGCAATTTTTAGTGATTCCCCCAACCCTGCCCCCAAATTCATAGGCTTTCCTGTGAAGCCTTCACGTGGAATTAAAAAATTCACAAACGCAAGTGTTTAACCCACATTGCTCAGCACCGTTAGGAAGCGCTCAGCACACCAGCTCACCCTCTGCGTCGGGAGATGAAGTCTGCCCTCCTCCGTAAATCATCGTATTAGATGCTCCATGCCTGGCTCAGGCCGGGCAGAACGGCAGCCTTGCCCACCCCTAGCGCTGATTTTTTATTACTTCAATTAAAGCTAAAAACACCAGTGCAAGCTTGGCTTGGAGAATCCACGAAAGGCAGAGCTTACAGTTGGGGTAGATAATATTTATAGGAGGTGGTATCCAACTAGTTTTAAAATATTCAGTGTTTACCAGCAAGTAAGACAAGAAGTGGAATTTCTAAAACAGAAGTAGTTAGAGAAATGCCAGAGGATAAAAAAATGGGAGAAATTTTATTTATTCCCTCTGAACAGCATTTTTTTTTTTTTGGGTGGGAGGGGAGAAATAGCTCTTAAGAGTATCAGAAAGAGACTCCCTACCAGGAAAATAGTCAGAGTTGTAAGCAAATAGTTGACAAATAATACGAAAGCTTTGCCGGAACTATTTCTCAGGTAATCAAGGTCAGAAATTTGAAATATTGAAGGACATTTCATTGAAAACTTCAATTAAGAGGGAGGGAAATCTCCTGCTGCACCTATGCAGGCGGAGAGAACAGTAGAGAAAAATTATGAAGCAAATAATGCACCTCCTTGGGACTGTGTCGGAAACTGCTACTTCTCAAGCTACAGCACTTTGGTTCCCTTGTCTAAGGCTATCTTAGGATTCTAAGTGAAAAGGGAGAATTTTATTGAGACAGTTACATAAGCAGAAAATTAGAAGATGCTTCATCCTTGGTGAATACATCTCAGGAACTTTGGAAAAGTCTCGTGTGCTTCTGTCTACCAAAAGGTAGGCAAGCAGCACTGAGAAGAGAGTGTCTAAAGTAAAGCCGGTTGGGAGAAAAGTTGAAAGGATGCCTTCAACATTTTCAGTATTTGAGTATTTAACTATGGAGCTCTGTGCTTCCATTAAAAAGTCAATACTTACGTGGGTATTCAAATGCATGAAAAAGAATTAAACCTTATAAATCTGATTTCATTTTCATAAAGAGTAAAGTTTACTCTTATTGAAAATACAGTGTGCCAGAGAGGCAAGTGCTGCAGGGCTGGGAGCAGAAGGATCTGGCAGTGTTCTCTAGCTGTACAGAATTATATGGAGTTGCTAAGAAATATAGCATTAATTTTACGATCAACTCTCCCCCGCTATACACCGGTATTTTGGTTATATACCTCTTCAAGCATAAATCTAGCTTATGCATTTCCTTAGTCACAACCCAGATGTCCAAGGGACCTTTGCTTATGATCTCTAAAAGACCCTCAGGTTCAAAAAAAATAAACAAAAATAAACCTGCTATCGAGTTGCCTACACGCCCTTTTATTTTTCTATACAGTCTCATACATGAATATGTATTTCAAGCTTACTCTAAAGAAACGGGCCTGATGCTGGTCAGCTTTTGACAAGCTAGGAGAGGCAATTTCCACCCACCACCTTTCTGCTACAATCCCAAAGCAGGCTACAAGCAGGCTAGCTGTGCAAGCTGCAAGGAGGCGATGAGGGGCAGGATTTACATGGAATATGGCATAGCTGCTCGGGTCGCCAGCTACAGAAATCCAGTTACAGCATATTTATAGCAAATGCAGGTGTGTTTTCTTTTTACAGTGTTTGAGTTGAGGAGAGGAAGTCATGACAGAATTATAGAGGAACTGAAAGAACCAAACACTGCCCAGAGTCTGAATAAGCTAAATGGCTTCAAGTCTTGTTTAGCTAGTGATCTATTTTGTGCTTGGAATTGCACAAATTTTAAAAGACTTTTTATCCAATTTTGCAACTACAGATAGTAAACAGGGTGATGTTCTACACCATTTATTTCTAATTTCTTCTTGTTTAAGAGTATCTCATTAAAGAGGAGATGAAGACTGATCCAGTTGAAGCAAGATTAGACATCAAGAGAGAATCTAGAGCTGGCAGTGAATACATACATATATTTAATTAATAACTGCCCAGGTAACAAAATAGAAGTAATCAATAACAGGAGTTAAGCTACTATTATTATTCTGTGTGGAGTGAAGCTTTTTTTCCAGGGTAGCTTCTGTCACAAATGAGCCGCCAAATGGCCCAGGCTTTAAGAGGCACAGCTCAATTCCCCACCTCTGCAGGAAGGGGAGGCTAGGAACACAGCACGGAAACCTACCGGGCCGTATCAGGGAGTACAAAAGTAGAATTTTTTGAATCTATATATGGTGTGCTAATATCTGCTTTCCTTTTCATTCATTATTGGAACAATTTGACTTGTTGTACAGAACAGAAAATATCCTGAGTTGCTGCTAATAGCAGTTTTGATCAAAAAACCCCAAAACAAAAAGAACAAAACCAGCTTGAAGTCTGTTTCTTTACCAGCCCTAGTTCTTGATTCATTCACCCCAATGCCCGTTCTGTTCATCACCCTCCGATAAGTTTAACGGCGGCTGAGGAGAGCTACACCTTTAACTTCACAATTCTTTTACCTTGCACCACGTTCCCCAAGACAGGTTGTTTAATCATCGCTCAAGGACATTTTAAGGTATTGTTATTTTCATCTAGGATTCTTATTCTGATAAACACTTTAAATCTTTGTTATGCATACATAGAAAAAAAACGATTGAATGCATTAGTGGATATACAAAGGACATATGTGTCTATAATGAATGGGGGTGGATACGCCACCAGGCATTAGAAATAGCGCATGACTCAACTCCGATACATTCAGATGAGAAGATAACCAACAGTATTTCTAGAAACAGAAGAATTCACGAGCGGTCTGCAAACAAAACAGGAATCTAGATCTTGGTAACATCTCCGGCTCACCTGTCATTTCTGATTTCACAGCCAAAAACAACCACTCACTGAACACACAGGCACGCAAACAATGCTCTGGGAGACACCTGCGTTCAAGCATTGTTCTACTTTTAGTAGAAATCCTTCAAAGCCGAGGAAGTGGAGGTGAGCATTCCGGTACCGAGAGGCTACTGACGTGCAGCTCCTGGTCACACAGTGGAATTCTTGGTTCAACTACATTCAGGAAAATCTGTCACAAACAGACGGGAGTCTTCCCAGGATTTGCCAGGTAGCACCTGAGCGTACGGGCGCACGTGTGCACGCACAGCTCTCTAGCCGATGTCCGCAAGCCTTCCTCAAGCTCAGCAAGAAACGTATGCAAAGATTCACACTTTCTTTCTTTTAGATTTTTTCTACTCTGAAAAAGTCACCTTGCTCAACAGAAGAGAGAAAACAAAAGATATTTTAAAAGAAAAGGGAAAACAGCTTTCCAGCAGGCTGCACACTTGGAACCAGGAGTACGTAACAGGTGATGGCAACCCAGAAAAGCACAACCACAGCTCCAGGTCTGCTCAGACAGGACACTACTACCGATTTTGCACAATTTCCCATTACAGTAAATCGCTCTACAGTTTGCTCGAATATGTTTTAAGCACCGCATGAGTTACCAGAATTCTGAGGAGCCTTGACTTGGCCAGCAACTTAATTGTACTATACACGTGCAATTACCAGAGCGCTTCCTGCCGTTCTGGGAATACGTGAGTATTCTTAGACTTGGACGATTTTATTGCATTTCTAATATTTAATAATCAAGGCTGCGCAACAGGTAATTCCCAATTCTACTTTGATTTACTTTTGTGGAAGTCAGATACGATCTCGGTGGAGACGTGACATGGCAAAAGGAGATGCTGAATTCACATTTTGCAGGAGAAAACCTGATGTGCCAAAAGAAGGCCAGGTTTCAGTAACAGCATTTAACCAGGGCTAAAGGTACTGGGGTTAGTAGACTCAAGTTTGGCTTTTTGAGGCGATCTACATTAAAAAGTAAAAGCCTGAAGCTTTGACTCCCCTTACTTGTCTACACAACTGCTGCGAACTCTATCAACAGAGAGATGCTTCTCCAAACGTGATTCAAAACAACTTACTGGCAACCTTAACTCTTTTGCCCTTACAGTTTTACTCCTAAACGGCAGCTTATACATCATTTTTGATCTGAATGGCACTGTGGATTCCTCTTTTCTTCATCGAATGGCTGCATACGAAGCCTAGGGAGACCAAGCCTCCTCATCCCTCCCTTTGTGCTTAGCCAAAATGCAGATAAAATATACACCTACAAAGAAGAATCCTTCCAGTGACTCATTTTTCATCTTCTCTAATAGGAGAATATACATAGAAATAACAATAAAAAGGGTAACAAAACAAAATGCTACAAAGATAAAATTGTCCCCTTGGGGCTAGGAGGAATACGAGTTGCATCACTTGGAGCACAACAGTCATCTTCCTGGACACAAAAGCGGAAGAGCGCATCCTGGAAAGGTCACGGAAAGCAGGGATGAACCGTTGATTGATGGGCAACTAAAACACTAAAATTAGACTTCAGAAAGAAAAAAATATTTAATTCTTCATAAAAATGGTGTTGGAAGAACAATGTCAAATTCACAGTGAGCATTTTAGCTAATTACAGTTGCACATTTAAAATCACTACAGCTTGGTGTCGACGCCGGGGCAGCCGCGCTTCCCTGTTCGCACCGCAGGACCTATGCCCGCCCTGGCACACGGTGTTGAAAAACACGAGCAGATCTGTGCAGTAAAACACTAGGTTTTGATGCTGAGCACTCAATATGAGACCTATGGACAACTTGAGAGGTTTTATTCCAGCTCTCTACCAGACAACTCACTGCCTGCCCATTAGCGGCTGGATGCACAAGGTGGAATCTGAATACACCTCTTAACCAAGTCGCACCTAAAAGAAATCCAGTTCAGACCCTTCAATGAAAAATCTAATTAGCACTGACTCAAAAGGCAAATAAAATCTTCATACGTCCCAGAGCAGACAGTAGCTTTAAAGCTGTGTTTGGGTGTTAAAGCCATTTCTTAATCTGATTTTTTTATAGTGAAAAATATTCCAGCGTAGTTCAAGTCAAGCAAAAAATATATTCTTGAGCATCAACTAAAAATCTACTTGCCTAGATAGCTCAAGAATTGGAGTTAGCAGGACTTGTACATCAGCAGTACCTTGTTGTACATCCGCTCCTCCAGCTGCTGTCACCTGAATCCAGTGGGATTTGTGGACCTCGAGGCACCCCCCTTCAACCTGCAGCGGTGGTAGTTCGACTCGGCGGATCTGACGAATCCCATCTCCGCGGCGTTCAGCTCTCTCCTCGTGACGAGCAACCCCCTTCTGCTGAATCCTGCCTTCGTGCACGCGCTGGGGAAAGCGTGTGCCAATTCTCCACTCGGCCAGCGTCGCCCGAGTAAACCGTGGGGCGCCGGCTCTTCCTTGGAGGAGTCAGGGTGAATCTGAGGTGAATGAGTTCAATCTGACTGCACCTACAGCTCGTATGTCACAGATTTCCCAAGCCACCCAGGTGATGACACACCTGAAGACTGGGTAGACCATATTTATCGCATCACACGGCCTTTACGGAATTGAACCGTCTTCTGAAAGGGAGCAGTGACCAATATTGCCTTATTATCGAGCACATTCTTTATCCTAAAGGTTCCTGTCATGTTTTAAGGCCTTCCCAGGGAAGGCCAGTAACGACGCGCGAGCGGAGCAGCAACGGGCGCCTCGTCAGCCCGAGGGAGGCCGGGAGCGAGGCCGGGAGCGAGGCCGGGAGCGTCCGCGCTTCCCGGGAGCGTGCTGCATGGTCCCGCGCTTGCCCTTCATTACCTAGTGTGCTGGGTAAAGCTGTGCTAACTACATCACTAAACTACCGCCAATTCTCTGCTATTTACTAATACAACAAATTCCTTTTTGTTGTTTTTTTTGTTTCGTTCAATACAGCACATGCTAATTAAGTCCTGTAAAATTGAAGGATCAATAATTAAACAAACTGGATGAATAACGTTATGCGGTTGTCTCCACCGTAATAACGGCAACAAGGCACAAGGCCAAGGCACAAAATGGCTCACAAGGAAGGACAGGACCCCGCAGGAGGAAAACCTGCTTGCTTCTGAAGCATTAACGAAGCAAAGGGAAGAGCAAAGCCTCAATCAGATAAAAACCTGATTGTCTCTCGGTGGTTCTCCAAGCAACGAGGCTCAAGGAAGCCGAGGCAGAGCCCGGGCTACGGGGCCTGCCGTGCTTTTCCCACCTTCCTCCGCCTTGGAAAGATAGTCTAACATACCAGGTGCGAAACGAGAAGCTACTCCAGGGTGGAACACCGGTCAAAGCTCTCAGCTCACCTCTGCCTACGGGCAAGGCAGCCACGGGGGCACCGAGCGCCGGGCGGAACGAGGGAGGATTCCCCTCCTCCTCGCTTGAAATACGCGTGAAAACGCACGTCCTTCCAGCCCGAAAATTACACGTCACCTGAACCATCTAGGTAGTCTTCGTCTAAGATCACGGGAGGGAGGAGAAAATAGTTCCACTTGCTCAAGTCACCTGTAGTGAAAAGGTAAAGAAATCGGAGACCTAACTAAATCATTTAAATCATATAATTTAAATGTCTGAAAGCTCCATTTTACCAAGGTCTGAAGATCAATAATGAATACCTAATGCATCTACCTTAATCAGCACGAAGTCCACTCTTTTCCATCTTGATGTTTTACTGCTGTGTTCTTATCCATACAGCTTTTGTAGAAAATAATTAGGCTTTTGTACTATTATCAGAAAACCAGCAATACCTAAAACTTAGTGACATCTACCCATACCCTGTTTCAAAAATTCCGGAGAGAGAAAGGACTGTGGGTATTCAAACTCCCAATAAATTCCGCATGCATTTTAGAAGTAAGGTTTTAATTGAAAACAACTTATTCCTACATGTTTGGATTGTTCTGTAACAATCTCATTCACTAATCTGTAATGCTATACCTCAAAACGTCACCTGCTGAATTAGCTGTCTGTGACATCGTGATGATCAGATTACTTTAATTCATGCATTGGCCATTGGCTCTTTTGCAGTCTCCAGCACATGCTCCATACAGTCACTCTGATTTTCTTAAACCACAAAGTATTTCTGAACTATTCATTGTATTTACAGATTAGTTTGTGGAATTACAGGCAATGTAATTATTACCTATAGCACAAGAAATGCAATGGTTTGTATAACTTGCTAATAGGTCCCAAGTAAAACTTACTGACAGCCCGGCATGCTATATGCATTAAAAACACTGAATTTATTTGCTATGTATCTTACAGTTTTATATACTTCTGCATCCTGTGCAATGAGTAAAAATTTCAAACTTCAGGCCTGAATTGGTGTCCTCTGCACTTTGTTACAAATCTAGGCAACAAACTGTCTGCTACCTGAAAATACTGAAGGCGCATACATCATACTGTATGTTTCTTACGGTTTCTCTCTAATGCAAATATACATTAGTCTTTTTTAATAAAGGCCAGGGAAGAAACTAAATTTATTTTCTATTCTCTGGTACCAAAATAAGAGCTGAAATCCTGCCATAAGGAATCAAGTAAGAAACAGACACTGAGACTGTCACTGCACACAAAAACCTCCTAAAAAGGTTAATTTTAAGCACAGCTGTTTCAAAGACAGACCTTCCTCAAATACAAAAGCACCTCCAGATACGCAGCTCAGCAACAGGCATTCATCCCGGGACACGGAACATCCTGGTGTTTTGAGTTCCAGGCTCTTTTTACTTTTAGATGAAGAGTTCGGATGTCCTTCCAGCAGGGGAAGAGGGAGGTGGGTGCAGAAAGCAGCCGTTTCCTTCCTTGCTGCCCCACGCCCACACTTGCAGATAAACCCGCTCTCCATGGAATCC
The DNA here is from genome assembly GCA_013398345.1 of Nothocercus nigrocapillus. NCBI lineage: Eukaryota > Metazoa > Chordata > Aves > Tinamiformes > Tinamidae > Nothocercus > Nothocercus nigrocapillus. The sequence goes on along the minus strand of WBNA01000098.1, from coordinate 2,014,499 downwards.
TGTATTCAGCCACCGGGGAAAACCTTCTATGGAGCATAAGGATCCAAAGCTGACTTTCCCCAAATTCCTCATTTGTCCAGCCTGTCAGGTATGCCGCTAAAAATCTACCTTCCATTGGAGATTTCAGGTTCCAGTGAAGGAAACCGCTTCCTAGGTCTTTACTAAAACCACGGCTGTTGTAGAACCAGGACTATTGCTTGATAATCACAATGGATCAAAAGTTTCAAATCCCTCTCCATGTTTCTTATGAAAATTTTTATTTTTGCTGAAGTTTCATGCAAAAATATGTAATTGAAAATAAAAGATTCTTTCTAAAGACAGTGAAATATGATTGTGCTACAAACAGTTCTGCAAACACTTATTAGCAAAAATTAATTGTAGGCAAGAAAGGACAGACAACTTCGTTCTTTTTCTTCCACAGAACAGAAAATTAGGACCGGACAGGCAGCTGAAAGCTACGTAATTTATGACCAAATCCAAAAGCCTTATCCAAACAATTCCCTGATTCATTCTATAATTAATCTAGCCTTCACAAACTCTAGTCTCACAAAGAAGTTACTTTGCCTCCAAAATACTGACTTTAAATGTGTACATTTTGTACTTCTACCGCTCACATAAAAGTGAACACTGTATGACTCGCTGTTTGTAAATTTTTTAAAATGCCTAGTACTAAAAATATTTTAATTGCAGGCCATAAGAACAGAGAATAAAAGAAAACTTTATGGTGAGCAAAACAGTTCGTCACACTGTTGTGCTCGGAGGGGGAGCACAGTACAGTGTTTTATCAAATCAAATAAAAACAGCTGGTAAATTCTTTACATTATGGACTCACAACGATTCATGATAGCTTTAATAAACCCACTAATGGTCTTAAAAAAACTTTCCTTCCTCTAACTGAGCTGTAACATTTTCTTTAATGACTTGGCTGGGTAATGGAAATTTTGAGTTAAGTTCAGTGCAGTGACATGGGTTTATGGCCTATTTCAAAGCACCTCATGGTAGCACATGCATCCTTGCTCACAATGTTTTGCTGCAGTTTTTACTGTTTCTCATTTATCTGTGCAACTCACTCATCTTCAGGTGCATTTCTGCTTCTATAGCTTACTCCACAACAACTTAAATCCAACCTCTGATTATCTTAAAAGTCTCCATTTAAATAAACTTCCTTGAAAATACATATATATAAAGAAAAAAAAAATAAAAGAGGCAGTAAACCCAGAAGTGCCTCTTCCTTGCCAGTGGCTAGCTCATTTAGATGACCGAAGATCCCTCATACGCAGACTCCTAAAGATAGGCCAAACTCCTACTTGGTGCGTCTGACTTCAAATGAGTTTATCCATTCTGAGCAAATCCTTTTTCTCTTTCTCCCTGCTCCAGGCAATTTCTAGAACTGAAACAGCAGCTTGTTCTCTCTTTACACTGTCAAGGACCGACTTTAACTTAAAACTGAGGGGTGATGCCCACAGTCTGGGTAGCAGTGGTTGAGGGAAAAGGAGGCATGAGGAGCACTGGTCACCTTCACAAGTATAAGCCAGGTTTACCTTTGTGTTTTAAGCTACAAATAGTCAGCCAGAGTTCAGGAACAATTCTATTTGCGTTTCTGATACATAGCTAGCAAAACTCAGTTTGAGGTGCTTTGCTATTTGCACCTATATACTTGCTGGGGCTCATGGGTGTTGTTATTGGTTGGAATAGGCAAGGACAGCAAGTTTGCCTGGAGAGCCAGCTCGGAATGCCCACGAGTCTGCTCAGAGGGCGTTCCTTTGTCCAGAGGCAGCTGCGACGGCCAGGATTTTAGGCCCAACCTCATGAATTCTCAAATCTGCAAAGCCAAAGCGAGTTTGGGATACGTAGGTACTGCGAAATCAGACAGAGCAGCTTCATGCAACTTTGCATTACTTTAAGATAGAGATAATGCCGAAAAGTCTCCTGAAAAGAGAAAAAAAATCAGATTTAAGATAACCTACTGCATTCGTTCAAGAACGCTTGCAAACTGGATAAGATTGGCACTGTTTCATTTTGAATTAACGGGAAAGTTTCCAATCCATTTTTGAGTGCTGATTTTTTTTAATTTTTTTTTTACTGAAACTGTTAAGACTATGGCTCTACATAGGGAAAGAAACGTGCACTTTTCTTTTTGATCTATATAATTACTATGTTTAAGCATTTTGCTTGTACTTTGGAGGAAAAAGCAACACATTTTCTAAGGTAGTGTTTTTAATGTCAGTAATTGGCAACAACTGCCATTTCAAAGACTAGCAACTCAAAATCTTCTGAAATAAACAAAACAGCTCTAATACAGAAAAACTGAAAATAGCTTTACACAAGCTTTACATCGCTATGAGTTTGTAATCATTACGGTAGCAGGTATTTACTTCATCTGCTCTCTGCAATTATACACCACAAAAATAAGGCAAATACATAACAATCAAGTAAACCACCAAAAAAAGTACACCTCTGCTATAATATGTACAGTGACAATACTGCAGCCCAAGCTGCTTAGCGTAACCCATAGGTGCTCGTTAACATAACACCGTCTTCACTGAGGAATCAGCTAATTGCAAAATACTTACAAAACATTCATAAAGGAGACCAAAACAGATCATTTTTGAAATAACGGTCAGAAGCCAGGCGGCTTTTCATCCTTAATTCCATGCATCTTCCCCCAGCGTATCCGATATCCTTTGGATTTAAGCATCATCTTACTTGCTCCACTTTGGCGATAACCGTGGCAGGATCTGGCACGGTTTTAGAACGGTTTATGAGGCAATGTGCAAGTCCCCATTTGGGTTTTTGCCTAAAACTGCTACAGGGGAATCTTATGCACATAAAACATTTCAATGCTAGTTCTCTCTAATGCAAGCTCATGTCATCTTGTTTGTAAAATGCCTGTTATTTCAGGGAGCTCGCTGCTGTTAACTCAGTTTTCCTCCACTGGAATCACTTCCAGACTTCTCTCGGGTGGCAGTTGTGCACATCAACGCTGGATTATTTTAATAATCCAGTTATCAATTGCATTGTCTATTCAACTTCAACACTTTTTAAAAGAGACAGACTTGATGCTGTCATCATTCCACCCATCCCAAAATTAGCACCAGAACATTCTGTCAGCCCAGAGACAGATTTACTGACTTCAGCTAAACCGGAGACTATTCAACCCCGGAACATTAATCCTTTGGATTCAACGAGAGCTTTAGAATGAAACGCAGTCTGCTTCAAAAGACAGGGTAGGGACTCCAAGTACAATGGACTACGCTGATCATCATTAAACAAAAAAAGTCAGAAAAACACTTCAGCTACCCATCAGCTATGAAGAACTAGAGAGGACCCCACAAATACGCCCTTGTAAAAGGGCAAAAACGCCTTGTGGTGCCCTTGCAAAGGCCTATTTAAAGCTAATATTAGGCAGTATTACCCTGACCCCCTCCCTTGCCCTCCTGCTTCAGTTCCTAACAAACTGTATTTTTCTTTTTAATGGAAGCAGCGCAGGATCCTTGGGCATGTAGCAATGCAAAACCACTGCAGAACTAATTCTTTGGATCAAGGAAGAGCAGGGCGGAATGTATTTTAGTTATTCAAGAAACAACCATGTGCAAGAAACAAGTTGTGGAAAAAGTATCTAGATATAATATAAGCTTAATATATGGAAGTATATGCCTGGCACACCCGAACTGTCAAAGGGAAATCAAGTTGCACTTGACCTTGAGTGATTTACAGCAGCATACATGCACACAAACAGCAAATCAATTTGGGGAATGGAAGAAAGTAATTTAGCAAGTTTTAGTAGTTTAGTGGTTAGCTAAACACGCACTTCCCACAGGCGCCAGGGCAGCCCTGACGTGGCACGAGACTGCGGGAACACCCGGGCTGAAGCACACGAAGGCACGCGCAGGTCCAGCGCCGCGTTCGAACCGCAGCACCCCACCTGCCTCAGCTGCTTTGGCCAACAGCGGCCTTCACACGCACGCGAACTCTCAACACTACTATTTGATTTATAAATACTGTGAAATAAAGCAGCAGAAATACTATGGCGCATTCAGAGAAAAAAAAAAGAAACTGGTATATTTTTGGCTGTGAAACTTGCACCTGCATAACATAAATTCAACTTCCTCAAAATGGAAATGATCCCGCTGCCTTTAGGGACAGTTCCTTGCTGCCCAAAGTCAACATCAGTGAAGTTAACTCTTCATTTAGCATCTGTGTAAGAACACATTATATCATGGGATCACATTGCTGAGCTTCCCCTCCCGCTCACCTCTCCACGAGAAAAGCCAGGTGCTCTGAACAAGGCAGGGATGGAATGAGGGCTTATTACAGGGACGTTTTGCTAAGCGACGTCCCTGCTGCTTACAACATCATTGTGCAAACACAGTTTTATGGAGATGCAAACCAAGTATGGGGTCATTTACTTAGGTACAACAAGGAAGGGTGAGAGGCAGCGAGCTAGGAGCTTGGAAAACCCATGGGGCAGGAGATGCACAAGGAAAAATCAGCCTATCTAGAAAGAGGCCCCAAAGTATCCTAACTTGAGTAGATCCCGACTGTGATTTCAGATACTCAATCAATTTGAAAACAAGAGGTGCTGGGATTGGAGTTCATATTGTATCTCATTAACAAATACACATCAATATAATACCCATTTACACACATTTGTCTTCATATTCCCTCCAGATGGAAGTTACTTAGCTTATGAAATTCATTTAAGACAATTTGCAGCCCAACAGCCAGGACAGGGCCTGCCCTCTGTATTACTCGTTTTGCTACCTGCTTCCAGCAATGTCCCCGTCACCTTCAGGAGTACAAAGCAATATCCTTACTGCTTATTGCGTTATTTACATTTGACCATGAGAGGCTTAATATACCAGCAAGTAGTTGTAACAAAGGTAGCTGCGTATAATGTTATTATAGAAGTTTGAGAAACAAAACAAGAAAACTCTTTGAATGAAATTCAATGGGAGCTTATAAAACACAACATAATGCTTGGTAAGTCTAAGCACAGAACCAGAGCTATTGCCCAGTTGTGCAGCGATTACATGGGGTTTGCACTGCAGTGCAAATTCACAAGCCAAAACAACACCCAAAGCTCAGCAATTCAGTAAAACTGCTAAAAATCAAATTATAAGAAATAGGACTTTTGAACATAATTATTTCTTCATCCAGTTCCCTAAACACCTTTTTGACAGGCTATTCCAAAGATTACTTTCCACTGTCTCTTTTCTAGGTTAGATTCTGTTTCCTTTCTTTCCTCATTAACTCGAAGCTCCCATTTTATTGCACAGATGGCACTATCATTGTTTGAAAATGAATATACTGCTCATGAAAGAGACACAGCTGACAGCATTGGAAACCAGGTCCTCAAGCCATAGGATGGAGAAGCTGCACAATGGCTGTACGAAGGCCTGTGCCAATTTCCTTTCCTGGCCTGTTCTGGGCATACAAATTATTTTCTATCTACTCCGAATTGTCAGGAGATGCTCTTCTGCAGGCCCTTGCTTCACAGCAGCAACCTATTAGCTTCAAAGTTGCATCAAACAAGCAATCCTACAGAAACTCATGAAAACGCTTGTGCAACTAGAATTGTCACATATTGAAATCCTACATTTTATCTTCTAGGATTCCTAGTAAAATACCGCATCACAACCAGTACTGCTTTCCTTAGATAATCCTTTCTGCCAAACCGGGGGACCAACTCCATTTTCACAGAGATTAAGCAGGCCATTAGCAGATGTTTTTCTTCAATATATTTTCATCTACAAATCCATGACAGCGGCATCTCAGTTTCCTCTGTCACTCCACTATTGCTCTCTCTCATAGTGCTACTTCTCTTGGAATAAATGAACCCACGCAATAACCAACACGCACCCAAACTGTCATCGTTCTTCCACTTCATCTCTGGTTCCCCCACCAGTATCTTCTTAGGAGTCAGGAAACAAGAGGCCCCCAAAACCACAGAATTAATATGCGGTCTCCCAAGTATTTCTGTATCAGGATCATTTCCCTCAAAAGGGCCAACAACCTTGGAGAGTTAGCAGTGAGTACTTTCTAATATTCACTGAGTGGTTTTAGCTGAGATGGTTTCCATTTGAGTGGTCCTTGAGACATCTAATTAAATAGGAAGCCATCACACACCCCATCTTTACGGGGGAAAAGAATCCCATCTGCTTAAATGTAATTTGACAGTGAAAATAAAAGCATGATCCCAAAGGATAAGGAAGAAAATATTTCAGAGAGGACTATGGACTTAACAGGAGTTCAGGAGATGGCTAGTGACAGGACCAGATTCACTTTTGCAAACGCACTTTGCACAGCGAGGCATGGTAAAAGCATGAAGTGGGGATATGAGGACCGCTGCTAGCCGATGCCTTCATGGGAAAGGAACGGGCCAGTTTAGCGGTCAGAATTTGGAACAGAAGCAGCGTTTGTGAAGGAGGCTGTCCTCCGGACAAGGCCAAGGGCCTCCTGACCGTCGCCGTCGCGCCGATGACGCTGTGGCTGTATCGGCACGGCTAGCGCGGAAGCCTAGAGCAGCCTCGGCTCTGCAGCCCCACTGCGGCTCCTCCTCAGTTTTCACACTGCTAACCACATAGCTTATAATGGATGGCGATAAAAAATCAGAAGAGGCAGAGAGCGCTGATCTTCACCACTGATAGTGAGAGCTGACTTTGAAAACCTTTTTTTTTTCTTTTTTTGTAATAGTAGTGACAACGTAAAGCAGCTTCATTTACTTTATCCTGCACGAATCTCCATCACTGCGAGCAACCCAAGCCACGGCAGCGCTAGTGCGGGGCAGCCAGGCCGAGTAGGAGTTACGCTCCAACACACCCTTTACAAACCACCGCTGAGACTGCACCCCAGAACCAGAGTGCTCAGCTTTTTTCACTCTTCTCCTACATATGTATATATGACACCAACCTGGCTGGAGCGGCCGACACTCCAGAGGGACCTGGACGGGATGGAGAGTTGGGCAGAGAGCAGCCTTATGAGGTCCAACAAGGACAAGTGCAGGGTCCTGCACCTGGGGAGGAACAACCCCAGGCAGCAGCACAGACTAGGGGTTGACCTGCTGGAAAGCAGCTCCATGGGGAGGGATTTGGGAGTCCTGGTTGACACCAAGTTACCCCTGAGGCAGCAATGGGCCCTCGTGGCCAGGAAGGCCCACGGGCTCCTGGCTGCAGCAGGAGCAGCGTTGCCAGCAGGGCGAGGGAGGGGATCCTGCCCCTCTGCTCAGCTCTGGGGAGGCCCCACCTGGAGCACTGGGGGCAGTTCTGGGCTCCCCAGTGCAAGAGGGATGTGGAGCTTCTAGAGAGGGGCCAGCGCAGGGCCACGAGGGTGGCTGAGGGACTGGAGCATCTGCAGTATGAGGAAGGACTAAGGGAGTTGGGCCTGTTTAGCCTGGAGAAGAGAAGACTGAGAGGAGACCTGATCAACATGTACAAATAGCTGAGGGGAGGATGTAAAGAGGATGGGGCCAAACTCTTCTTTAAGTCTTTTGTCCGGAGCTGTGCAGGCCCTGCCCCGCTGGCAGCGCCGCGCGCAGGGCCCCGGCGTCGGGAAGGCTCCGCCGCTGCCCAGAGAGGCTCGAGCTGAACAACAGCGGAGCCGCCACCAACCCCGCCGCCGCGGGACGGGCGCCCTTGGCTAATTCAACCGTAATTTACACCCCATCCGAACCAGCAGACGCCGGCAAACACGCGTTTGGCTGCGGCTTTAACAGCTGCTCAAGTTAAAAAACAAAACAAACAGACAGTATGTATTCAGATTAAAGTGGTGCAAATAGAAGTCAATGAATATTATTATTTGAGTTATTAGAAAGTTCTGCTTGAAAAAATTTAATCTAATATGCCCACTTTTAGCATTGCCAATGGCACTGGGGCATGCAGTTCAATAGTTCAAAGTTACCAGCTTTGTAATTGCTTTCTACAGACCTTAAAAAAGGCATTTATGTTTCAGGAAATAACAGAACGGAATGAATTACCCCTACTCACTTCGGATGCGAGAAGAAGTCATTGCTGTGCACCGTGGCCACCTCCATACCTTCCCCTTTGAGGAACACGATTAAAAGGCACGGTAAACAAATGAGACAAAGTTTTGTGAACTGAGTATTATATGCCCAAGGCTTCCTATTTTGCTTAAAAGTACTATCTGAGCTGGATAAAGTTGAAATGCTCAACTGATACCGAGTTGTATTTTAGGTGTTATTTTCCACACTTTGTATACTCACAGAGTACAGCAAGAAAGATTGTGTCACATCTTACCCGTGTATAATTTAAGGCCCTTCACTCAGGACAGAAAGCGATGCTAAAATGCTGTCTCCGGGTTAAACGCCATGACAATTCCCTGCCAGTTTTATTTTAGCTGCGTCAGTTAATGCTACATGTGTAGCACGTACCCTTAGAAAGGGGGATTATTTTGTTCTGGTGCTCTTGGCGTGTTGATAGCGCCAGATTTATCGTTTCAGTGATGCCCACGGAACACCCAAGTGGCCATCTATGGGAAGGATGCAGAACTGCTGAGCAGTGACGGCACCCGCTCGTTTCCCTTATTAGTAAGATACAGTAACACACCCAAACATGAGTCCTTATAGGAAAAAAAAAAAAAAAAAAAAAGAAATCCCAGGCAACTGGTTTAAAGACAGCGTTCACAGCAAATACGTGCGAACAGCGAATTTGAAGTCGCCTATCTGTGATGAGACAGGAAGTTGCAAGTGGCAAATTTCTATTTGCAGCTCTGATACGGACAGCAAACCACAGCTGCCGCCGATCTAGCCCAAGGAATTATTTCAATTAAACATTTTCCCCTGGGAGTTGCCCACTCTTTGTGCTTTGATAAATTTAAGAATCAGAGAAATAGTTACAAAATACAGAGGACAACAAGGCTGACTCAAATTCCTATCTTAATCAAGGCAAGTTACTTCAAGGCCCTTGTTCTGCACTAAAAGCCATTCGGCCTCCAAATCCGAGAGGTTTTCTGAGTTACGCAGTTCCCAAAGATGGGACGAAGCACAAAATGAAAGATCACCTTTGGCCCGATCCCAGTTTGGATTCGACAGCGTCACTCTCAGCTCCGTTGGCACCAAAAGGACCATCTATAGAAGGAAGACCTCTCCATTTTTGCTGAGATAACCGACTGTTTCGTAATTCTGCGCTCAAATACCATGACCGTTAGTTCTGTGAGGTCATGGGAGTGCTGAGGAAGAGCTTCCAAGGGACAGTGAGGCCCCCCAGCACCGCCAGCCACGAAACGCGAGTGGAGGGGCAGATTCCTGAGCCTCGCACACAGCTGTGAAGTGAAACCAGGAGCACGGCTCAATTTGCCCATCAAGTACCAAGATCTCACCGTACATGCCATAAAACACAGGATGCATCCTCAGCATGCCTGGTTCTCAGTTTCCGACTGTATTTCCATGTATCACAGCTAAACTATTAAAAACAGCTTGGCCTAATCTTCACCTTAACATTTTTTCTTACTAAACAATCAGTAAAACTTCTAATGATTTCAATGAACCAACAAGAGCTCCTTTGGAAATAACTGCAAGCAGAAACTGTTTGTTTGTTTTGTTTGTTTGTTTTTCTCTCTCCAAAGCTGACTACAAAGTTAGGAAGAAAAATAGTTTTTAGCAACTATAAGCCTTCACAGTGGTTTTGAATGTTTGCCAGGATGGATTAGATCAGCACTTCAACTTTGCTAACCAACCCCAAAAATACAGCTTCAAGGCTTTGGTTTATAGTGGAATGGAAATTTATCGTGCTTTTTCCTTTTAGAATTTTAGACTATTGCACATCATGGAAAGAGAGCAGACACGGCTGCGTTTCTGTCAAAACCCGTGGGATGCAGCTACCGCCTCCGTGGTCTGAGGAAACCCTTCATTGTGGATACGCTGCTGACATGGGCGATGCTCACCGAGCGCACCGAAACCCAGGGCGTTTGGGCACGAGCACGGGGTTTAACGTGCCGCTCAACGTTCACCGAGCGCCCATTTCAGACAGCAAAGCCCTCCAGGGACAGGCTTTTCCTTCCCCTTGCACCAGGGCAGCGCTGAACTACACAGAGCCGCTTTCCGCGCTGTTTTTGGGGCGCCCCGATGTCCCTGCCGGCACTTTTAGCACTGCGTTTCTGCGCACGGTAGCAGTTCCTTGTCAGGGGTGCACTAAAAACATCTCCTGTACTTGCAAACATGGCCGCTTAACCAAGTGCCTTCTGCCTGGGTGATTCCTAAAACATGAAGCGTTGCATGAGAAAGTTCAGGAAGGCGTCCCTACAAAGACTTTGATGGCACTTCGCTTTTTAATACAGAGGTAGAGGCTGAAGAGCACCAGGGTTCGTGTGCCCGGAACAGAGTCGGCAGGGACACAGTGGCAGCAGCGCTCTGAAGAGCGGCGCTCCGGGCTAGGGATATCCAGGGGCAGGGGAATGTGGGAGCAGATGGCGTCTTCCTGAAAGTCCCGAAACACCAAAAAAGGGAGGAAAAAAGCCTTCACAGAGCCTCGAAAGTGGGAAAGCAGCGCACAAGTAGAGATGATACTGGATTTCCTCATCCTTAGCAAGGAATTTCTTTTAAATGTAAGCATTGATATGCCCGTTGGTGATGTCTAGTCTTAAAACAACAACAAAAAAAGACAAAACAGCAACAAACCCCAGGCCCCTCACATCTGGTCTGGTCCTATCTGATCACCACAAGTCACCAAGAGCTCTGATTAAGCTACCTGGGAGTCATCCCTTCCGATATAATGTGCAGGTAATTGTAGTTCTCAGCCTTCCAGCACAGTCCCACTCACTGCCCACGTGCTAAACGAGGCTTTCGCTGTGCATGAAGCCAACTATAGGTTTTGTTGCTTTAGTGAACCATGACCTATAGGCTCCATACAAGTAGAGTGGCATGCCAAGCAAAGTATCCAAAACCTAGTTTCCCTTAGCCTAAATTAATTTTGCGTATCTAATTTAATGACATAAGCCAAAAAAAATTCTGATTTTCTTGTGGAAAAAGTCACAATCACAACAGATTTACATATAGATGCCCTCCTCCCAGTCCTTCAAAAAACACCTATTTTGAAATTACATTTTAATAACTGGGTTGGGAATTTATCATCAGTTACAGGGAATTTTTTTCCCCCTCACATTTTTTTTTTTTTCCATGAGATCCTAGAAAAGCCTTGCATTGCTGTAATCGGTGGTAACAAGTGCTTTGCCTGCATAATGTTAAACTTGTCCAGGGAAGGAACGTAACGTGACTGCAGTGGCATCACAGGACACGGGCAATCGCTCCGGCGATGCACTGAACGGAGAAAGTCAGGCCAGCTTTAGACTTACGTGCTCGTTAAATGCATGGAAAAAGAATTTCTTAAAAGAAAGGTTTTCGGAGTTGTTTTTCATGCCAGATACCGCCCAAGCACAAAATATTTTCAGTGCCAGTGATCAACACAGGAGAAGGTGCCTCTGGTAACAGACTGGCAGAGCGTACCTGAACTCCAGGACACGGAGCCACGCTCAGCTTTGATACTGCACCACGTCTTGCCTCTCCGTGGGGAAGAATAAACAGGATAAAGCTTATTAACGAGTTTTCCGAAACACGTCTTTTCCATGACTGCTGCTCCTGTCTTCTGTATTTACGGCCTTAGGTGCATCTACTGCTGTTTTTGTTCTGTACATTTCAAAAGTCAAGAAAAATACACGTTGAAAAAGAGACATTAATTGGACCTGTAATCCTGCAATACAGCTGACAAACACTGTGAGATCATCCTTTTTAAAAATAAAAAGGAAAAGGAACACAAGAAATACAACTAACTAAAGCATTAGAGTGAAACGTGAGCATTAGATGGTGGTGAATCAACCTTTTGATTTAACACAATATCAGTAAACATTTCTCACTAACTTTACTTTTAAGACTACAAGTCTCTTAACTGTAAGAGTCACTGAAAAACAGTTGGACAAAACTTTCCTATAATCGCTACTTTATGATAGCTTGTCTGAGGAACCACATGCTCAGAAATACTGTGTGTGTACACACACACACACACACATATATATATATAAATATATATATGACATAGTAGCAGACTGCTTGAAGGCAGACATGCTAGCAACCAGTGCTAGAGGGACTGGGGCCCATCTCAAGAAATGATTTGTAATGCAGAGCCTGTAGTTTAACACAGCTAGTGATCTCTTTTGATCCCTTTTATTGCTTGCATAAACACTGAACCGTAATTCTATGGTTACTTATAGACTTGCACAGATCCCTTTGCAGAAACGAGCCCCAGGGCGAGCAGAACACACATGAAAAGATAAACAAGATTCTGCACATTTTGTATGTAGGTTTAAGACTTAAGAACACAAACCGTAGAAGGGTGCCCCTTGGCTCATCCATTAAAGCAAAAGCGTTCACCCGCAGTACTGAACTTTGAGTAGCAATCAGCAAAAACTGAGGTCTTGCAGGAAGAACGTGGTTTAGACGCAGAGGAGCAAGGGAAGAAAGCGCGGCAACATGCCAGCAAAAAAGCTGCCTTGCTGGACTCGTGATTACCCATGAGCTGGCTTATGGTGGAGACCTGGACATGGATTTATACACGGATTGACATTCAGGTGCAGATTAGTGGAAGGGGATGGGTTACGGGAAGCAACCTGTGGCCGTACGGCCCAACCTGCACGACTCGTGCTCAGGTTTGCTCCAGAGGGTGGATATTTACTGATCCCCGACCGCGGCTGCAAATACGGCTCAGGGCTCAGCACCCAACAGTAATGCCAAGAACTGATTTCAAACCTGGGAAGTCTTCTCTTGTGATGCTTGGTGCACACAAGGCGGAGCAGGGAATACAAGGAAGGGACAGATTGCTGTGAGTACTGTTAATCTTAGCAGTAATTTGGAAAGCCGGGTTACGTAACACAGATTGCAGAGACAGCAGCAAATTTACTATATTACCTCAAGCCTATAAATAAACTATAAGGAAAAAGACAGTTCACTCCCTCAGTTTAATGGAACGAGCAATATTCTGATATTTTTCTAGGCTTTCACGTGCAGTTTGTTGCAATCCAGGCTCCCAACCAAAACGGAGGCCTGGGCAGGCCGGTCGGAGGCGACGCGCGCGGCTCGGCGACCACCCGAGTTAGCGACCGCGGCAGCAACTCGCAGCGCCACGAAGCAACCGAGCACGGCACCGAGGAGATGAAAGCAGGACGAAGCAGGACAGCCCGCGGCGCACGAGCTGGCCAAAGGGGGCAATAAAAGCTGGAAGGAGGGAGCAGGCCGGCCAGAGCCCACCAAATATAACCCCAGTTGAGCCGCAGGATTAGTTGCGTCTCTGGGAAACAAAGTTATTAATGTATTAACTATAAATACTTAGTATCTATCTATCTGATTAAATATGTATGCTTTTTGCAAAAAATACACGGAATGAAAAATTACTTGCCATCATTCAGGTTAAGGGAATATGTGAACAGTACATTTAGTCTCATCATTCCAAGAATAGAAGCTCATAATCTATCTTCACTGCTAGGTATTTTAATGGCCTGCAGGATATATCTGAGTACGTAAACCAGAAGCCTTAAAGGAAATGAAATACTCAGGGAAAAATATGACCTAATTAAAAAGACTACAAACACGTTTCAGAAATGGGAGAGAATATTTAATTTTGTCAGCAGCATCTGCAAAATGTTTCAATACGAGATACACATAACCCATCGGGCTCCTGGATTTTCAGAGTATGCCAGAGACTGTTTTACAATCCGGATTAACTGGTACAGCAGAAAATCTGTAACAAACATGGGAAGACTGAAATATGCGAAACACTTGGAAAAAACTTTTTTTCCCCCAAAGCAAGGTGTTTTTATATTTTAAAAGGGCCTGCACTGTAGGACTGGAATCAGCTCCTTCCATTACCAACTCAAAGGACTGCAAATACGTGAAATCAAGACGGATGAAGGACTTTGCTTTAAAACTTCCGCTGGGTGAGCAAAGTCCTGAGCATTAAAAAAAACATGAATTCAAACAGAAGAGCATCCTGTTGGACTATCAGAAAGTTCGTCTGTCCTAGGCAAAGCGCTTCACTTAGCCAAGAAAATAATTATTCAAGACAATTGTGTTGCTTTTATGTTGCAGTTTTTGTGATCCCCCCCCTTAGCCTTCTGCTCCTTGACCCAATTACACTTTTTCCTTGCAACTGGAAAGGAGTATTACCGAAGCTTAGAAATTGTATTTTTAAATGACATATATTTAAAAGAGATATACTTTTAAATGAGTTGAGAGGCGAGCAGCAGCACCCAGCTCTTGCCTCTCCTGCTCTGCGATCCCTCTCCTTCCACGTGCCAGCAGCTGCCGTGCCAAGCGGGCGGCTCGGGCTGCAGCAGAGGCTGCCGTTGCAGCACTGCTGTGAATTCCTCGGGAAAGACAAATTTACTACCGCTGCAGCGGCAATTAAAAGTTCATTCCACTTTTTAATCTTCATTAAATCCACCTTCATTCTACCTGTTAATCTTCATATGCTGGTATTTCAGAGTATTTAGTAACAATTCAATCCCCCTATTAAGCACTCCCCAAGTTTCTTTTGCTTCCAAATCCTCTGAAGTGAGAAAAGTCTTGTTACCAAACGCTTTACTCAGTGTGAAAACCAGCGACCTCCTCTTTTTCTCTTCGCTTTTTGACACAACGTTTGATATCCTGAGCCACCAGCAAAACCTTACGCATTTCTAAATCACTATACACTACATGGGAATTACCTACAGCTGAAAGGGCAGAGTGAACAAACTTGAGCTTCCATTGTGTCTGAAAACAATGGTTAATACACCAAACAATCTGAGTCGGTACCACAGACAGCCAGAGAGCACCCAGATTTACCCGTCACAGCCTTTAGCCTCACTCCAGTTGTTACCCAAGCACGAGAGGGGAGAAGGGCACATCCGAGGTGTATTTCTGGCCGATCATTAACAGAAATCCAAGAAAGTGGGGAAAAAAAAAATTTCTATGGAGAAGCAACTTGCTTCCCCCAGATAGGATCTCCTCTAGTCTGCAAATTACATTAAATATCACCACTCTAGAAAAACAGCAGGGTTGTGTTCTCAGAGAATACTAGATTGACAGCTCTGTGAACACTAAATCAACTTTGATTTCATATTCAAAAGAAAATTTTACTTGGAATTAATAAAAAACAACATGTAAATTTGCCCTACTTCCTTCAAGGTGACCACTTCTCTCTCATTCCATTGAGATTCTGCAGAAGCCTCAAAATAAACTTGCCAAGCCTGAAAGTAAACTTGAACTGCACATACTGCTGAGAGTTTAATGCATGAACATCTGTTCCAGCAGTTACTCCATTTAAAATGTACTGTAGACTCCAAACTAAAATAGAGGCATCCCATATTATTAACTTTACCTAGTAGCTTCCCGGTAAAAGTATTGTCTTGCCCTAGGTTCCTTTAATTGCATCATGAGGAGTCACACGTCAGAAAATACTGATTTGTAAGATTTTATGACTTAAGCAATAATGCAGTGGTTAACATCGTACTGTATTTTATCTCAACCTGCACGGCAATTTTATGGGCTTATGATGGCCTGTGGCATATGGCACGTTAATACGCATGTTGTTTGAGTAATTCCTCCAATTTATCTACCAATAGTTGGCAGTGTTCACACAGTTCTTTATAGGTACGGCTGCAATTCGAAACGATGGCCAAAAAACACTCTCAGTGCTAAAGTGCATGATAGACTTCAGTATTGTATCCAGACACATTTCATAAAAAAATAAAAATATCCTGCAGGGACGTAAGACTTCCCCTGTGCTTTTGGTCCTTCTGCCCTTTGAACTATCCAGGATTGAAACACTGCCACACATTCTACTCAAACCAACCCCCATACTCCTGATATGTGTATTCCACACAACACAGTTTTGCCTCCTCCTGTCCTATCCTCCCTCATTTAGTTCCTCAGTAGTATCGACCCTCCTAAGTGTTACAAAGCCACGTCAAAAATAGCCAGAGCAACTTATCTACCGTCCCCTGCCCCTTCACCCAGTGGATTTTTCCTAACAGAAGTCCCACGTCAATACTGGGATAATCAATATATCAATAAATTTCTTTGTCTAAAATAATGCAAGCTAGTATACCAATGCTGCTTTGGCTTATTTTCAAACCCACCAAGGCTCTGTGCAGATGCCAAAGGCAGCACAGATCGGCCAGCACTAGCCAGCTTGAAAAATCCTAATAAAGCCCAGCTTTCGCAGACTTCCATTTAATCCAGTGCTTTTATGGACCAGTTGTAAAAGCTTCAGCTCGTATTTCTACTCACGTCTTTCAAGGATACATAAATATATCTA